>JARHVA010001078.1:345000-370000 GCA_037957365.1 Torreya grandis
AATGTTCTCTAAAGCAAGATATGGAAATGTGTAGATTGGAAGTTTACAAGTTTAATGAATATTTGCTTAGATGAAAATTCAAAGGTTTGCAGTGGACAACTGATGTCTTAGTTTTAGCTAACCTATTTGTTTATATTATATTGTATTTCTAGTTTGTATATTTACTGAAGATGAGGCTAGAAAAATGAACCGAATTTAGATAATTGGAGCCAGTCATAACCGAAGCTAGCATTTCACTTGGCAGTGAGTTTCATTCCATCTAGTCATAATTACTCCAAGAATTTATAAATGATGGAAATCATAATCTTTAGGTGAGTCATCTAGATCTCACAAACATATTCATTTTTTATTGTGTTATATTAGAGTGAACAAATTATTTTTTATTTTTATTTTAAATTGATATAGATATGGATGTTTAGATGATCATAATAGCCTTGTAAATATAGTCAAGAAAACAGATAACATTAATTCATTTATACATGGTTTATTGTGCAATGATTTTTTAAATACACTCGACATCTAATACTAAAAAGAGTGATTCACTGTAAACTTGCTACTGGTGCCACTTAAACTGTAATACATATAATGTTTATGATGTGTCAGTTCGATCATCTCATAAATGAAAAGAAAACACTTAGTCAAAAAAATCATAAATTAAACTTGTAGTTGTAGATATCAACTACATTTAACTAACCTCTAATTTTCCTTGTACCATCGAAACAAATGTTAATAATAAGAATAGTTTAAAATTAAATTTAATTAAACATAAAAGAAACTTAATGCCATCAAATTTAAGAATTAAATGCCAAATGATTTTAAACCTGAATTTAGTATTTATATTTTGACATGACTTTATATCACTTAAAAGAAGTCTTGATGTTAATGAGGTTCTTTAAAATAGAAAAAATGTTGGAGGAATCTAGTGGTCAGAAATTCCATTTTCTTTTTAAGAATGTTGTGTTTATAAAAATAATGAGATTTATATATGTAAATAAATTATATTTTTAAATATTTAAAAAATATTTAGTTATGATTCAATAATAAAATATATAAAATGTACTTTTTAAAAAAGATTGAACTTTTAATGTTTTAGAAGATTGCAAATTTCTCACTATTAAATCAAGTTATAAACAATATTTTAATTTAAATGTATAAAAAAAATTAAATAATTCATTTACAAACTATATTTCAATTTAAAACCTAAATTAAGTTCTTTGAAGGACTAATTTGTAATCAATTTAAAGGAGTCGTAAAAATATATAAATCAAACATATTTAACAAGTATCAATCAAATAAATAAATAAATTATATATAAAAAGATAATTTTATTTTCTATTTTAAAAATTAAATTATATGTTAATTTTTATAAAAATATTTGAATATTTTATTGGTGGAATTAAAATAAAATCATTAAATATATTTACTAAATTCAATAGTCATATAATTGTATTTACATTTCTTTTTGTTATAAATATAATAATAGATTTAATGTTTTCAGAGTTCATATCTTTGACATGATTTATTTTTGGGAATAATTGTATCAAGAATTTCTGTCTCAATGTTTTATATCACCTTTGTAATCTTTCTTTAGAGAAAAGATATGATGAGGGATAGTAAACCTAACAACCTTAAATAGGGTAAAAAATGATCACTTGAAATAAATAATGAAATAACCATTGTGAGTACCCCAGGTACCAAAAAGAAGTGCACTTACCATTTTTTCTTTTTTTTATTTAATTTTCATATAATTCAATAAATTTAACTTTAACTTTAATTTATTTTAATTTTTCACTATAAATTTTAAATAATTCATTAAATTTAATTTTAATTTAAATGTTTTCAATAATTTTAATTCAATTATGTTTTAATCAATTTTTTACTATTGAGAAGTTTTGGTTGATAAGTACGCTCCTTGTTGACATTTGAGGTATGAACTCACGATGGTTATTTCATTCTTTACTTCAAATTACCAGTCTTTATCCTATTTAAAGGAGTTAGATTTGTTATTTTTTATCATATATGTTTTCCAAAAAAAAATTATAAAAAATGATCCTAAACATCAAGACGAAAATTCTCCACACAATTATTTCCAAAAATAAATTATATTATAAATGTAATAATAAAACTTAAAAGGATTATATTAAATATAAATTTATACATATTTTTGGTGTCTAATGTTTGCTCCTCTTACAATAAATTATTGAAGTGCAATATTAAATTAGCAATAGTAATAACAAGCAGGATCGATCTTCAAATATAAACCATCAAATAACATGTCATGACTTAACATAATGAAGGAATTTTATTGAAGCGGCCATCCGTTCATACAGATCGGGTTAAAACATTGGATATCTAAATAAATCGTCACAAAGAATGTTTGTCAGTCGCATATTTAGGTTGTTGGTCTAACTTAAATTTGTTTTATATAATTCTCCGACGGTAATCTCTGTTGAGAGTTGAGAGCGAGCCATAAATGATTGTTGCCTTTGAAGACGCATCTGGTGGTTGAATTTGGCAATAAAATCTTCGACCCTTTTGTTAAATCATACCACCACCACCATCACCACCATCATCATCGTCGTCGTCTTTTAACTTTCACAACCAACACCTTAGAAGAACAAACATTCTTCCAACTTTGTCCGTAAAACATGCCAAACAAGTTACTTTCGTGGAAAGCAACATTCACACTCATGCAAACAAGTTACTTTCGTGGGAAATCTCTGAGAAGTAATTCAGGTTGACTTAGAGGACAATAATTTAATTTAATTTAATTTAATTTTAAAGAAAAGACAATATTTAGAAGAGGGGTATATGTGATTGCATTTGATCTTATTTAGGGTGATATTATTTGGTCTTATGTAACTTTGATGCGTACACATTTATATGTTTTCATTTGGTTCTTCAGTTGGGGCTGATTTTTTTGTCGGCAAGAAACAGGTGTTTCGGTTTAAAGTTAGTTTTTCTGTTGTGTGTTTTGCAGCATATTTTCTTATTGGTCGTATGTGACTTTCGCCATTAGACGTTCCGAGCTTTGAATGGTTCTGTATTTTCTGTTTTGTTGCAATTTTTAATATAAAAATAATGATATATGGCTTTAACCATTTAGGATTTTGAATTTGTCTGGTTCCAATCATTGCTAAGGAATTAAATTTGAAGTTCCACCTTACATTTTATGGGATGTTTTGATAAAAGATATATTTTTTAATATTGTTTTTAAAATATAATTTATAATTTAAAAAAGCAATGTTAAAAATAATTTATGTAATTATTATATATATATTTTAATTTTATTATTATTTATATTTAAAATTTCATTTTAAATTTAATATATAATATTAAAAATTAATTAATTTTATTTTTGAATTAAAAAATTAAATATAATTATATAATCATCAAATTTAATTTAATATGATTTTTTATTTTATTATTTATTACATATTAACTATTTCAAAGATTAATAGTTTTTGATCCAAAAAAAATTCTTTATATTAATATTATTTAAAAAAATAATTGACTATTATAAATTAATGAATTTTACACACCCTTCATTGTAATATAAACGACGAACTAAAATGTTAAATTGATGATTGCATTGCTCTAAAACATCAAAGGGTGAGATAGGCCTACAAGTCGATGTCATGCCCAACCATACATGTTCATAACTTACCAAAAGGTAGACAAGGTAAAAGTAGTAGGTGGTGGTCGTGGCTCCTTTGCCCATTTTAAAAAAACAGCTCTAAAATCAACCTATGGAAAGTAAGGATAAGATTGAGAACAAAATAACTGATAAAAAAAGAGGGAGGATATTATCTTATCGGTTTGTTAAGGTGGTCAAAGTTAAATTGCTTATACATTTGATTATTTTTAATATTTATTTATCCATAAACATTGAATAAATATTTTTTTTTCAATTCATTTTAAAAACAATTTAATTTTATATAAAATAAAAAATATTAAATTTTATATATGAAATAATTTTTACTTAGAAATAAATATGAATAAAAAATTAAGTTTTGTTTATAAGCGTTTTTTTAAATTTTAAAAATAATAAAATAATATTAAATATATAAATTTAAATAACTAACCAAATAATGAATTTGTGGTACATAGTTTTATGTTTTATGACATTTGTTTAATAAATCATGTTAATTTTATTTTTATTTTTTTATTGAAGTAGAAGTATGTTTAATTATAAATAAGTGGATTTCAATTAAATTGGGAAAAAAATCTATAAACATTTATTTTGGGTTAGTTTAGAAATAAAATATCAAATCAAATTTAATTAATTTTTAAATTAAAATAATATAATTTAAAAGAAAGGTTTACAAAAGTATTATGAATATTAAGAGATATAGAAATAGTTATTGAAGTTGAATAGTAGATATTAAGATTTTTTCTAAAATAATAAGTATCTTGAAAGTTCATAATGAACAAAGTACCCTATCTATATCATCATATTTTTATTTTTTATTGTATAAAATAAAGTAGTTTTTTTTTTTTTTTAAATTTGATTATCAACTGTTACACAAGGCAAGATAAATTATTTGGACAGATAATTTTTTTTATATATGCACACATATTTAATAAATAAATAATTAAAAATAAATATGTCTACACATACAAGTCTCTTACTTACACCCTTTCCCAATAAAAACTCTCCCAAATTCTCAAAATTTCAACCCTCTTTCCATATTTTTGGCACACGAATGGATTTATTTTCCTCGAGCATGTGTTAACTAACCAACAAGAAAGTTTTATGAGTGGCATATCCCTCAACCATTGAACCATATAGAAAGGAAAGAGCTTATCCTAATGATAATTTTAAGACTGGACCCATAAAAGCTTGTACTATAAAATATTGATGAATCCTAGATTTAAGGTATAATTTCATTGGTGAATCTTTTACAAAATCACCACACTGGTAAAAATTGATTGATGATTTCTATTCGTTCTTTCAAAAAACTTATACATAGTTGGTGAATAAAGCATCATATTGAAATCAATAAATAATGAAAAAAATACAATTTAAAACTTTTCACTAAACACATTCATGGGACAAGTATGCTTGAGGTGGAATAAAAATTATGATCAATGGATACCCTATGTTCTTTAGAATGGCTATTTTGCTTTGCCCTCTAAAATTGGGGGCAGTCCATCCATTTCAAACACTTGATCGAATGGATAATTATAAGCAAGGCATCCATGAGAGTTAACATAAATAAGAATTAGTACATACCCATCCCAAACCTAAACCCTAAGCAAGTGTGTACGACTCTAAAAAAAGTCATCACCACAACAATTCCCAAACACACATTCACAAAATTTTTGAGGTCTAGTTGATCTCGTTACTAAGAAAATAAACCCAAAAAATGCAAAGATCTTGATAATATCATTATCAAACAAAAAATCCCATGTGATAACCAAATTGTGTCTAATATTCAGGGTAAGTGCATGAGTTGGGGGTTAATTTCATGGGCATTTTATGTAACATAATCATGTTAATAAATAATATGATCATGTTATTTAATTAACATGATCAAATTATTTAAATAATGCCTCAGTAATTACTGAGCCCTAACATGATTGCATTAATGTATAAAATGATCATGTTAATGTATAACATGATCACGTCAATAGATAACACGATCACATTAATGTATAATGTGATCATGTTAATAGATAATATAATCGCATTAATGTAAAAAAAATGTGATCACATTACTATTATTTTTCACATTTAAACAAATGGAGTGAATGTTTGTTAATAGGTAACATGATCATGTTATTGATAACGTGATCGCTTTACTGGTATTTTACACATAAAATCATGTGGGAGTTACACATGAAGGTGATTTTGGCTAGAAGCTCATATTTACTACTCTAAATTTTAAGTATAAGTTTACATTTATATTGTTACATTTATTTTCTTATACTTTAAATTTATTATAGTAAATATCAAAAATTAGGGTCACTCAACATCTGGTAGAGTTGGTCTCATAGTTGCATGCCTTATAATGTGGAAAATAGTTTTTGAAAATCTAATCAGGTCAATACTTAGGTATTTTCAAGGTCTAAGTATTAAACCTAGGGATTCCAGGACATAATTTTTACAATTGATGTCCATTTTTAGTAAACATATAGTAATTTTTAAAGTTTTTATGCCTTTTAGATTGATTCCTAACATTTCTAAGAGTCTTAGGTTTATCAAAATTGAAGTTTTCAAACCACTCACTTTGAAATTGATTCAAAGTGGTGTGATTGGGGTAGCATAGGTCACATTGATGACTTTCACACATCAAATGGCCATTTTGTTTTGATTTCACTTTTTCATCATCCTTCCCTCATCTTTGATCACTTCTAACTCATGCCTCATCACCCCTAGTCACTCTCTCATCATCTTTCATTATCCCTAATCATTCCCTCAATGAACCTCACTATCCCTAGTCATCTCTAATCACTCCCTCATCATCCTTGATTAATCCCTCATTGACCCTCACTATCCCTCATCATTACCTCATTGACCCTCACCATCCCTCACCATATTTAATCACTCCTCATTATCCTTAATCACTCATTCATTGGCTCTCACTATCTCTCATCATCCCTAATCACTCCCTAATTGGCTCTCACTATCCTTAATCACTACTTCATCATCCCTAATCACTCTCTCCTCATCCATAATTATCCCTAATTGGTTCTTACAATCCATAATCATCATTTCATCATCCTTAATCACTCCCTCATTATCTCTCAACATCCCTAATTACTACTTCATCATCCCTAATAAGACATAAAGATCAAAATGTTAGGAGTTACAAGTGGAGAGTTGAGTGCTAACATAAAATATAAAAGACATAATGATCAAAATGATATGGAGGGAAATTTGAAACATAAATACTTAACACCTATAATAAAATATGGGCCTATTAGAAATGATGTAATTCATAATTAAAAATTTTTTAGAAAAAGAGAAGCAAGTAAAACCACCATATCACCAAAAATGGGTAGTAAAGACATGATGATCACCAAGATATGTGATTTATTGAAACCAATCAATTGATTTCCATATGAGGACATTTTATGATTTAAAGAATTACATTGAAGGCCTTCTATTTGTATGTCTATTTATTAAGCCATCACTATAGAGAATGTAAAATAATTTTCAAATGATTAGAACAAGTATTCTAAGATTGGAAAGTGGTGCTTAATTCATAAATTTAATTTTGAGTACAATGAAGAGTGACACTGTATGAGATCTCTACTTGCACATCTCAAGAAGTGGGTAAAAGTTATATAGAATTATAAAAAGGTAAATAGATAATAGATTATGAATAAAAGATATGGTTGGTACTAAAAATATCTCTACTTCCCCCAACAAGAAATTATATGAATTAAAAATATCATTTCATTAATAAATGTAGATCAATGGTAGGACAATACACTACATCATTTACAATGGAAGTTAGAAGAATTTAATTTATCCCAAATCATATTTTTAAAAATTCAACTTGAAATTTATACATCATCTATAACCATATGCTAGTGTAAGGTCTAGTGTAGATCTTGAGAAATTGATCACCTAGTAGTGTCACTTGGTGTACAAAATCAAACTTTTTAAAGATGTAATCCTTTGTGACATCTCACCACTAGAGGTGTGTGATGTTTTGCATGTGGTCAACCATATATTTACCATTATGCCTTTTATGTTAACTCATGTAAAAAATTCATTCATTTAAAGATTTTGAATGACATCCTCAGGCCCTTTATCTATGTCATTTTTTTAATCCACCTTGATGACATATTAATCTTTAAAACAAATGGGATGAACATATACACCATGCTAAAATAATGTTTCACATTTTATAGAAACATATTTTTATGATAACATGAAGAAATGCGCATTGTTTATGAAAGAGATAAAATATTTGGGACATAGGACACATACAAGGAGTGCAAGTGTGAACCTAACTAAGATTAAAGTCATACAGGAATGGGAAACACTAAATAAATTTGCATATAATTCAAATCTTCTTAGAATTAGAAAATTATATAATAGATTTGTGTTTAAATTTTATGTTTTGAACCAAACTACCAAAGGTGGAACCAAATAAAGTTTCATCTAGTCATCTACACAACAAAGATAATTTAATGAACTAAAATTTAGACTCTATTTTGTGTTAGTACTTATGTTAATTGACTATAAGTTTGGAAGATCATCCAATTCATTTAGTAATAAAATTGACTATCACAAATGGATATTGATAAGACAAGTCCTAGAAAAGAGTTAATTTATATTATAATGGATTAAAAAATATATGATTGGAATCAAAGATATCTTTAGAGTATATACTTACATCAGATGATGAGGGAGTGATTAGGGATGGTGAGGGATGGTGAGGATCAATGATGTAGTGATGAGAGATGGTGAGGGTCAATGAGAGAGTTATTAGTGATGATGATGGATGAATAAATATTGATTAGGGATAATGAGGGATAAGGAGGAAGTGATTAGGCATAATGATGGATGGTGATAATCAATGAAGGAGTGATTAGGGATCATAACCCTGAGGGATTAGAGATGATGAGAGACAATGAAGGTCAATGAGGGAGTGATTCAGGATGAAAAAAAAATTAAGAATGATTAGTGATGAGGAAAGAGTGATTCGAACAATGAAGGATGGGGATGGAGTGATTAGGGATGATGAGGGATAGTGAGGGTCAATGAAAGAGTGATTTTGGATGATAAGGGAGCGATTAGAGATGACTAGGGATAGTGAGGGTTAATGAAGGAGTGATTAGGGATAGTGAAGAATGATGAGAGAGTGATTATGGGAAATGAAGGATGAGTAGAAAGTGATTAAGTATGAGGGTGAAATGATGAACAAGTGAAATTAACACAAAGTGGTCATTTGATGTGTGTAGGTCATCAATATGACCTACACTACCCCAATCACACCACTTTTGATCAAGTTTAAAGTGAGTAGTTTTAAAAATTCTATTTTGACAAATATAATAATCTTATAAATTCTAAGAATCAATTTGAAAGGCACAAAAACCTAAAAAATGACTATATATTTATCAAAAATGGATATCAATTACAAAAGTTATGCACTGAAATACCTAGGTTTAATACTTAGACCCTAAAAATGTCTAAGTAATGACTAGATTGGATTTTGAAAAACTATTTTCCATGTCATAAGGTGTGTAGCTATGAGACCAACTCCATTAGATGCTGAGTGACCCTAAATTTTTATGGACAATGAGGGATGAGGAGGGAGTGATTATAATGATGTCGGATAATGAGGGTCAATGAGGGAGTAATCAAAGATGAAGGACTTATTATAGATGACTAGGGATAGTGAGGTTAAATGAAGAAGTGATTAGGTATAATGAATAAATATGAGAGAGTGATTATGGGTGATGAGGTATGGGTAGGAAGTGATTAGGGATGAGGGAGGGATGATGAACAAGTGTAAATTAACATAAAGTGGTTTTTGATGTGTGTAAGTCATTAATGTGACCTATGCTACCCCAATCACATAAATATTCATCAATTTCAAAGTGAATGGTTTCAAAACATCAATTTTGACAAGCCTAAGACTCCTATAAATGCTAAGAATCAATATGAAAGGCACAAAACCTTAAAAATGACTATATATTTACCAAAAATGGATATCAATTGTAAAAATTATGTTCTAGAATCCCTATGTTTAATACTTGGACCCTAAAAATGCCTAATTACTGACTTGATTAGATTTTGAAAAAATATTTTCCAATTATAAGGTATGCAACTGTGAGGCCAACTCTATCAAATGTTGAGTAACCCTAATTTCTTATATTTGTTAAAATAAATTCAAAGTATAAGTTTACATTTATATTATAACAATATAAATGTAAACTTATACTTAACATTTAGAGTATTAAATATAAGTATCTAGCCAAATTTACCTTCATTTACAACTCTCACATGTTTTAGAGTGTTTAAAATATATAACACGATCATGTTATCAAGTAATGTGATCACATTATTAACATGATCGCATTATTAAATAATAAGATCACGTTATTAACATGATAGCATTATTAAATAATGTGATCAAATTATTATTGTGATCACATTATTAATACAATCACATTATCAAATAACACGATCATGTTATTAATGTGATCATGTTATTAAGTAATGTGGTCACATTATTAATGTGATTATGTTAATAACACAATCACATTATTAAGTAACATGATCATGTTGTTAATTAATGTGATCATGATATTTGAATTTGAATTTAATTATTGTGCCTTTTGGCTTAGGAATGGCTTGGATTCTTGAGCCAAAGGCTTGGACTCTCAATGTATAGCCAAGTTTTGAAAGGTATGATTTTTTTTTTCATTTTTGATTGCTAAATATACTAATAATTTCAATGTGAAAATTTAAAAAATTGATATAATCATAATAATCATGCTCTCCTCTTTACAATAATATTTCTTTTGGACTAATTTAAGATTTAAAACTATGTCGATTTCTAACTATGTTTTTTTTAAGCCACTACATGCTGCAAGCATACATGCCTATACATATTCATGTAATTTATATTTTGTTGATCCAAGTGAAAAATAAATTATATGGTGATAAATTAGGCCTAATTATGCACACATTAATAAAAAATTGTTTTTTATTTTTCTTAGGTAGTTAAGCATGTTGAACGAATGACTAGCCATTTCTTTGTCAGTTTTTAGAGTCTATTTACTTGTAAAAATCATAAAAAACATATTCATTGAAAAAATATAAAAAAATATAGATGACATGCCATAAGATATTATCTAAATTTTCTCCAAAGGGTTTCAAATAATATTAAATACTTCTCAAAAAATGGGGTGTCATAGCCATCTATCTACTATGTTTTTTGAAAAAAATAAGAGTTGATTTTCAAATTTTAGATGTTTGACTTAGTTATGCTTAACCATATTTAAAAAAATTTACTGTTTTAGAAACTAGACTCAAAATGATACATTTCATGTTGTTACACTATCTTCAAATTTAGAGTGTAGATATCTCAAATTATTTATAGAAGTTCAGATTTCTAAAATTTTAGAAAAATTATGTCCATGGATAGGCCACTTTTTATCCCAAAACTTTGTGAAATTACCCTTAAGAGTTTTGATATAAGATAAAAATAAGTTTTCACATTGTAAGCAAATATATAATGATAAAATAACATGGAAATAATTTGAATTGCTTAATAGATAGGCAAAATTCTTTAAAAGTGTGAAAATATTTATAGATATGTATGACTTATATTTCTTACTTGGATTGTACTTCATTGTTGGATAATTAGACTCCTTCTTTGGCCTTCTCTTGCAATTATCACTTTCTTCATGATTCTCATAACATGTAGGGCTTGTATTTCTTACTTGGATTTTTCTTCATGGTTGGTTACTTAGACTTCTCCTGGGCCTCTTCTTGCAACTGTCACTCACTTCATGATTCCCATCACCACAAAGAAATAAAAATTTAATACAAATGAAGTTATATGAATTTAGGTTTTAGGGTTTTGTGGTTATAAGGTTTTAAGTAATTTAAATTACTTATGCATATTTATTTTATAAGAGGTATTTTGTGTTACATAAAAAACCAATGGAGAAAGAGGTTAGAGGGTGATATCTCTAAAGTCAAGATCTTTTTTATTGTTCCTTCTTTTTAACAATTAAATTTTCCCTTTTTTTAAAGATTAAATTATTCTTTCTAATTGTTAAAATTGATGGCCATATGACTATGTATAAAGTGAGTACAAACATGTGTAAGTATCTCAAAAGACCAATGCAATAATATAATAAGCTGAGCATAACAAAAATAAAGATAAAAAATTAAGGAACATAAAGTATAAAATAACTATGGGGCCATAGGGCAATAGAACTATGAAATGTGAAGATGACATAAATGAAAAAATATTTAGAAATTTTTTATAGTTTTATAATTATAAAATATATACTAGGGTCTGTCAAAATGTCTTAACCACATCCATATTGTCATTTCAAATATTTCTTTATTTCAATTAACAAACATGCAAACAAGAATATAATTATTATCTTAAACATTTAAAAATAAAATATAGTATGATCATGAGGCTTTGTTGAATTTAATCAATTTTTTCTTTGTACATTATTTAAAAGAAGTATTTTGCATGTCATTATTTATTAGATAAAATTAATTTCTTATTTATTTATAATATGTGGTAAAGACCAACTAGATAATATAATATAATAAATACAACAAAAATATTGACAAAAAATAAGAGTATAGAGTATAAACAAACTATGGGGACATAGGGAAAGAAAACTATGAAAAGCGAGGATGAAATAATTGAAAAAAAATATTCAAAACATTTTCATAGTTTTAAAATTATAAACTCTATAAGAAGGTCTAATAAAGTGTCTTAACCACATCCATATTAGCCTTTCAATTTTCTTTTATTTCAATTAGCAAACCATGTCAATTAGAATATAATTATTACCTTAAATAAATATAATCACATACAGTATGATCATGAGGTTCTATTGCATTTATTCAGTTTATTATTTGTGTATTATTTAAAAGAAGTATCTTACACATGATTATTTCTTAGAGGAAGTCATTTTATTGTTTGTTTAAAATAAGTATATGGTAAAGACCAACTAGATAATATAATAAATTAATTATAGAAAAAATAATGATAAAAAATTAGAGTATAGAGTATAAACCAACTATGGAGCCATAAAGCAAGACATCTATGAAAAGTGAGGATGACACAACTGAAAAAATATTTGAAATAGTTTTATTGTTTTAAAATTATAAACTATATAATAAAGTCTACCAAAATTTCTTAACCATATCCATATTGAAATTTAAAATATATTTTTTATTTCAATTAACAAGTAATACCAACCAGAATATAATTATTACCTTAAACATTTAAATCCAAATACAATATGATCATGAGGATATTTTAAGTTTATTCAATTTATTCTATGTGTATTATTTAAAATAATTATCTTACAAATAATTATTTCTTAGAAAAAACCAATTTTTTTTTGTTTAAAATAAGTATGTGGTACAAACCAACTAGATAATATAATAAATAAAGTATATCAAAAATTATGACAAAAAATCTTAGTATAAAGTATAAACCGACTATGAGGCCATAGGCCAAGACAACTTGAAAAGTGAGGATGACAAGAAAATATCTTTAAATAAATGTTTTTTAGGAAACTTATTATTATATTTATTCATTGCGCTAATTTTTTCTTGTTGCATATTGATATGTTCTAAAAATATGTGAAATTGGTATTTTTGGGTTAATCATAAATATAATTGAAATGATCATGAGGCTTTGCTTTATTTATTCATTTTTATTAAAAGAAGTATCTTGTATACCATTATTTATTAGAAGAAATGAGTTTCTTATTTTTTTAAAAGAAGTATGTGGTAAATATCAACCACATAATATAATTCATTTTCTTATTTACGATTGTTTAAAAGAAGTACCTTGCACACAATTATTTCTCAGAGGAAATCAATGGTAAAGACAAATGAAATAATATAATAAACAAATTATAACAAAAATTGTGATAAAAAATTAGAGTATAGAGTATGAATAGTAAATTGACTACGGGGCCATAAGGTAAGAAAACTATGAAAAATGAGTATGGCAAGAAAATATCTTTAAAAAAATACTTTTTAGGTAAATTATCATTATATTTATTCATTTTAAGAATAAATATAATAGATTGTGCATGAAAACAATTGATCTCAGTCTTTTGTTTGATTAAGAGAATGTGTCTATAACAATTACAAACTCTATTATAGATGTTCATATGTATTCGAGCATAATTAAGTTGTTCAAATACACATGTGATAGTTTATTAATTTTTATATTCATTGATGTAATCTATTGGCTGAAGCAAAGCTATATTAGTCAAAATATTAGGATGAGAGGTTGGAAATGAAGGTGCAAATAATTTATAAGATAGTTTCATTGTGATTGCAACTGCAAGGTATGTATTTGTGGTTATTTTGTTCTGAAGATTGAGAGCAGTGATTTCCATACATAGTCGTCTATCTTAAAATGAATAAATATAATGATAAGTTATATGAAAGTCATTTATTTAAATATATTTGATGAAGATAATTCCTTTCAAATGCCTTAACGATATCCATAATTAATAATGATAAGGTTTGCTAAAATGTTTGAACTATATCTATAATTAATAATGGCCTTTAAAATATTTTTTAATTTCAATTAAAAAACTATGACGACAAAAATGCATTTATTAATTTAAGTGTATAATGTCCTATGTCAAAAGTTGTCCTTAACACATTTATAAAACTAGGTAAAACAAACATGTTCTTCCTTCTATATGGTTTTATTGACTAAAAACTTAATAATAAATAACTAAAACTGTAATTATGAACTTGTAAATTGAAATTTATACATATTCAAGACTCTCAAAATTAGAAGCTAACCATTGTGAAAAGAGGTTAATAAAATAAATGTATTCATATCCCAAATTCACACATCTATTGTATGTTTTATTTATAGCATTGAATGTGGTGTAGGTGGAATTAAAGCTACGAGGATCAATGTTGAGAACTTGCCTCATTTTTAGTGAACTAGTGATGGAAATCGTTGTTGAGAGCCAAGGGAAAAAATAATTTTGGTCCAAAATGTCACCTTTGAGATTAATGGAGGTTGATCAAATATATATGTGATGGTTTTATCAAATTTTATAGTCATTTATGTAAGTTATTGGCAGAAATGAAGTTGTCAATCCAATATAGATACTTACAATTCATTACACTATATATATCTCAAATAATTTTGGCATAAAATAACAAGGGAACATCCCAATATAATTATGCATCTCTATAATATATTTTGAAACTATTATAAACATGTTCTCTTAATCAAATAGAACATCAAAATACACTTGGTATAAAATAAGAATGAAACACCATAATATACTTATGCATCTCTATAATAAAGTTTAAAAATGTTATATACATGTTATATTACTCAAATAAAACAAAAAATACACATACTTGATATAAAATAATAAGGGAAAACCATATTATACTTATGCATCTATATAATAAAGTTTACAACTATTATAGACATGTTCTCTTAATCAAATAAAATACAAAAATACACATTTTTTTAATTAAGAATTAATGCTTTTAAAAATTAGAGTCACCTAATATCAATTATAAAAATGCAATCTAGCTACATTAATCCATGGAAAATTATTTGGGATTATAAAATATAATGTCCTTCTTCAATCAACCTCGGATTTCATATGCCTAAATTTAAAATTTCAACATGTCAATTTTCTTCATTTTGTTCTTGATAATTGTTATGTACATTCTCTTCAAAAGTTATTGGACTTGTATTTAGTATTAAACAACTATCTGATCATAGTTTGTCTAAATAATTATTAGTCAAACCTCTTCTTTTAGATGTAAACTGCCAAATTGCTAGATCTTTATCAAATGGAAAATCAAGGACATTATATCTAGTTGTATAGAGCCTTAGTCAAATTTCCAAATTCTTGTCAATCTTTTTTCTTAACTTTGAATTTTAAAATGATAATGAACTAAAAATTATCTCATCTTCCACTGATCCAAAAATCATTATTTGTAATAGATTAACTTCTTTAAAATATTCTGAGATATCATGTAATATTTCACTAAAACTTATAGTATTCCATATTCTAGTAATTGAACCATCTTCAAAAGCATTGTCTAACACTTTGACTTTTTCTAACACTGTTATGACAAATAGAATAGACTGCTTACTCACCTTTACCAAATCTAAAATGCCTTCAATTTATTCACCATTCAATTCCACACACTTATAAAATTGATGGGACAAGGTTTTGATTTTATTCTAAAAATATGTTGATTTAGAATTTTTTAAATATTGATGGTACACCATAGTCATGGATCTTAGTAGTTCATATCAATAGGATAATGATCTCTATTATCTAATTAGAGGCATTTTGAAAATTTCTTAAAGGTGGACCTTATATAGAGAACAACCTCAAGGAATCAATCCCTTATAATAGGGACTTATTTAATTCTATTAGATTGACCAAATATGTCAAAAGTGTGTAAGGGTATTCTACATCCTCGCACTTGTGCACGTGAATATCAATTTTCATTAAATTGTAAATAGTTACTACTATGTTCAATATTTGTCATCAAGCTCCAACTTATGAAATTTTCCACTATAAATGAATATTGTGTTAAATACAAATCATCAAGGGTAAGGCATATTAGTTTTCTCAACTTAGAATATTCTTGAATATACATTATTATTTCTTGAAGTTTCTTTATCAATAAATTAATTTCATATAAAATGGGTAAAATACCACATAAGGTTAATAATGTCTCTATATCCCTTAAATAAAACAAAATATTTAGAGCTTTATCTATTATGTGTTGATGTTCCTCCAATATTCCCATCAATGACTGATAATTTGTATATACTCTATGTGTTATTCCATAAAGGAAAATCCATTGATTATCCACATCCTTAAGTATCTTGTTTCCTTACATTAAACCTTCAACAAAAATTTTAAATTGTAAAAATATTTTTTGACTTCTAAAAAAGTATGAATGGATTTCTCAAATAATATGTTCAAATATGGTGACTAATGTAAACTTACTCAGAATATTGAACGCTAAATTCATTATATGTGTCATGTAATTAATACTAATCATATATGGTGTATAAATAATTTCTAGACTTATATAATGACCACTTATTTGGCCTTTCATAACTGATGCTCCATCTTCCCTTACACAAACAATATTGATTACAATTGATAAATCATCCATGCCACCAACCCCTTTCAAATTATTCTTAACTACTTCTAAAAGGTTTTGAGAAGTTGCATTTTCTTTCATTTTATGAATGGAAAGAAAATGGACTAATTAACATGATTTGCAATACTTTAAACATGTATACACACCCATGAAGTGTTGTCAATGGTTGTAACTTAATCCAATGATAATGTTATGTATCTTGAAAGACTTATCTTCTCTTGAAAATCCTCCTTTTATATTTCAACAAGATAATTAGCACATTCGTAACCACTAGGATCTAACAAATGAGTATTTGAAAAGTTAAGGATGCCAAAAAATTATAGCATGTCATCATATCCTAGATAATAGATCATTGGTCGACCTTTTTCTAAAATGTGAAAAATAAAATAAGTTGTACAATATTTCACATTTGGTTGATTCCCATCATTTTTCCAAATAAAGCTATAATGTTTCTTCTACTTGCATGAATCTTTTGTTACTGTGATAGGTATTCATCATATTCAATCGCATACATAACATGAAGAGACTCTTCTTTTATTATTTATCATATCACTATTTTCTCCTCACTATTTATAGTCCCTAAATTCTTTTCTATGGTATCTAGTTTTATCTACAAGCATTTATCCCTCCTATGTTTACAACTACACATCTTACATCTATAATGTTTTGGTGTCTCATTAGTGTATTTATTCAAAATAGGTTTAATAAAAGGATATTTAGAAACCCATTTAGCTTGAAAAATCCTTGAAATTTACCATTTGCATGAATTCCTTTTATTGGAGCTATGACAAATTTTATGAACTACTTGTGAGGTTGAACTATCAATTCTTTCAAAACTAGATTGTCTTAACTCAGTTGTGTTATGATCATTGGCATTGTTATTTGCATCCATTGATGAAAAATGATCAAAAACCTATTGAACATGATCTTGATCGTGATAAAGAATATTCATTTCTATTTGGTTTTCTAAACTAGTATTTATTTTTAGAGTTTGTCCTTGTTAATGATGATATAATAATATGACAACAAGGTATTTCCCTTTGATGAACCTCCTATTAATTTATTAGAAATTAAAAAAGGAATAGACATTTTACAAATCAAAAACCTTTCAATGATAGCTTTATTAATTGACAATGCAAGGAACTCCCTTCAAAGATGAAATAAATATTTCACTTCTTGAATTAACTTTTGCCTCGGTAGTTTGAAAGTTGGAACCTAAAAAAATAAATGATACTAACACATTTATTAAAAAAAAGATAAAAAATAAACTATAAAAATATCCATTTGAAAATGATAAAATAGACATAATCTAAATTTTCACAATGTATAATTTTATAAATTAAAACTTGAACCAAAACAAAACTCACTTACAAATTCAAAACATATAAATAGAGTCCAATATAAATTTATAAGGACATGCTATATTTTATTAGTGACTATTTTGGTGCACCTTGGATCTTTATTTGTATGGTTGTAGAATAACAATGATTTTAGAAAGCAAAAAATGTATCTAAGATGTGAATAGTGTTTTTTAAAATTCTAGGAATAATAATGAATGATGCACTAATTAAATATCTTAATTATCAAATATATGTAAATGTGAATCAGATTTCAAATAATATAATCTAACCTATCTAATAGAGTAAAACTTATGTAAGAGGCAACCTCTTGAAGGAAATATTTTTAATCCTATCAAAGAGATTTATCAATGATAATAAAACAAAAATAAAAATATTATCATTATGATAAGTAAGAGCAACTAAAACAACAAACTAACATACTCATAATTTAATGTCAAACATCATAATTTTATGGTCAATCTTAGATTAGTCTTTTGAAATAATTACAAAGGTTTGTACTCAATTTATACTAAGTACTGCACATGATCTTATTATATGTACTCAATATTTTTCAGTTATGTCATCCTCTCCTTTCATAGTTATCTTTCATTATGGCCCCATAGTCAGTTTATTATTTATACTCTATACTCTAATTTTTGTCATAATTTTTTCTTATAATCAGTTTAATATATTATTTTGTTTTTATTTACAACATAATTATTTTAAAAAAACAAGAAACTAATTTCCTTTGAGAAATACTCCTTTTAAAAAAACAAGAAATTGATTTCTTATGAAAAATAATGACATACAAGATACTTATTTTAAACAATGCACAAAGAACAAAATGAATAAACACAACAAAGCCTCATGATTATTTCAATCATATTTTTGACTAACCCAAAAATACCCATTTCATAAATTTTGATTTAAAGGAAAATATTTTTAGATGTACACAAAATTTCCAAGAAAACTAATATGCATAATGTTTTGAGAAAATATCTTTAAAGAAATGATTTTCATTGAATTTTCATTATATTTAATTATTCCAAGATAGATGACTGTGCATGCAAACAACTGGTCTTAGTCTTTAGAATAAAATAAATATAAATCCATATCTTACAATTACAATCACAATAAAACCAACTTAGAAATTGTCTACACCTCATCCTAATCTTTTGACTATCAGATCTTCACTTGTGCCAATAACTTGCATCAATGACTAGAAAAATAAAGAAGCCATCAGGATATATCTTTAAACAAATGCTTTTCAATTAACATATTATTATATTTATCCATTTCAATATATATGAATGTGCATGAAAAAAATTAGTTTTGGTCTTCAGAAAAAATGAAACATAAATCCATACCTTGTAGTTGAAATCACAACGAAACCAACTTAGAAATTATCTAGACTTTTATTTCAAATCTCTCATCCCAATATTTAAACTATCAAATCTTCTCCTCTACCAATATCTAGTAGCAATGACTATAAAAAGTGATAAACCATTAGAAAATATCTTTAAATAAATTCTTTTCAAGGAAATTATCATTATATTTATTAATTTCAAGATAGATGACTATGCATGCAAACAACTTCTCTCAGTCTTCAGAATAAGAGAAACACAAATCCATACCTTGTAGTTGCAATCAAAAGGAAACCAAATTAAAAATTATCTACACCTTTATTTCCAACCTCTTGTCTCAATATTCCAACTACTAGAGCTTAACCTCTGATAATAGCTTGTATAAATCACTAAAAAAGTTGAGAAGCCATCTTATATATATTTTTAAGCAACTTACATTAATCCCATGGGTGATATGTTGGATGAACATTAAATTTTGCCTGAGGCCCCTCAAAATGCCAGTGTGAATTCACTAAAAAATGGGGAAATATTTAAAACTCAAACCCCATATATTTAATTACACCTATATTGCATTCAATGCTAGGAATATAATAAACATTAGGTTTAAGAATTATTTATTATTAATTTTTTTTAGTTATTTAAACCATATATAAGGAAGAGTGTATTTATTTTAATTAGTTTATAAATGACATTAAAAAATAATTCAAAACATTTTCATAGTTTTAAAATTGTAAAATATATAATAAATTCTACCCAAACATCTTAGCCATATCCATAATTGGCCTTTCAAATATTTTACACTTCAATTAACAAACCATGTAAGCCAAAATATAATTATTACCTTAAGGTGACTCCAGACTAACTTATACATGTCTTGTATAATTTCTTAGTGAATAAAACCCATACATGCATAGTAATTCTGGAGAATTTATCCTAAAATAGGATCGAGTATAATATATACTGAAATTAAAAACCATTGTATAAAAAATTATCTAAATTGAGGCCATTTGACCTATGTATATTTTTGTAGAATTAGGCATTTTGAAAATTAAAGCTATAAATAACTTCTAAAATTTTCCCTAATAACTTATCATTGATAAATATTGATATGATTGTTCACTCTACAATAAGATATGAAATGTTATCACTTATGGATGGATTTTATGGATATAATCAAATTTAGATAGAACCTAAAGATTAACACAAGACAATATTCACCACTCCATGGGGGATGTTTTGTTACCAAGTCATGTGTTTTGGATTGAAGAATGCTGGTGATAATTATAAGAGTAATGGCTATCATCTTCCATGACATGATGCATGAGATTGCGGAGAATTTTATCAATGACATTTTTCAAAAATCCAAAACCAATGCAAGACACCCAATAGCCTTGTGAAGAATATTTGAGTAGCTTAGAGAGTATAAAGTGTGCCTTAATCCCAAAAAGTGTTTGTTTAGCATTACATCCAGAAAAAAATTGGATTTATTATGTCAATATGAGGTATTCAAGTGGATCTTGCTAAATTTAAGGCCAAAAATGAAATGACACATCCATAATATTTAATTAGCTACATAGTTTACAGAGAAAGATTCTAGCCATCTATAAGTTCATTTCAGAGCCAACTAATTATTGTTACCCATTTACACATATCACTGAAAATGGTACCATATTTTCATGGGACAAATAGTGTCATGAGGCATTTTAACAATTGAATAAATATTTGGACAATCCACCAGTTTTGGGCCATCCCATGCTAGGTAATCATTTGTTACTTTACATTTTGACAATCGCACATACCTTGGGGGATATTTTGTCTCAACATGATGATCAAGTAAAATAACATGTTGTGTATTATCTGAGTAAGAAAATGGTAGAATAGGAGTACAAATATACACCCATTTTGAAATCATATTTAACAATGGTATTCTCATCTCAAATATTATTAAGTATTATATGCTCTATAAAAAACCATTCTTATTGCCAAAGTTGATCCAGTCAAGTATCTACTCTCAAAATCAGCTTTGACAGGATGCATGGAAAAATGACTTATGATCTTAAAATAATTTTATATTGAATACATAAATAAAAATGATATTAATGGGTAGTTAATCATTTATTAAATAGTAAATTCTCCATTATCAAAAACACTACCATTAAAAAATGGTTTTCAAGATGAGTCCATTTTCACCCTTAATGAATCAAAGGAATGGAAACTCTACTTTTATGGTTCTTTTACATCTTGTGGTTTAAGGGAATGCATAATTTTCATCAAACCATTGGGGTATATTATCCCTAGCGTATTACGCATAAAATTTTAGTGCAAAAATAATATTAAAAATATGATTTTCTCATTTCCATAACCTACATCACAATCCAATAGAAGATATGATAATTGACATTATATGATGATTCCTAACTTATGATAAATAAAGTTAATGGTCAATATCAAACAAAATATGATAATATCATACTTATAATCACATGGTGGACAACATCAAGCATTACTTTAAGCATATATAATTTGAATAAGTATCATGAGATAATAATACATCAACTAATGCCATGGCCACTATTGGATCACTTTTTAAAATTCCTTGTAACATACAAGAAGATTAGTTCATATTAGAATAACTCATCATGATAGCAGATGATCATTTAGAACCAAAAATGGTTTGTGAAATCAATGGTCCCATTTCTCTTTGATACCATGACATCTACACTTACCTTCAAGATCACTCCCTCCACATTGACTTTTTCCATACCCAAAAATAATCTCTCATCCATAATGCTTAGCATTATACCTTACTTGGCACATGCTCCATAATAGAGGTTTTGATGTGATGCTTATTTATTTTTGAAATTTTGGAGAATCAAAATTAGCTATCAAAGATGTACACAAAAAGATTTGTGGGGCCCGTATTTATGGAATGGTCCTCACTAATAAAATAATTTCTACAGAGTATTATTAGATGATAATGGAATAAGATGAATGTGCATATATTAAGAAGTGTTTTGATTTATAAAATAATGAGGATTTCATCCACACACTATCACAAACGCTTCAACTTGTTACATATATTTATCTTTTTTTAACATGTAGACTCGATCTCATACGGAAGATAAACCTCACATCATTGGATGAACACAAAAACATTCTCATGGATACCATTAATTTTAATTAGTGGGTTGAGGTCATTCTACTCACTTCATTAATTACAAATTAGATTTATAAATTAATTATTAATCACATCATTTTTTGGTATGGTATACCATCCACCACCATTTATGATAATCATAGTTTATTAAATAATATGGATGTTTAATCCCTTTGTAATCAATTTAATATTAATCATAGGTGGTCAACTCCATATTATTCTTAAAGAAACAACTAAGTGGAGGCATCTAATAAGACTATTATGAAAATTATCAAAAATATTATTCATGATGCGGACCATGATTGACATGTTCAACTATTTCCTACTTTGTGGGTTTACAAAACCAACATAAATACACACACAAGTGCCACACCATATCCCCTAGTCTTTAGATTAGAAGTTATCCTTAATGTCAATATCGAGTTTCCCTCACTGCACATTTCATCACTTGATCTTATTAATGAGGAGGTGTATAGAGTATCATAGCTATAAGAGTTGGAACTCCTAGTTAAAAAATGGATAGCCACTTGAAGCTGTCACAAATCATATAAAATTTGATGATGTGGTAGCTATAATAAACACATGATTTATATAGAGTTTGAAGTTGGTGATCTTATGCTTAAGGAAAATCAATGAAATACTAATACAAACTAAGAAAAGAAAGGAAAGTTTAAGCCTATTTGGTTGGGTCTATATATCATCACAACTAATTATGGTTCTAGAGAATACATAATGAAAAAATAATGATGGGCAAGAGTTAGATGATCCCATAAAATTCATGAAACTCAATTAATTTTATGCTTGATCCATCAGAGTGTTGTCTGAGTACCCCTTTTTGGGGGAATCTTTACATGTCCTTTCAATTTAATTTACATTAATTTTCCATCTATAATAAAATTAGCATCATATCCCAATATCCCTTTCCCATTTTGATCTTGATGCTGAGCTAAAAGTACCCCAAGTTATAGTATATTCAACATGATTAGAATGTGATAACACCCTAACAATAGGAATTCATATAACCACATGGAAGGTTTTCCTATCTTTTAGTCCATGGATATTTTGTTTTTAGTGTGTCCTATTTTAAAAATGATGTATCCCTTCATCTCATACTACATCTAGCTGGTCTCCATATCATTCCCATACTGCATCGATTCTTACATTTGATACTAGAGTTGGTTTTCCCTTTGTTAGTAGCTCCTTACATACATATGACTTGGATTTTTCCTTTTATTTACTTCTCATCCCCCTTGTAAAGATGTATGTATTTGTCATTTTATATACTTGAACACTATAAAAATATAAAAAACATTAGCAAATCAAAAAATCCAAAAAAAATAGATAATCCAAACATGCCTAAAAATAAGATAATCAAAAAATCTTGACTTTTTTTAAATTTAGAAAAATATCACATAGAGATATAAATCCACAAATATTTGTCCACTTTTCAACCTATTCAGTTTTGCATTCCATTTTTTGATCTATTTAGGGTGACATCATTGAGAATATCAACCTCTATCCCACTCCCATGCTTTTTTACACATTTATTGGGAAGGTATATTTCATCTAATAATCATCATCCTAATTATCATCATCACTTCCCATTCCTCCCATATTATGAGAACTACATTATCTTAAGGTCCACACAGACTATATAGGCTATACTTAGTTATGTGGGGTATATAGAGCTAACTTGGCCACCATCACACCATATACAATCTTCCCATTTTCCGTATTTATTCTAAATCCACTACCTTGGTCAAGTTTCCAACATGGTATTATATTACATTTATTTAGACTTAAGGGCACAAAAAGCATATGGTTTATTGAACACTCTCATGACTTGGTTGTCTTTTTCTTATTTATTATTTTAAATTTTATGTGTATGAATGTTTGTCTATTTGTTTATTTATTTTTAAGTGATTGAGTCTTGGATCAAGGCATATGCATCAATAATATCGTCATGAGATTTTATATCATGACATGTACTATCACACACTCATATTGTAGACAGTACCTACATAATTGGCACATATGTTATCATGATTTATTTTATTATTATGGTGTATCATGTCAACTATAAAATTAAAAAATAGGTTGTAAAGATATATGTAAGTGTACTAAAATAAAACATCCCCTTGTTTTGTCTATCATCATAACGATTTATTGTGCTAGTATGTTAAATCAAAATAATAACATACTTTCATCAACCACATATCATAACAATTTCATATGGATCACCTATTCATGAGTAAAAAATGAATGTCCATCTATGATA
>JARHVA010001078.1:375000-572500 GCA_037957365.1 Torreya grandis
ATTATCTATACACTAATGCATTTCCTAAGGTATATGAGTGTGATGTAGGACATACATTACATGTGCATTTTTATATGCTAGACTTCCCTTCTACCTAGTGACCATGCCTATGTCAGGGGAATCTAAATATACATGTTGAAATGTAATAGATTGTATATATCTATGACTTGAAATGTAAATTTTAACTACATATATTAAAAATGTCTCTTTAAATCACTCACATTTCATGTTGTGATGCATGTGAATGGAATAAACTAGTTTTTACTTGTTTTATGCTCCTTCGATTTTGTTTTATTTCTAGCATAATAGGCTTAATACTACTTGATTATTATGTGTGGCCATTGTATTGAAATTTATTGAGCTTATCTATGAGATCATTTTTTTGTATGTGTGACATTTAAAAATGTATATTATTTGTGGCCCTTTAACTTATGTGTGTGCAACCTTTGCTTTTGCAAAATTTGAAAGTGTCCCTTGTATGCGGCCTTGGGACTTATTGTATGACATTGTGTGAAATTAATGCATGTTGTGATTGTGTTATTTTTAAGCTTGATTTAGTGGTGGGATAATATTAATCATATACTTTTATGGCATAATTTACTTCAAATATTGTTACTTTACTCCATACTTCAATTATATATATATATATATATATATATATATATATATATATATATATATATATATATATATATATATATATATATATATGCCACTTGTGTGCCTTATATTTAATGTATTACATACATATTTTAAATGATAATTTGATATTTTATGATGACATATTATCCAACATGATGACACATTTATATATGAGAACACCTTTATCATTAAATAGTTAATTCTTATTTAGAGATATTAAGTGATCTATAAGCTACATCCGTCATCCCAAAAGGTGGGAATGATAGTTGGCTTGTCTTAGAGATACAAACCTCCATGAGAATATTTGTGTTAAAATAAAAGTTTATATATATAATAAATATTTCAAATATACAATTTAAATTTTTTCAAATATTCATGTACTGAAGCAAAACCATATTTTATGCATTATATAGGTTTTCAAAATATTCTAAATGATTTACATTAGAATGTATGACATATATTGATGCATTAATATATATTATGTGGGCACATGACATGTATATGCACTCATTTTTTAAATTTTCAATGTACATAATTATACACACTTGAATGCATATGCATGGGCATATGGAAAATAGTTGTAAGAGAAAAGGTACATGTCAATAATACAGGCACAATTGAGCATATAAATGCATAATATTCTATGTCCTTGGAACATATTATAATAGAGCATGATATTCATGTTCAAGCTATTCAAAGATTCAAAATTTAAGGTTACAATTTTTGAAATTTTCAAAGTTCAAAGAGAAAAATATGAAAATTCAAAGACAAAATAATCATTTCAAATCAAATTCTATGACCAATGTGGTCATGATGTGCAGAATGAATGCTCTTCATTCCTTTTCAATAATGTAATTCTAGAATCTAGATTTTTTTTCAATAGTGTGATTCAAAACTACATGGGTGATATATGTTTTGAGTCTAATGACACTAAATGGCCTTATCATGACTTCTAGTGAACCTAGCATGGTTCAACCATTTTTTGGTTAGTACATTTGGTACTATTCAATGTTAATTAGATTTGGGATAATGCATATTTTCAACTTGAGAGCTTGAATATTTAAATTCAAAATTGGGACTTTATCACTCTCAATTCTCCATTGTTCAAAATCTCTGAATGCTTCAATAAGGAGGCATGGTTATCAATAATCAGTTATAAATTACATGGTAAGCTAGTTTCTTCTATATACAAGTGTACTTCTCCCTTGTTATCTTTCTAATTTTTTTATTTTAAAAGATAAGCTTTTTAAAATTTCAATATGAAAAAAACACTACTTCAAGAGTTGTTTTAGGGTTTGATAAATTAAATTTCCCTATAAAATTGAAGTATCAACTTAAATACAAATTATGTTGTACACACTCAGGATAAACACTTTCTCCTTTACTCTATAAATTTAATTATTATAAAATGATTGGCATAGGGGAGGGGGGTGTGGTGAGGGGGGATTTAGATACATAAATTTGGTCACAATTAATTGACAATGCTAATTCACAACATATTCCTAATCACATGAATTAGACCAAAATAAATGACTCTTATTTGCAATTCTTCTAATCCATTCATTTTTATGTAGGCTTGACCCTTTATTTTTTTTTACCATTACACAAAAAGAATTAAATGTCAAATTCTCAAGCTATCTAAAATTATCATGATACTATCTCTAGATTTTAACCTAGGTCCTTGACCTTTTTAGACAAGTTTACCCTATGGAAATAGGGGCACAATGCACTAATATCCACTTATGTTGGTCATGCATCATGCCAAATAATGGATAGTTTCCAAATTTCAATTCAATCTTTTGGTTCTTCCCACACATATTATAAGGTTAAAGAAAAGAAGTTTTCAGAATATTCATTGACAAATAAATTTAAAGAGTTACGAATTATCACCACTTTCAATTAATAAGCATATATAGTTTTACACATTGAGAAAATATACCCTATTTTTACTAAAGTCTACATTATTCATAAAAATTAATCATAATCCAAGTCAAGAGATTTCCTTATTTAACATCAAAAATATATTTTATTTGCATACATATAATCAAAGGATACAATTTTCACACGTACTCTATGTGGGAGAACTATGTGATCTTTATTTACATTCATACAGTATCAGATACAAGGGACAAATCAATCATCAATTGATGCCAGCATAGCCCATTAAATATTTCTCTTTTTTCTTAGAATTTTTAAGATATCAAAGTACCCTTGGTTTTTAAGTACAAGAGAAGACATAGAGTAAATTATACATAGACAAACCATAAGTGTCATTTCTCATATTTCTTATCATCTATAGGTGCAATAGGTGAAATGATTAATTTAGACACATAGTCAACCAAGACAAGTCTAGGTTAAAAATTATCAGGCACACTACATTGTTGTTTACTTATTTTGCTTCTATCTAAATTCATATTTTTATTCTATTTATTTCTATCATTTCTAGATTCCTATTTTATCCATATTTTTATAATTTTTTTGTCACAATCATCCCATACATGTTGTGGTTAATAGAGTAGATCTTACTGTGATGTCAAATTATAGAGGACTTGTAAAAATATTGTTTATGCTCCTGATCCTAATATTGATTTTACACTGCCATCTTCACTACATATTTTCATAGTCAAAAAATTATAATAGTAAACATTTATCATTATGAGATATAAGTATTTTTATTCTTAATACCTTTCCAAAATTTCAACTTTTTTATATTTACAAATTTGTCAAAATCAAAATAATTGATTATTATAAATCTTTACAACTCTAATATATTTGGTTTTACACATATATACATAATATCACCTCTTAACTCATTAGTGTTTTATCAAAAGTAACTTAAAATAAATATAAAGTCAAAGTAATTTACAACATCAATATGTGCACTTGGAAAAAAACCTCAAAAACATAAAGTTATCATAATACATATTTGAAACCTATTAAGTTTAATAGAAACATAGTAAAGGCATATTCGATGGCTGAATCTTCTATTGGAATATTTGATGATAGAAGTCGAGTGTCAAATTATTCTATATATAATAAAATTTCTATATGTTCTCATTGTTTCCTTGTTTTCCAATACTTTTTGGCACACCTTGGGTTCCTATTTTGTGATTTGTAGATCACATAAATATGGATAGATACATGTATAACCCAAATCTAATTTTAGAATCCTAATATTTTTCCAAGGTTTGTCATATTTTTGTCTTTTTATCATGTTTTACATAGTTTTTCTTATTCTTGTTCTTTTATTATTCCCTTTATGGTTTTTGATGGTCATAAGGTATATTATACATTATTTTTACTGACATATAAGTAATATCCATTCTATACTCATTTTATCTTGTTCTTAGGTTATTTATCCCTAATCCACTTTTAATTAAAATAGATGCAATAACATTTTGAATATATTCATTGAGTCAAGAAGATGGTTTACTAGAAAATATTTATAGTATGGGTAATTATTTAATATGTAAAATATTTAATTTATTTAAGAATTGCATTTATATGTGTTTGTAGTAAACTTTCATTTTCCCTCTCTGATCCCCACCAAATTTTTGTTAAAATAATATTCATTACATGATAAGCATCTTTATAGTGTTTCAATCACTCTTAAGAGATATAAAATTTGGTGGTTCTTTGATTTTAATTTGTCCATCATTTTTTTCACTATGGTTTTCATGGTTCATCATGAAATTATTTTGTATTTTTCAAAAACATGCTTTCTCAAATCACAAGAGCACATTAAAAATATTTTATTGCTACATCTTGGGCATGCATGCTCTCCCTTTAAAGTCAAAAGTGAATATTATGATAGGTCTAGATAATCATGGATTTCCCAACATAAAATTCCATAGAATATGAAAAATATTTTTTCAAGTGGTCTTGAAGCATCATATATATGCATCTCATTCCATAAATTATGAAACTCGTCTATAATATGTTCAACATAAACATCCATGTTTTTCACTAGATTATTTATGGGATTAATAGAGACAAAAATAAATGTTATTTTTGTAACATAATCCATAGGGGAATTCCAAAATTAATATGTTGATGATAATTTATAATATTTATAAACCCATCCATTCTAAGACCTAACTAGATACTCATTACATTGTACTTCAAGTTTTCAGGTCAAATATACTCAATATGTTTCATGGATTATAAATCACTTAGTATATTGATCAACCCATCAAAACTTTTATTATTGGAATGTTGTATCATTATCTTTGTAAGTGACTAGCATCAATAAACACATAATAGTTTGCTAAGAAATGGGAAATGCCATAAAAACATCCTTGAAATTTTATATCCACTAACACTAGCATTGAAAAATTCTTATTTACACTTATAATTATGATAAAATTAGGCATGCACATAGTCTTATCTAAATAGTATGAATTCATTGATACATACATAATATTTGTCATATAAAATGCACAAGAAGGTGATGTTTTTAGCATTGCCTATATGATGCAGGAATTATGTTTTCATATGATTAAAACATATTTTCATAATTCCATACACATGTATAATAATAATATTTATCAACATCTACTTTTTTTATAAGTATTTTATCTATTAAGAAGAGTTTTTATATGACAAAACCATAATTTTACATAGATATTTTTTTCCTACTTTAGTAATGCTTATGCACAAATACTTGGCCATCCAAATATGAACTTAAAGTACATAAATGCTAATATCACATTCAATTTTTTTTTTATAGCCTCCTTGGCCATCCAAATATAAACTTAAAGTACATAAATGCTTTGTCACCCTAAAACTAAATTTCTTCACTAAAACTAAGGCCCCTTCCCATTCCTTCTCTTTGACCTTTGCTTTGTCACCCTAAAAAATTACAATCATTTTATAAATAAGTCTCCACACACACACACACACACACACACACACACACACACACACACACACACACACACACACACGCACACGCACACGCACACGCACACGCACACGCACACGCACACACACACGCACACGCACACACAGACACACACACGCACACGCACACGCACACGCACACGCACACGCACACGCACACGCACACACGCACGCATGCGTGCACACACATACATGTATGTGTGTATGTGTGTGTGTTTATGTATGTATGTATGTATGTATGTGTATGTGTGTGTGTGTGTATGTGTGTGTGTGTATGTGTGTATGTGTGTCTACCCTTTTCAAAAGGGTGTATGCCCTTTGTAGTCTAAAGGGTGTACACCCTTTAGAAAGGGTGTACACACTTTGGAATGAAAAGGATGCATGTCCTTTGCAAAGGGTGTATGACCTTTGTAAAGGGCATATGTCTTTTGCATAGGGCATACACCCTTTTAAAAGACATGTATTTTTTTCCAACTAGACATATTTGTTTTGCAAACATATATTTAGTAAAATAAATGTTAATTATAAATTTAAATTTATTTTAATAAATATAAAAAATTAGGGCCACTTAACATCTTTTGAAATTGATTATAGAGCTATAAGAGTTACCATTTAGAAGTTAGTTTTTTAAATTCCATTCCAATCAATACTTAATTTTTAGAATTTTAGGATTAGAAGATAGAATGAGAAATGAGGTTACAAATCATGTTATGTATGTAATATATCTATACCATTGAGGATTACATGTCTATTTTATCTACTTAAGTATTCCCTATCTACTTAAATATGTTTTACCTAATTAAATAATCGAGCCATGACTTGATCTCAAGGAATAAACCCTACCTAAATATAGAAGCCATATCATTATATTTAATATTCCCTAGTAGTGTCAAATTGAGTGCTCTAATTACTCAACTTGGTTTACTTTAAGGTCCTCTAGAAACTTTCTTGCAATTAGGTCTCTTCCTAACCATAAACTATCGCTTACTCTATCACAAAAAGTCTTTTGAGTATTGGTATTGTATGAACTAATTATAAATACAAAGAAAATGAAATAATCTAAGCTAAATTCAAATAAAACTAGAGCAACAAATGCATTAAAATAATAATAAAAACTTCAAGATTGAGATACAAGAATCCTCCATTGTGATTTGAATCTGATTTGATCTATCAAGAATGTGGTGCTCACTCCTCTAGTGAAAAGGGAGAATGGGTAGTGTTTTGGTAAAAAAGGGTGACTTTAATTCATTTGTATTCACTTTAGATACAAGATATGATTACGATTACAAGTATTATTATGATCTCTCAATATTTATGACTGATTATGATTTCTCAATTTTGTGATCCTTCTAAACTTGTGACTATTAAAAATGAGGATTTACAAGCTTATTTATAGAAGTCTGGAAAATGATCCAATGGTAGAGGATCATTTGAAATTTTTCAATGTTCCAAATGATCAATGGTTAAGGATGAGTCCTCATCCATGAAGATGGAGACCATTTCAACATGGTAAAAGAAAAAGAGGGGTTGCTTAGCTGACTCAACAAGACTTTGTCAAATGGCTTGACAACTCAGGGGAGGAGTCACAAGAGGTGGAGAACTTTATGGATTTAGTTCAGATGAGGTAGATAAAGGTGGGAGAGGTCTGAATAGGTGGAAAATATAGAATTAAATATTAAAAATAAAGATTAAAAGGTGCATATTTGACTTTTTTTCAAAATATTTGAATTAATTAGTTATTTGATTTTAATAAGAAATATTAATTATTAATGTAAGAAGAATGATTATTAAATTTAGGTGTATTTCAAAACTAAATGAAACTTAGGTATCTATATTTTCCCCTATTTGAAATGGTGTTACGAAGCAACACTATTTCAAAGAATAAAAGAAGTAGAATGTTGATGATAGAAAATAAAAAATTTGCCCCAAATGAATGAAAATGAGTGTGATTATGCTCCCTCAAGGGTTTGTGTGAGAAATGGACAAGGGTTTGTGTGAGAAATGGACAAATTCTTGAAATTGATGAAAAGAGGAAAGAGTTAAATGGATGAATGAAAATCAAGCTAATTTAGAATTTATGTCAAATTTGCAAGATGTTAGTAACGTAAAAGGGCTGCCCTTAGTTAATTAAAACTAAAGTTTTGATTTAAAAATCAATAATTTTAACCACTCAGAGATTGCATGCTTATTTTTATTTTCTATTGACTCAAGGGTCAATTGATCAGGTGTGAGAACAATATATCCCATCAATAATAAATTACAGATCTATAAATGTAAAAAGGTATTGATTTTGCAAATGATTATGGATTTTACACTGATAAATGATTGAAAGAGTGTGAAAACAATCTTAAAATAGGGTTGATGTAATGTCATCTATAATAGATTGAGAATAAGAATAAAAATGCTTAATGGGGGGTGGGTATGTAATTAATTATGGGGGAGGCGGGGTAGAAAGATATAAATAGGAGCTTGGGTGATTAGGAAAATCATTTGTGAAAATAATATTCAAAGGTTAGGTCTAAAGAATTGATTAGTGATAAGTTTGCTCTGAGGCTAGCAAAGAAAAATAGACTGTATTCTTCACCATGAGCACCATGTGAAGTGAGTGAGGTGTTTCTAGATACCTAAGAGGAGTGGGCATCTAATGAGTCTCCTTTTTTTATTTTATTTTTAATTTTATAGCATTTATGGGGGTTTAAAAGTGATGAAAATGATTTCTCCATTTCTAAAATCATGATTTTGTTGTTGATTTCAATGATTTCGCTAGGGTAAATAGTGAAATCATCGAACATCACAGCAAATTCATTAAATGGTGCAGTGATTTCCCATTTTTAGGATTTTACAATTTTATCATTATGAGATGTAGTGAAATTTTTTAACAAGGTAGAAAAATCATTAAAATGCATAGTGATTTCATTTTAGAGAACAATATTTTTGTTAACAGTAGTTTTACAAAAGGTAATAATGAAGTCATTGCATTCAAAAGCATTTTTGTTAAGATTTTCAAAATTTTATGTGTTTTTTATCAATAAATAATGATGGTGTGAATTGAGATGAAAGGGATGATGGATAATAACTAGATGGGATAAAATGAATTATTGTAATGCTTATTTTAAAAATTATACAATGTTAATTTTGTTAATTTGTAGGAGGTATTACTAGTGATAGTGACACCAGAGTATAGATTGATGGTGATGGCATGCATGTCTAGCTTCAAAAAGTATAAGTGAGGAGTCCTAAAGGTGAAAAGGATATCTTAAATTGTGAAATTTTTTGAGATGTGAGATGATATAGCTTTATTGACTACCTTAGCAGAGAGGTGGCATAGTGAGATGAGTACATTTCACTTACTTATAGGTGAGATGACTATCACACTAGAAGATGTTTATTGGATACTTGGGATTCCTATACGAGGTAGACTAGTGTCTTAGGGATAGGGTCTATAGGATGAGACATTATATTATATATTTGGTGTTGTTATGATCCCAATTTTGAGAGGCAATAGTGATTTCAACTTTTGCAGGGATTTAGAGATGGAATCTCTTACTATTTGTCTAATTGTTATTGCCAGTGGCATGTTGCTTCTTGACAAGAGTGGTAAACCATGTTTGATTGGTTTAATGTATGTTATTAGTGACATGATGGATATGGGAGAGAGGTTCACATGGGTTCCATGTATCTTAGTGAGTATATATCGTGATCTACCTCACTTTATCTATTCAATCTAGGTAGAGATAGGGATTTCCATACTACTACAAGTTTGGTGTTGGTAGCACATCATGATTAAGAGACCAATTAGACACTTTATCATTCAAGAGGAGGGTGATATGATGGCATATTCATGGAATTTGATCCTTGGGGTATGGATACCACACTTGGGTGACTTAGAATTGTATAGGAGAGTTATAGATGAACTAGGTGATAATCAGATCACTTGGAGACCATATATAGATATTTTATGGGATTGTCCTCATGAGGAGTCACACATGGACTATGTGATGTCCTTGAGTTACATCATTGAGAGAAATATATACATCATAGAGAGATATAAACCATATAGGGTGATGAGATAGTTTAGTGTGAGGAATCATATTCTAGCTGGTCCACACATGTTTGATTGATCATTACAAGAGAGACCATAGTGGGGTATGAATATTGATCCTACAATTGCTAAGCATAATTAGATACATGTATAGATAGTGAGATGAAGGGATAGGAGAGATGTTATAGACACAAGGGTTATGGATGGATATATAGACTGGTGGGCTCAATAGAGACTAATGAAATTGATATTACCATAAAAACCACCACAAACATGGAGACAAAGACTAGAGGCTAGCTTTATTAGGAAACCATGAGTCACAGGTTGGGGAGCCTGGATTAGGAGAGCTATGGTAGGTGACATATGAAGACCATGTCCATGAGGATGAGATAGAGGAAAATTGGTAGAGATTATCTAGATGCATGATGTGTCTATTACTGAGGTAGAGGATATGAAGATTCTATGAGAGGTAGTTGTAGCTATGAATTTAGATGTAAAATAGGGGATAGGAGGGGAGACTCCTATAATAGAGGTAGAGAGTGATGAGGAGGTTATAAGACATGAGACTATGGATAGAGGTCTATAGATTACACATGTAGAGAGATGAGATATTGTAGGTTCATCATGGGCTATAAAGGAGTATGCTCTTATAAAAATACCATGGGAGGATATTTTGGATAGAGATAGAGAGATTGATGTCTTACATTATGAGGTATTTATTTATAGAGTGTAATTGATAATGGAGGTGACAATACTATAGAGATTCAATGACTATAGGTTGAGGTACATAGGTTACAAGATATTATGGATAGGATGGATGGGAATACTATGGCCACATGGGGGATGATATGTGATGTAAAGACATAGATGCTAGATTACACACCTCTTGTATAGTGGTATAAAGATTAGAGAGACACAAATTGTATAGATCTTATAGAGGGTAGAGCATAGTGAGTTAGAGAGGGGCATTTGGTTACTTTGGACAATGTTATGAGGGCTATGGAGTAGGCTACATATCATCTCATAGATCTATCATTTGTACACACACACACACACACACACACATGCTCAATTTTGGGCTATGGACTTTACTTTATTAGTTTACATAGATATGGATGGATACATGGATATCACTATTTATACCTCCTGTATATTTTTTTATTCTATCATGTAGAAGATCTATCATTTATTTCCAACATTTCACTTATTTGGTTATTATGTATGGATGCATGAATTTACATATGAATGAATGATGATTATAAATGAGACATTGTTACATAATATGGATATTTATTCTTTGCATTGGTATTCTAAAAAGGTTGCATTATTTTAAGCAACCTAATTTTTAATATAGCATAAAACACAGTACCACCAATGATATTGAATAATCATGATGAATGTTGATGTTTTAAGCATGTTAAAATAAAAGAGAATAAATTATGATATTGAAAAGTACATCATGATATATTCATAACCATACTATGTATGCATTACATAAAATAGTCTTAAAAACACAAAAGAATAATGAATAAAAATAAGATGATGATTAATTAAATAAATAAAATGCACACATAATAAAAAATGAGCGATGTAAATAAACATAAAAAAAACAAATGCAAATGAATGACTATGCTATTTGATTAATGCAAACAAATGTATTATAAATAGATGGATAAAAAAAGTAAGAAAATTAAAAAAATAAAGAAAAAGAACCAACCTAATGGATAAAGAAAGAAATAAAATTATAAAAAGAACCAAGTAAATGGCTAAAGAGAGAAATAAACACTAAAACATACAAAAATAATAAACAAAATGACCATGGCCAAGAGTAAGGTTGAGAACTAGATAGGTGAGGAAGAAGCCATAAAAGGAGAAAGGGTTAAGGATAAAAGATGGAGGAATGAATGATGGTAAAGGTGGTGGCTAAGATAACACTAGAGACCCCATGTCTCTAAGCGTTGATTACATAAACCACTTAGACAATGTCTATGTGTGGATATCAGACCATATGTAGTTCTCCCAAATATAGGAAATGATGAGAAAGGTGGATGATTGATAAATCAAGTGAAATATGTGTGATTAAAATGATGTATAAGTGACCCACCCAAGAACAAGTGAATATAATGTAAGTGTGATGGAGGTTATGGTTAGAATGTGGAACATGTGGATTTGGATTCTTAGTTTTGGTGTTTTTTAGATGCTTTTGGATGTTTTTGGGTTTTTGGTTTTTTGATGTTTTTTTATTTTTGATATTTTAATTTTCAACTAAAATAAAGGATGCAAGCTAATTTCCTTAACCAAGAGAAAGATAAGAATCCTACTAAAGCAATAACAACTCTGAACTTCTAACATCATTATATGATGAACTGACTTATCAATGGATAAAATGACATAATTGGATTTATACAATGGATAACTAAAGGATTATGCCCCCAAGTAAAAGGAGTAATCATAGACAATGGTTTTTACACATGATGCTATAAAAAAATATAGTTTTCAATAAAATAACATAATGTATATATATACAAGACTTGGTCAATGCACTGATCATTTGTTTTTGCTAGTGATGATAACCATTTGCATGCATAACACATAGTTCTCAATCTACAATGAGAAGAGTGGAAATAGATGAATGGTAAAGGAATTTTGATTAAAATCACATATTACAAAGGATTATGATTAAAAGTGTTTATAAATAAAAATAAAAGTGTACATCTTCACTAGAACATTTATAAAAAATACTAGATTTATTGGATTCATATTGAAAGAACAAGCCTCGACAGAGTTGGGAAATTGGATAAAGTATTCCCACTTTTATGGCATAGACATATAAACAAGATACTTTGAATAAATTTTATTTTGATCATACTTTTGGTTTTCACTTTCTTTTCAACCCCCAATACGTAATGTCATATGACCAGTTATACACATGGGCTAATAACCAAAGACTAAAAAAAGGTGATTAAAGATATCTCTCCCCATTGTTAATCTTACACAACTAGTAAGATGTGAAGGCTCAACACCAAAGATCATTGAAGGGTGAGAGATATTGATTTTTGATTTTGATATTTTTATTGAGATAAGGATGTCTACTTATATGGGAAAATTATACCTCCTGATCGTGGCCTCATGCAACTAGTATGATACAAGGATTTACCATCAAAGACCAAGATAGTAATTAGTATGCTTTAATGTTTTCTATTTTTAAAAGAGGAACCTTGCAAAAGGAAACTCTGTCATAAGTGATTTTTATAGATAAAAATATGGGCTAGTATGTTTATAATCTTTCACAAGGATTAAATGATTTTACTCTACTCATAATCATTTAAAACATGAACCGATGTAACAAAATTTTTGAGGAGATGTCTTGGATTAATAAATATAATGATATAGTGATATGAATATGTTGCATTTTGGAACACCTATGTTATGTGAACCAACAAATAAAAAATCACTAAACACAACATGTGATGTACATGACTAACATGGATATGGAATGCAATACTACAAAGAGAAAACATGATGCCCCCAAGTACTAATGGATTGAAAAACAAAAAAACATGTTTATTATTTTATCTTTTATACTTATTATTATTTGTTTCTTTTTGGCATCTGTACCTAATGGAAAGTTTCAAGAAACATTATATACATGATCCTCTAGCTCTTAACCCATGCCTTCCCTAGATAACTAATGTTGATTTAATAATATTTCCTCATCAACATCGATTTCAATCCTATTATTGACCCAAAATATAGCATGACCAGGATGAGGTTGTTTTGTCTACCAAGTGCTACTAGTGAACCACCTAGAAAGTCTTTCATGATTAGGAAATCCTTGTTGGATGAAGATGTCTAAATATAAGTTTCTTTGACAAAGTTTGATAGTAACTTGAATTTGACTTATAAATATAAAACTATCAAAGAGACATATATTCATGTACTTAATGGTGAAAATAAACTCTAGAAATCTTCTATTAGTCCATGTAACCACCATGGAGTATGGATGTCTTTTTCTATAAGGACTGCAAGTTATGTTATTAAAAAATATCAAGCACTAAGAACTAATTAGCTCTCCATATATACAAAATCCATTATCCTTTACCCAAACACTATAAATTAACCACCTAATACTACAAAATTTAAAGTAAGATAGATTTTTGTTGACTATTCTTAATTATTTAGTGAATCCAAAATACTCAAGTCAATTAGGATGCACTTTAAAATTGATCCCAAAGTCAATATCCAACTTTTTGTAATGCTATTCCACCAATGTGGTGTAATAGATATGTAACATTAGAGTTAGGATTATTTGTTGTAATATTATGGGGAGATCATTCCATGTTGTGTCTCATGTAATTGACTAAGTGTGTTTAATATTTTGGGTGTGACTATCCTTAACCAATAAAGAATTGATTCATCCATCCATAGGTTTTCTTTGGTCGTCTTTATGATTTTTAAGTAATGGTTGGTGAAGCAATGTTTCTCTTAATGGGATGCTCTCATAGATGTTAATGGATGTGATAATTGACAAGTTTCCATAGTACAAGTCTAATAATATCCTCTATTGTGGGTTCCAGTTGACATGTACAGGCAACATAATGTTAATAGGAAAAGGAAGGATCACGATGGTGGTGATAGAATAGACTACTTTGATATTATTGATAAAGTTAGTAGTGATGATGTATGAATATTCTTCCCTTCTTGTAACATTTTCACTATTATTTGCATTTATGTCTACTGTTAAAATTAGTATTGGTACCAAGGTGGTCATTGAACTTTCTCTCAATCCCAAGAAAAAGTGGATATCAAATTTAGACTAATATATTCTCCCTAGGTCTTGTTGTGGCCATTAAAAGATCTTGTTAAAGTGCTTTAGTATTGTACTTTTTTTTAATTGCTCTTTTGGAAATGTTTGTCCTTGTATTAAGAGAATTTTGAAACTATGGATTTTTGGGTGGTGATTTAAATTAATATGATAGTATGGTAGTTGGATTGGATGTTGATAAAAAAATGTGTATTTGATCATAAATAGTTGTTTGATGGATGATGGATGAAAGGTCCTCATTTGTCTTGGTTAGGAAATGATATTATTCAGATATGAAGAGACATCAATACATATTTTTAAGGTTGGCATTTCAAACATGAGTAGATGTGGGTTATGACTAATATATTAAGCATATAACATTTCTTGATAGATTTGAGAATCGTAATCAGTGTTTGGATAATTATGTCTGATATATTCAACATTTGACATATCTTGATAGATTTGAGCATCATAATTGGTGGTTGGGTGATTTTTTTGAAACATGGACACATAAGGATACTGTGGTGAGGTGTTTTGATATCCATTTATGGTAAATGGGGTGGAAGAAGTGGCTTGGTTTTGTAATAATTGATTAGTTAGGTTTGTGACTGTTTGGGTATTGGTGAAGAAATGAGGACTTGATTTTTGGAGTGAATTTGATGAAAAATCAAATGATTGATTTTGATTATTGTAGAAAGATTGGTTTTGATGAGCATAAAATTTATAAGGTGAGTTGGAATGGAATGTGTTTGAGATTGATTGATTTGGGACCTAACTAGCATAAATATTTTGATATATGTGGGTATTGGAAAATGGTCATGAAGGTGGACTAGAGGATTGGTTTATGGTGACATTATATTTTGAGTCATATGGATCTATGTACATGGTTTTATTTTGGTTGGATGATATTTGATAGGGACATGAATTAGGAATAGGGGAACAATTCAGAATTTTTTTGTAACTATATCTAGGGGACTGATAGGATTCGATCCCCATATGAGACTTTGGGCATTGTCCCATAGGTGAATATGAATAGGAGGTGGATTTTTGATGAGGATTGAATTTGGAATTAGGATAATTCAAATAACCATCCATGATATAACTTAATTTTTTAATATTGGAGTTTGAATACATGCTCAAACTTTGGTTTTGGTTAGCTTGATAGCATACTTGATCCGAAGGTGAACTTGAATCAAAGTTAGGTGAATTAAACTCTAGATTATATTATGGACTATTGAGGTTGTGATTTGGGAAATAATTAGAGGGTTTATTAGTCCAATAGGCCATGATTTTTTACAATGGGTAAGATATGGAAAAGGTTTCACTCAATAATGAAAAAGACTTGAAATTAGACTCTAGTAGAATACCAAAATAGCTAAAAGTTTGATTTACTAAAAACAAAGATTTTTTTTTGGTTTTTATTTTAAGGAATTAATTTTGACACAAGTAATTTAAAACTGTGTAAAATCATAAGTAAAATACAAATAAGTTCTATTCTAAATAGACAAGCAATTGCACAAAAAGGGTGAAAACTTGGTAAAAATGGTGGTGAACAATTATTGAGATTTATGTTGTCACTCACTCATTCATGCTCTCAGCTATGGCCTAATGTTTCAAATAATTAACTATGGAGTATACTACCATTCCCATGTCCCACTAAGTTTAGTTTCAAGGGTGTGGGGAAGGTAACTTATTGGTGTTAACCGCTAACTCATGCACCAAAGTCGAATGGCAAAAAGGTGATCCTAGGATTAAGGTATACACAAACTTATCTAGGGGGAATAAAACCATCAAATAAATTGATAGAGTAGATGCACACTATTTCATCTTGTTCCAAAGTTTCGAACATAGTCGTAGGGGTCTTAATGTGTTGACAATTGGTATTATCAAATCTTGAGTCAACTGTTAAAACCTTGTGTATTAGAGCATGCAATCCCCTCACATAGAAATGTTTTTAAAACACATAACCACGTAGGCAATTGAAATAGTTGGGTCTCAATTTATATACCCCATAAATAAATGGGGTTTGGCCTATTGTGTGGTGATGAAATTCATGGTCAATAGATCCCCTAAGAATAGAAAAATAAATAAGTAAACACTTGTTTATGATTTCCAAGTCTTATCACCAATATAATGCCAAGGAAATATCATACATGTATTTCATAACTAAAAAAATGATAAAAAAAGAGAAGTGATGTGATTACTATGAAATTGAAAAAAAAAAGCAAGAACATTAGCAACAAGAAAAATTGGCTTTTATATTACTTATTTGCTAATTCCATTTAGCAAATTTCCTATAAACAAGGTATTAAATTATTTGTCTAGGTTGAAAAATGAGATAAATTGTAATAAAAAAGTGAAAAACCATAAAAATAGACACAAAAAACAAGCTTTTGTGACAAAAATGTTGTTACACAGTCAAGATAGAAAAGCAAAATTATAAAATGATAACATAAGAAAAAGAAGAAAAGAAGATAGACTTACAGAATGTTTTCAATATGAAGAGCAATGATTTCACTGTGAACATCAATGATTTCACTATGAAGATGGATTAAATTGCTATGGATAGAAACAAAAATATTGTGAGCAGAGATGAAAATGCTATGAATAGAGATGAAAACACTACAAATAGAGATGATTTTATTGTACTTTTTAACAATTTAACTGTAGAGTGCAATGATTTCACTGAAATATGTAATAATTTTGTTTTTCTCTATGAAAGTTTTGTTTTGAAACAAAAATGTTGCCAACCTAGAAGAGCACAAAAAGTACAAAAATGTAAAAAATAGGGACAATTTCATTGTTTGGTCTAACAGTTTCACTAAAAAGTTTTCCAAATTCATTGTTATACTATAAAAACATATAGACAAATATAGAATCTAAGACAACAACCTATATTCCATACCAACTCAAAAAGGAACAAGATTAAATGTAAAAGATAGACATAAACAATGAAAACTAGAAAAACAATGTTATCTAAATGCCAAAGAAGAAGATGAAAAGATTAAAAGGATGTGGGAAGGTCCCACCAAGTGTTCCATAAATGTATGAAATAATTATAAATTCAAAGACACTTAACTAATCTAAGATAAATTAACCTAAATCTAGAGCAAAAAATGTAAAAAAATAACAATCAAAACTTCATAGTTAAGATACAAGAATCTTTCATTGCCATTTTAATCTAATTTTCTCTATAAAGAATGTGGTGCTCATTCTTTCAATGCAAAGGGATAATGGGAAGAATTTTGGTGAAAAAGGGTGACTTTGATTTGATTTAATTCACTTTGGATGTAAGATATGATTATTATTACAAGTATGCTTGTGATCTCTTAAGATTTTGTGATTGATTATGATTTCTCAATTTTTTTATCCTTTCAAACTTATGACCATTGAAAATGAGGCTTTACAAGCTTATTTATATAATCTTGAAAAATGATCCAATGGTGGAGTATCATTTGAAATTTTTCAATGTTTAAAATGATCAATGGTTTTGGATGAGTCCTCATCCATGAGGATGGCTACCATTTCACCCTAGTGGAGGAAAAAGATGGGTTGGTTATCTAACTCAACAAGACTTTGTCAAATGGCTTGATAACTCAGGGGAGGAGTCATAAGAGGTGGAGAAATTTATGGATTTGGTTGAGATGAGGTAGAGAAAGGTGGGAGATGTTTGAATAGGTGGAAAATCCAAAATTAAATATTAAAAATAAAGATTAAAAGGTGCATAATTGACTTTTTAAAAAATGTTTGAATTAATCAATCATTTGATTTTAATAAGAAATATTAATTATTAATGTAAGAATAATGCTTAATAAATTTAGGTATATTTGGCCACTAAATGAAATTTAGGTGTCTATAGGTATTGAAATACTAATTACCTTATTCTTTATTATTATCTTGTGACTTCTTAGCCTCTGTATTCAAATCAAAAGACACCTTCAAAGACTTAAAATAAGGTACTGAATCTCAACATAATATTCTACCTTCAAGAAAAACCCTTATTTGAATCCTAAAGCACTAAATTGTACATACTAACTTATTTAAACAATACTATGAAGGTTTCAACAATTATTTTACTCATGCTTCTTAGTTCATGAAGAACTTTAACTCAAAACTCAAATGACAACAACTCTACCCTTTATAGGCCTATTAGGCCAAATTATACCTCTTAAGGACTTGATATAAAGAGGTATACAAATACCTTATATTTTAGACTCATTCAATTCAAAAAATTAATGAAAATAATAATAAAATGATACAAGACGCATACGTGTCTTTACACAATCTCAAGATACCAATTAGATCACCAAAGTGCCCAAAAAGTTGACTAAGTCCTAAGCAATGGTACAATATAATGTATAGGCATGTTTTTTAGTAAAATGGTGTTATTAATATAAAATCATCAAAGGATTATTATAAAACTTAATTAATATGTTTGTAGACTATCACTGAGGATAAGAAACCAATTTCCTTTATTGTTTTCTTAAGAATTAGAATTGAATGGAAACTCTACTCTTTCAATCTGGATGACCTAATATGCTTACTTGGAAGGATATTAACTTGGATTAACTATAAAATTATTTTAATAAATTTACTTTTAAGTATTGTATAATTTTTACATTAAAACATTGGACCTTCATAAGAAGTTCATACTCAGTCAATAAATCTGAAGATGTATTATACTTGGAGTTTGCCATCTTTACCTTGGAATCTTCTTAACAACCTTGTTCTCAACATCAGAAATTAACTTTAATTAATGGGTCTATAAATATTAATAAATGAATATCCTATATCATGTAACTTATATCATATATATAGTAATGATATAGTCATTCATATATTACATCTACCACATACACAGTACTACATGTCAATATTCAGTCACTCATACATGACATCTTCATGTGGTCATGATATGGTAACTCATATTATACATGAATGAAATTAATAACCATAATTAAATCCATTTAAACTTAAACCATTAACCCAAAACACCAAACCCCCTAACCCTAAATACTAAACCCTAAACATTGAAACCTAAACCCCAAACCTCAAACCCTAAGCCATAAACCTTAAACCATGAACACTTAATAATACACCTAAATACTAAACCCTAAGCCTTAAACCATGAAACCTTAACCCTAAAACAAAAATAATAATCCATAAACCCTAAAATCTAGACCCTAAACATATAAACTTTAAACTTTAAACTCTATACTTTATACCCTAGACCCTAAAACCTAAATGTAAGCCCTTAACCCTAAACCCCAAACCATAAACCTAAAATCCTAAATCCTATAGCCTAAAACCCAAAACCCAAGACTAAAACCATAAACCATAAGTCATAAACCTTAAACATTAACTCCTAAACTAAAAATTATTAACCCAAATTGAAAACCAAAAACCTTAAACACTAAACCTAAATCCTTAAACCCTAAACCCCAAACCATAAACACTAAACCCCAAATCCTAAGCCCTAATACCTAATCCCCAACTACTAAATCCAAAACCCTAAATGATAAACACTAAGTTCCAAACCCAAACCCTCAACCAAAACTATAGTACCAAAACCCTAAACCCTAAGTGTGAAACCATAAACCCAAAACCCTAACCCCAAACACCAATCCCCAAAGCTTAAAAGTTAAGCTCTTGGTTATTTGAGAAATAAACCATAAATCCCAAACCTTTAAGTATAAAATATAAATTATAAGCTATAAATCCTAATCCCTAAGCCATAAAACTAAAAATTGAACCATAAATGCTAATCCCTATACACTAAACCCTAAGCTATGAATCTTGAATCCCTTAACCCTAAATCCCAAACCATAAACCTAAAATACTAAATCCTAATCACTAAACCATAAAAAATTAACCCTATACCCTTTATATTAAGCACTAAACCTTAAACATAAAATTCAAAATCATGAACCTTAAACTCTAAACACTGAACCCCAAACCCAAAACCCAAAACCTTGACCCCTAAACTCTTAACACTAAACCTTAATCACTAAACCCTAAATCTTGAAAGTTGAACCCTTAAGCATAAACTTAGAACTATAAAACCTCAAACCCAAAACCATAAACCCTAAATCCTAAAACTAAATAAACCTTAAACCTTAAAACATAAATGCCAAAACCCAAACAATCAACTCCAAACATTGAAATAGAAACTTTGAACCCTAAAACCTTAACCTGAAACCCTAAAAATGAAACCTAAATGAAAAATACTAAACATACATTATGGAGACCACACTACAAAGGAATAATGCAAGCATTGGTTGTTCAGCTCAAACCCCTCTCCACTTTCCGATCATAATTCCTACATAAGTACAAATATTTAAATGCAAGGAAAAAACATACCATAACAAAGTTAGTGGCATAAATTCTAATAATTTATACTCATGACCCACATCATTATTTGAGAATAACTCTAAAACATGAGAATATCTAAAATTCTTCAGCCCTTTCACTAAATGATTTACAAATGATTGTGTCTAGAAGAAGGATTTCACCTCATATAAAGAAAGCATAAAGAGGTGATTTTTAATATATCATCATTTTTCATCATCCCTCATCATTAAAAATGATTTTTTTCCATTAAAGTGAAAATATGATATTATATTATTTTCACCATGTATATCATTAAATAATCTCCCTAGAATAATCCACCATGACCTTATCTAATCTACTAGACATAAATGCGAATAATCACCCTAGTACACTCCAATTAGAATAAAATTAATTGAATCACCATTAAAGATTCATCTAAAAAATATATTGTTTAGTATAAAACAAATTTATACTAACTACTATATTAGAACACACTCTACTAGATGGAGTGATTATGGATGATGATATAGTGATTAGGTATGATGAGGGATAATGAGAGAATGGTTAGGGGAAATAAGAGATGGGGATAGATGAGGATGGGTAATTAGGGATGATTAAGGATGATGAGGGTTTATGAGGGAATAATTAAGGATGATGAGGGTTCTAATGAAAGATGATGAATAATTAACTAGGGATGATAAGAAATGATGATGGTTAATGAGGGAGTTATTAGGGATGACGAAGGATGATTACAGTGTGACTAGGGATGATGCTCGAGATGATGATATAGTATTAGGTATGATTAAGGTTGATGAAGTTTTATGAGGGAGTGTTTAGGGATGATCAATGATATTGAGGGATGATGAGGGATGATGAAGGAGTGACTAGGGATGATGAGGGTTGATGAGGGAATGATTAACAATAATGAAGGATGATGATAGCCAATGAGGGAATGATTAGGGATAATGATGGACAATGAAAACTAGTGAGGGAATGAATAGGGATGATAAGTGAATATGAGTGTTGATGAGCAAGTGATTAGGGATTATTAGGGTTAATAAGGGAGTGTCCTATGTGATTTTGGAGTGATAGAATATGAATTTATTCTACGTGACTTTGGAATAACACATGATATTGGAATTGAAGAATGCATGAATTGAACATATATCTAAAACTTGTTTTATAGTGAATGGTATATTTTTATAATTAATTTTAATGGTTTTTTGATTTATTATATTTCAAATGGACTCTATTAGAGTGATTAGCTACATTCATGTCTAGTATAAGTTATTGTATCATGATTACAAGTAGATCTCATATATGAGTGAATGCATACATATATGTAATAGGTATGTGATAGATGTCATGTATGAGTGATTTTATCATGAATATAGGTATGCTACAAGTTAAATGATATATGGTAGTCATTTATGCATATTTATATACCCATTGATTGAAAAACCTACAAATTATTTAAGAATCCACCTTCAATCTTGGGTATTCAATTAGGTAGGTAATACTCAAGTAGGTAAAGTATGTAGGTCATACTAAATTAAGTAAAATATGGGGAATAATAAATGGTATATATATATATATATATATATATATATTACATATGTAACATGATTTTTAACATCGTTTCTCATTCTATCTTTTGATCTTGAAATTCTAAAAACTAAGTATTTATTCGAATGGAATTTGAAAAACTAACTTATAAATGGTAGCTCCTATAGCTATGTAATCAATTTCATATGATGTTATGTGGCCCTAATTTATTATATTTAGTAAAATCAATTTAAAATATATTAATATAAAATTTAAACTTATACTTAACATTTATTTTACTAAATATATGCTTGCAAAACAAATACCTATAATTGTAAAACAAAAACAAAAATACATGGCTTTCAAAAGTCTAATTGTAAAAAAAATACATGGATTTTAAAATGGCATACACCCTTTGAAAATGGTGCATTTATTATGCAAAGGACACACACCCTCTACAAAGGGGGTACATCCTTTGCATTGGGCATATGCCCTTTAAAATTTTCAATGTTTTTTTCCTTTTCCCTTCCAAATTTGCCTTGGGTATAGGATTGGAGAGGTTTTAACCTAGAATTAAATTGGTCATGTAGAAGCATACTTATTTTATTTAAAATTTAGGAGTCTTTTTCATCTTTGTCAACACATTTGATTAGGCAGCTTTTATTATTTTCAAAAATAAATTATATGGGTTTGTAGAGGAGAAAGTCTAGTTTTAGAATATATAATTTTTATAATGTTAGAATATTATTTATAATTATTATTTAATTTATAGATACCACACTTAATTATTTACTATATACATATCATCATAAATTCCCTTGTAAATTTTTGAATATTAATCAAAAATTTATAAAACTTATATCTCAACAATCTACACATTGCCAACTATGCTTTAAAAAATGATTTTCATGAAGTTAAGGTCAAAAATTTGTGTTCGTACACTTGTAGTTTCAATTTTATAGCTATATTTACTTGTAAAATTATTTAAAAATGACATATATAATAAAAATATTCTCAACAATCTTTGACATTTCACCTATCTATATATGAAGTTTCATACAAAAATTCAATCATTTACTCAAAAAAAGTGTGTTCATACACATGCAATATCCTTATATTTTCATAAAAAATGACCAACCTATTATCATAAATGCATATATTTCACATACTTTTATCATTTGGGTATTGAAAAAAATTATATATTTAGAATCTACATTCAAAATTCCATAATTCAAGTTATTATGTCATCAAATTCTTTTTCAAAGTGTCTATAATATTCTCTCCAAATTCAAATATTTTTATTTTTATAAAAAAGTGTCATTTTATACCCCCTTTTTGTCCCCAATTATCTTGCATCTACCCTAGACTGTGATCTTGATATTGATTGGTATGATAAATGCTTGCTCCCCCATCCTCCTTTTGATACTACTAAAAGAATTGATGAAGATACAAAGGAACCTGAGTCTACATCTAAAATGATGTGATTACGATGTTTGATTATCAAATCTTTGAAGTAAATTATCTCTTCCATAAAATTGCTAAGTGTTACTACCGTTGATCAATTTTGGAGTGTAGTTAAAAAGGTATGCATCCCAACTCTTTATTTCATTTGTGATCTAAACATGATATAAGCATATTAGTTACCCAATCATGACTTTGAAATTTTAAGATCTATGATGATTAAAATTATGATGGGGGAAGTCCTTCAGTTGAGGATATGCAACTATTAATTAATGTTGTAGTTGCCCAAGAGAAATAATACATTTTAAAAGGCAATAAAAAAGGTGTTTCTCTGCAAGAGATGACCCCTATAGATCCAAAGGTAGGGAATAAACATAATGAAGTTAATAAAACTAAATAAGTCATTAGTTCTCCCAAATTAGCACCTACTTACCAAAATATCAAACAAAAAGGTGATCCAACCAATAATAATGAGCCTTTATTATCCAATATTCCTAAGGGTATGAATGATTTAAGAAGAAATCCACCCTTGAAAAATGTTGTTAGGAATGTTAGTTCATCCCTTTCTGATCCCCCTATGAATTTAAATGATTGTATTCCCTCTAAAAGTGTTGTCACCCTTCCTCCTAATACTCCCCTTCCTAAGTACAATGTGTGTGATATTGCCCAAGTTTTGAGTTAATTAAAAATAACTATCCCACTTATTGAGCTGTTAATAATACTAAAACAAAAAAGGAGGGCATTTGAGTATTTTGAGTTTAATAAGAATACAAGTACCAATGAGATTAAGTCACCCTAAAAATTTGTGGATAATAATGAAGAGTCACATGAGGTTATTGAACTAGCCTCAAAGTTTTATTTAGGGACTGCATTGATAGAAAGTTAACTAGATGTTGACCTTTTTTACACTACCCTATTTATTAATGGTTTAATTTTTCAAAACTATGTGTTTGATTCAGGAGCCTCTTGTAATATGATTCCCATAGGTGTCCTTAATGAGATTGGATTAAAAATAACATCTAATTTTGGCAAGTTTTATGTCATGGAATCAAGAGAAGTACCAGTTGGATTAGTTAAAGGATTGGTAGTACAACTTGTGGTTCATCTGGGTAATTTTTTGAACATGGATGTGGTAGTTGTGGATTGTCCTCCTAAGTGGGGGATGTTATTATCAATAAAATGGGTTACCAACATGGGTGGTAGTGTTTATATGGACCTATCTTATTCGACCATTCCTTTGGAGGGTAAGATGGTGAAACTTCATAGAGATTCTAGAATGTTACATTTGATTGAAGATCTAAGACATGATCTAAATGAGTTTTTGTATACTGGTGTAGAAATGGATAAATTTATTGGAAATGTAGATTTTGTTGAAAAATCTATTGTTCTTGATGTTGGATCTAATGATGAAAATAGTGATGTTTGGAGAATGTGTTTTGATAGGGCTTGCTCCAATCTTGGAAATGGATATAGGGTTGTCTTTTATTCCCAAATAAAAAATATTTTAAGTTTATTTCAATCTATTTTTTGAGTGCACTAATAATATTATGGAATATGAAGCACTCTTGATTAGTTTGATAATTTCTCAAGAATATGGAATTAAAAATATGATTATAAAGGGTGATTTAGATTAAGTGGTTAATCAGGTCTAAAATGCTTATGCCTCTAAAAATAAATGTTGAAACAATATAGAAATGTTGTACGGGATTTGTTATAATTATTTGATGCTTTAAATATTTGATTTTAGTATAAAATTTTAAATGAGGAAGTTGAAAAACTTTTAGGGTTAGGAGATCAGTTTGAAAGTGAAAAATGAACCCTCACTATTAGTATCAAGTGGAGCTACTTGTCAAACCTTCAGTCCTAGAAAAAATTCATCATTAACAAGTGGAATTGTGAAGTGGAATTTTAGGGTCAAATTATAGACTCAAAATCTATAGTCCAAATATGTGATGGGAAGGAAACCTTATTTGGTAAATATATCATTTAGCTGAAAACAAACACCATACCAAGAGGATTAGTAAGTTTAGAAGCATCTTTTGATGGATTAAACATAATTAAAAGTAGAGATCTCTTTATCTCAAAAGATGTGACCAAATGTAACTTGGGAACTGAATAAAATCCAAGAAAAGTCTAGGTTGGAACTCACTCGAGTGCATAATAGAATTAATCCTATATGAAATTGTTAAATAAATATCATAATTTCATAGCTTGGTCTTATTCTTAACTAAAATAATATAGAGGTTCTATTTCAACATGTTATCCCATTACAACCTAGAAACAAACCTTTCTAATAGAATTAGATACCTATTAACCCAATCTTGGCCACCAAGATGAGGGAAGAGTTGAATAATTTAAGGTATGGTGGGATTATTCAACCCATCAACTATTCATCATGGGTGGAAAACTTAGTCCCTATAAAAAAGAGGAGTGGTGACATTTGCTTTTGTGTGGATTTTATAAATTTGAATAAAGCTTATGTAAAGTATAATTAACCCTTACCTAATATTTATAACCTATTCCAGAGTATTAATTAATTAGATATGTTGTACACATTATATCGTTTCTCAAGATATAACTAATTGTGGTAAAAGAATTTGAGAGACCTAAAATTGCATTTACACATGAAAATACCTTTCGAGTTAATGAATGGAAGTTTTTAGAGAGATATGGATGTCATTTTTTTATGGGTAACTAAAAATTTAATTATTATGTATCAAGATGATATTATAGTTTACTCCAAAAAAATAGAAAAGAACATTTAGAGCATCTGGAAAAAATGTTCCTTAGATACAGGGAATTTGATATTTCCCTTAATCCAAAGAAATGTCACTTCAAAGTAAAAAAGGATAAGTTTTTGGGACATATAGTGTCTAAGGATGGAATCATGATAAATATAGAGAGAGTGGAATCAATTGACAAAAAACCTATCCCACAATCTAAGAAGGGAATTTAGTCCATCTTTGGACAAATCAACTTTGTAAGAAGGTTTGTGTCTAACTTTGCAGAGATCACTCTTCCTATTACTTCCATGTTAAAAAAGGACCAAACCATCAAGCATGAGGAGAAGTCCATACAATATTTCAATTACATAAAAGGAGTATTGAAGTCTGCCCCTATCTTGGCTAGTCTTGATTACACTAAGGAGTTTCAAATATTTTATTTTGCATCCCAGAGTAATGTAGATGTTGTTATATTAAAAAATAATGATGATGGTCATGAATAGACCATATATTTATTTATTAAATATATATAGGGATCTGAAATAAGTTATAATATCATGGAAAAGAAAGCTTTCACCCTCTTGAAAGCTGTTAAAATGTTTAGACCCTACATTCTGATTTTAAATATTATTGCATATGTCTTTCATACAATGGTTAAGGACATCTTGACTCAAATTTAATTATAAAGCCAGAGGTGTAGGTGGGTAAATAAATTTAAAGAGTACACCATAGAGATAAAAAAAATACCAAATTGGTGGGAGGGATGGGCTTATCCAAGCTCATGGCTAAGACCAATTTGAAAGCTATGGAGGTAAACACTACTATCTTTAATGTTCATGATTCTTTGAGTAAAGTTAACATGTCTTCATGGTATAATGACATTGTATACTACTTGAAAATTATGAATTGTACACCTAACTTGGATAATAATCTAAAGGATACCTCTTAAGCTTTTATCCCAAAAGTATCTCTTGACTGAAAATAGACAATAAACTCAACTAATGTTAAGCTTTTATCCTAGTCCATTTAAGATGCCTGGTAGAAGAAGAGACTACTAATTTAATTGAATATTTTCATGGTGGACTATGTGTTGGTAACTTTTAACCTAAAGTCACAACTCATAAGATTATGAGAGATGGTTATTGGTGGTCATCACTATTCAAGTATGTTGCACAGAAATAAGAATATGTGAGAAATGTGAGCATTTTACGAGAAGGTTAAAATCTTTTATCCCTCTCCTCCTGTAACCTATATTGATTATAGGACCATTTATAAAATGGGGAATGGATTTTTTTGGGAGATCACTGATGCATCAAACACTAGGCATAGGTGGATATTGGTTGCAACTAGAAATTTCACAAAATGGGTTGAGCCAGTCCCTATAAAGAAGGCCACACATCAGGTGATCATGTAATTTTTATTGAATAACATTATTGGTAGATCCAGTGTGCCTATCAAGATAATTTCTAATAATGCCATGAGTTTCATAGTTAATCCTTTAATGACATTATGTAAGGAATACAAGATCAAATTAACTTATGTTTCTAATTACAACCCTCAAGGGAATGGGTAGTCATAATCTAATAATAATAACTTGCTCAAAATCATTATGAATTTTGAAGATAACAAGAATAAGTGGGTTAAACAGCTGAAAATTGCTTTATGGGATAATAATATCACACCTAAGAGAGATATAGATAAAGATCCCTTTTGAGCCATTTTATGGATCTCAAGCTATTTTACTTATGAATCTATAGTTTCAAATTTATCATTTCATGCAATAGCTAGAAGAAGGTGATGAAATTAACCACTATGAAAGAAGAATGAACCAAATTATTGAGCTCGATGAAACTAGAAGACAAGATCATGAAAGACACATAGAGTTCAAGGAAAGAATCAAAAGAATATTTGATAAGAAGGTCACTCCAAGAAATTTTTAGATAGGAGATCTAGTTTTACTTTGGGATAATAGGCATGAGGAGAAAGGCAAACATGGAAAATTTGATGCCTTATAGATGGGCCCTTATTTTATAGACTGCATAATTGGGGACCATAATTTATTATTGAGAGATTTGAATGGTGAGTTACTATAACTTCCATTTAATGATAGACATTTAAAGCACTTCCTTGACTAAGTCCATGTTTGTGTAAAGCAATGTATAATGTATATTTTTATTATTTTTATTCCCTTCTATATTAGGATTTATTTGTATAATTATTTTGTTAATTTTCATTGTGTGTTCATTCTCAGATCCTCTTGATATATTTGTTTTAGTATGCCCTCATTCCATTGAGTTTCCAAAGGTGTTTGTTAAGAAATTGTCAAAATTTTGGCTTTGTGGCCCAAGGGATAAGAATATGTTCTTAGTTTTTGGGGTTCTTCATACACTATCAAGGGTTATACATCCCTGGGTGAGAGAAAGTGTTAATTCCCAAATCTATCCTAATAAAATTGTGTGCTTTCCCAAGATACAAGTGCCTAAAATTTTAAATTGTTGGCCTGTAAAGGAAATCCACAAGAAATGTCCACCCACTTCTGTAATCATGTTGTGTAAACCCCCCAAAATTTGGTTTCAATTAATACTTAACATTTTTCATGTTTTTTAATGGTATTAATAGGGTTCATGGTGGAATAAAGTCATGAATATTTAAAAAGGTGACTAAGTTTTAAAAAAATAATAAGTCTAATATTTCCTATTGCAAAAGACTAAGAGTCTCAGAGCATTGAGAGGGGAATACAAAATTGCATTGTAACTTTAACTTGAAATTTAAAAATTGCATATGAAACCTCAAATCCCATAGTTCATTACTTGCAAATTTGCATTTTTTAAATGGAGGTCTCATGCCCAAGACATGTCATTAAAAGAAGAGTTGTGGATGTTTTAAATCCTGCATAAAGTCTTATGACAAATAACATGAAGAGGTTCATGGTCTAAAATCAAAGTAGAGATTTCAAAAGGATAATCCATGATTAAGTTTTGAAGTCAAGTCCACAAGGAATTTCAATGGTCAAATTACAAGATATGTCAAATCTAAAATGATGTAAAGGTGTAACCAAAGCTTGTAATCCCATTGTAGACACCAAAATTGTGTCTACTCCTTGGTTGACTCCCCATTTGTCCCCTTTGTCCACTTCTAAACATTCCTAACCCACACACTTATTAATTTAAAATAAATTACCTATTTTAAATTAATAACACCACCCTTGACACATCACCCATGACATCTCACCTTGCCCTTGGATACCTCATTTATCACCCTATGACCCTTCTTAATTACCTAAGACCTATTTCAACCCTCTCACTAACCTCTCATGCCTATTTAATCCACCTTTGGACAATTTTCCAATGGCAGCTGAATTTGGCAGACGGAGGAATGGGCAAAAGGCTAAAAATAACCTTTTTAACCATCTTCTAGCTACCGACGTCAGTTACCCGTCAGTCGACGCTAGCGGGATCACCGACGTCAGTTGCTTAAAATAGGCCCGAAGGTGAATTCTGGACCCCTAAATTCTCCCCAAATCAATCACAGACCCGAAAGCTAATTCTCTTGCTCTTGGAATTTGACCTCTCTCTCTCTCTCTCCTAGATGCACACCAAGCATCACAGGCTACAGGAACTCTATAGGATTCACTCCACACCTGGTTAAAAACATTACAGGAAGTCTTCCATATCAGGTGCATCGGGAACAAGCGTTCACACCTCTAATTCTTTAGCAAGTAAGATTTAAGTATTCTTATTCTATTTTATTTCAGAAAGCATTATCAGTTAGCTTCTATTTAGCATTTCTAGATATCATCAACCAAACTTGACTTTCTTCCCAGAGAGGCTGAGAGGCCTCCCCCATATCCTTACTCCTTTTGACACCCTGTCTTCTACCCCTTATCCCTCTTAAGACTTTATTGACTTCCCTACAATCTTGCATGGACCTCCAGACCCAGACAAATCTTTGAGACCCCTCTGTCAACCACAACCCTATCCAAAACTTGCCCAAGGCCATTGCCTCGACCGACATCGACCATTTCCCTTACCAACATCGACAATATAATCGACGTCGGCAACTTGACCAACTCACACTGGCAGAACCACCGACGTCGGCGATTATGATAGATCGACAACAAAATATAGGTACGCATTATCTCTATTTCTTTTGTTCAGTCTTTTCACCATTTCTCTTTCTAGCAATACTCTTTTGTCAAACAAGTGGACTGTCATCCCTCAAGGAAGTCTTTGCACTTCTGGGACCAAGCTTTGCTTGGCAATCCACCACATATCTATCTAACATTTTTCTGTTCAAGTCTTATTTTCTCCATAGGTGTCGTCCTCCACAGCCAAAGAGGAGCTCCTTCAATCATCTGGATATGATGCGCAAACTTCATCTGGGTATCATCTAACCCTTGACCATTATCATAGTTTCTTTCATCTTTTGAATGTGAAAATCAAGAAATAGTTAGAAACATTTTGGCACACCTAGTGGGACCCTGGAGTTTTCCTTGGGTTCATATTTTGTCTTCTAAAAGCAAACATTCATATAGGTGCATTAGATCTCTTCTTGCATCCTTTTCTTCTATCTCTGTATTTTGAAATGAAACCATTAGCACAAGTTAAAAAGAATCTTTCTTTTTCTTCTTGTCACCTTTCTCTTGCACTTTAGAGTAGTGAAGTTCATACTCTTAAACCTCTTCTCACTTGTCTCCATCCGAACAAAACATTTCAATTTAGGTTAAAAACTTATTGCATTTCATTCCTGCCTGAATGCATTTTTAGCTCATCTAGTAATTAAAAGCACATTATGAATAAATCGTAGTACACTTATGTTACACATCTAGACCACATCACAAATCAAACATCTAAACATACCTAAGACAAGGCCTGACTAGGATTTCATCACCTAGTGGATACCTTAGCCTTCCTGGTAATCCTACTTGGACTTTACTACCAAGGGGAGAACCCACTCTGTTCTCTGGCAGAGTATAAACTCTAGGGGAAGTATATACTGGCTAAGTGACCCAGCTTATCTATGGGCTTGTGAAGTAAGGGGAGCAAGCTCCAACCACTAGGCCACGTACAGAACCATATATAGACTCTTGAGCACCAAAACTAACCTGAAATCAACCTTAGACTGCCTCTTTTAGGACCCATTCTAAAATCCCAACTTCCCAAACACACTCTTCTAAGGCATAAGCCAACACGGCTCTAAAACTTATTCTTAGGAATTTAACGTTTAGGGTTTGCTTGCCTTCATCTACTTTTCTATTTTTATTTGGTTTTTTGAGCTGGTGAGGTTGCATTCTGAGCTCCCAAAACAATTCAGAACTTTCTTCTTTCTTCCAAAAACTTTCAGTTTTTTTTATTTTTTGGAAATACACAGTAACCAACATCAATTTTTCCACCAACATTAGCAACTGATCTTCATCGACATTAGTTATCTGACCGACATCAGTAACTTTCTTCATCGACATTGGTTTTTCTACTGACGTCGGTCACTGCCAAAATTTTTCTTCTCAAAATAGCAAGCTAAAAACCTGACCTTTTTGCTGTTAAAAACACCAATTCTAGTTTTCTAAGGCTGAAACATATAGTTTTCTGAACCTAAACCCCCTTTTTTCTTGGATGGTTTTGACACATAGTCAAACCAAAATCTCTTATTGACCACGCAAGGCAAAAACCACTCCTGCCTTCGCCTTCTATATCAAGTCCTCTAATGGAGTATCATTCAGACGCCGAGCGTACTTCAACCTCAACTCAACCCCATATTGTTCCCAAAGGGGACCAAGACTTTGAAAGGTTCCTTGACCTCAATGTCAAGGCCCTTTAGCACTATCTCGCAAGAAGTCAAATATGAGACTCTTCAAGCAACCCAGTTTATGGGATGCCAACTTCCTTAGTTGAGACGGCAATCATATCAACGGCCTTTGTCACTCAGCCCACAGTCACCTAGGCCATTGTCTCAGCTAACAACCTGACCATGACCAACCTTCAAAGTGTGGCCTCTCCTTCTATTTCTGGACCCACCTCCATTAGGTTTTTTGTACCCCCTCAACCACAAACCGTTCAATAAAGTTCTACACCATTCCAAAACTTAATTGTCTCCATCCCACCTACTCTTACACCTATCAACACAAGAGTAGCTACCTACCCTTTGGCTAGTGTTGCTGCTACTCAACCATCTTTGGTGGCACCTAGTCAATTTGTGCCCCCTAACTTTATGACACAACCACCCTTGACTTCAACATCAATCCCCATGATGAACTACCAATATGTTTCACCAATACAAATGCAACCTAGTACATCATACTCTCCATCTAACACCTTTCAAATGCCTTACAACCTAGGGGGTGCCCCACCTGCAAATCCATCAAGTGATATAATCAAGATGTTGATGGATAAGGTGTCTAATCTTGAGACATATGTTTTGGGTTCAAGGAATGTTCTCTCATATGAACAAATTTATAATGAACCTATTCATCCTTCAGTCCCAATCTGACCATATCCTAGCTAGTGGGAACTTCCCAAGTTTACTCACTTTTAGAGTAAGGAAGACCCATAGCAACATCTACGAGTGTTTAGACACGCTTGTTACCTTATAGCACATGATGATGCGTTATTACTATGCACATTTCCCATGTCACTTTCTGGTGCTGTGCTCGATTGGTATAGTTCTATTGCCAATCATTCTCTCTTTTCTTTCAATCAACTCACCCAATTATTTCTTGACCACTTTTCAATTAACATCACTAAAAATGTCTCCATCATGGACCTATATTCTATCAGACAATTTGACGATGAATCCATAGCTGATTTCGTTACTCGATGGAGAAGTTTAATCAACCAACTCTCCTTTTCTTTACCTCAACCTGAGCTCATTGAGCTCTTTTCACAAGCGTGTGCCAAACACATTTCATCTACTTTATGGGTCCAAACATTCTGCACATTTGACAAAGCTTTCACCATGGCTAGGAAGCTTGAACTCCGTGCTATCAAAGAAAACAAATTCAAATTGCATAGTAAGAATACTAATGCAAAATCAAATGACTCTTCTTCCAAATCTTCTTCCTCTAATTCCAAGTCTTAGGGATTAGCAAATGTTGTGGTACTTAGATCATCGTCATCTACCACAACTAATCAATCCAAACCTTCCACATCTCAAAAGCATTACACAACAATTCTAACAACGATACATACAACGTCAATATACTCCAATTGGAGAATCATACGCGTCCATGTTGGATAAACTAGTCAAACAGGAAGTCCTCAACCTCCCCCAAATTTGACCACCACCATAATTTGACCTTGCAAAATCCATCCCTACATGGTATAGGAAAAATGACTTCTGTAATTATCACTGTGTCAAAGGCCATGACATAAACAACTACAAAACTTTCAAAAACATTGTCCAAGACATGATAGATAAAGGTGATCTTGTTTTGGATAACCCAAACGTGCCACCTAACCAGAACATAGACATCTTTAGACAACCTTTCCCTAACCATTCCCCTAGCCAAAACAACATATAGACCATGGCCGATGACTCCCAAGAGTGTAATATACACACAATCAACATGGTTTCACCTTCCATCCCTAGCCAACCTCTTCCACAAACTGAAGAGATTAGTCAACCTATCCCTCCACCACAGTAAGAAGAACCTTCTTCTCCTATTTATCCTTCATAGGTAGAAGAGCCTTCTTCTCCTATTTCTCCCCCACAGGTGGAAGAACCTTCTTCTCCTAATAGTCCTCCATCGACCCCTCTTATATTGGAGGATGCTTTAACCATCCCAGCACTACTAGCCCCACCTTCATCCTTCCTACTACCAATGGAGGACCCTACCTTTCCTTCTCCTTAACCACAAGTAGAAGGCACAATCATCCCTTCCCTCTATCCTCTTGAGGAGTCACATTCTCCAATTCCTTTTCCACCAAGGGAAGAACTTGTCTCTTCACCTACTTCGACTGAAGATGATCCAGTAATGGCTCTCTCACGCCTTTGGCCTGAGATTGCCACATCTAACACATTCCCACTCTCACAACCACCCACATCTTCTAAAAAATTAAAGCCTCATCCAACATCTTCCAAATTGTTCTCTCGATTGGTTGATAACTTAGGATTTCTCCATTTAAAGAAGTTAGAGCATGAGGTACTATGGGAGCGACTTAAAGCTCCTTATCTTACACATCCCATCTCATCTCGTACTGACAACCTTCCTTTGACAAAATCTCCCAAAATCTCTAACAAGGACCAAGCTTCTACTTTTAAATCTTTAGAAGCTCAACCATCCACATCTGAACCTAAACCCTCACAAACATCTACCATACCAAAATCGGTTAAATCCCTCAGAGTTTGCCTCATATCTAACCTCACTCACCCACAGGTGAAGGTAGACTTGAACCTTGCCTTGCATAATAGTAATCCTTGCACTAAACCAAAGAAGGATACTAAACCCCACCAAAGAAATCCTCTTCCACCATCATCATTACCCTCCATTTTGGGCCCACATCTCTCTACCTTAATAGGAGTGCCCCCTACTCCAATACTTAACAAAAACAAGCTGCCTCCCCTACTACCTTTACCCACCAAAAACATACCTCCTCTAAAAAATTTGTCACCCCTCACAAAGAAAGTGTCATCTACATGAGTGGCCGCACCACCAACCCAAAAGGTGGTATGAAAATATCTCTTAACAACTCAAAAACAAAAGTCATCAATACCTAGTGCATCAACAAGCACAGACCCATTAGTGGGTTCATATGCTTTGATATTATGCCAAATTTTGCAAACTTATAACATCACTCTTCCACCTATAAAAACATTTCAACCTCTCAGACCAAAACCATCTTGGTTTGATGACACTAAAATTTGCCTATATCATCACACACATGGGCATGACACTGAAAATTGTTGCGCACTTAAGGTTGTCATCTACCAATACATGGAAAAAGGCACCCTTCTTGTTGAGAATTCTCTCAACCATTCTTTTGACAAACTACTGACATCATCCCATGCCTCCCAAACCTCATCACCTTCACACTCATCAACCCTCAGATCAAAACCATCTTGGTTAGACGACACTAAATTTTGTGCATATCATCGCACACCTAGACATGACACTGAGCACTGTTGTGCTCTTAAAGCTGTTATTCATCAACACTTGAAGAAGGACACCCTTTTCATCAAGGATCCTCTTGAACACCCTTTCAACAAACCACTGACACTATCCCATACCTCTCAAACATCCTCACCTAAATTGGGATCTCAATGCAAGACTGTGGTTTCTCTACCACCTTCTCCCCCTTTGTTTGAAATCAACACCATCAATGTGGCCAATAGGCCCCAAACCATGAAGGATAAAGGAAAAGAGAAGGTTTCTCTTCCTCAAATGTATCCATTCATCAAGCCTCATCAACCACCACAACCCAAAAATTCAATCTTGGGCACACCCTAATCAACATCTTCAAACCCAATTCATGACCCCATGGTGAAACAACTTCACCAAACCCCTGTGAAGACATCTTTGTATGACCTCATTCAAAGCTCTCCACAACATCACCAAACTTTAATCAACACTTTACAAGCAGTGGAGGTCCAACCTAGAGACCCCTAACCACTGACTACTTTTGTCAAAACATCACCCACCATTGCCTCTATCACTTTTAATCATTTTGAAATTCTAACCTCCAACTTGGAAGATGAGGATCTCGCTCTCTTAAAGTAAGCCTATCAAGAAAAAGCTTCGCAAGATTCATCCTCGCATCATACTCCTTGACAAAGAGGAGCTTCAACATCTTCTCTCTATCTCCTTTATCCAACTCATTGATTACCTACAATGGGTGTCAAACATTGTCCCTGTCACCAAAGCAACTGGGGGAATTCAACTTTATACTGACTAACATCGACCTCAACTAAGCATCAGCCAAACATCAATCAACTTCTTAATCATCTTTAGCACGTGACCAATATGGAAAGAAGTAAACGAGGCAAGTTTGCTCCTAATTGGCTCAGACCTTATATCATAACACACAAGTATGGATCAGGGACTTATCGGCTGTCTTCTCTTGAAGGCCAACCAGAACCTGAGCCCCTTAATGCTTTGCATCTGCAACCATTCTATTGTTAGTCAAGTACTCATTCACTTGACATTAAACTGGAGCTCATCCCTTGACCAATCCCTGTCATCCTTGTCCCTATTCCTTTCAATCTTTTTTCCTTACAAACACTATTTAACCTTTTTGTAAAGTATGAATTCTTTGTCCTAATAAAAGGGAGCCCTTAAACCTCTATAGTCAAGTACATGACCAAAATTCCAGTCAAAAACAATATATATATATATATATATATATATATATATATAATTGGGATGCCTACTCAAAGGTCATAAAATTATAAATGTAGACTGCTCCCTCAAAAGATAGCTGCATAATTGCTGTAATTGATAGACTGATCCCTTGAAGGATAGCTATTCAAAAACTATTTAACCATACAAAGCAAAATATAGACCACTCCCTCGAAAGATGGCTATGCCTAAAAATCTTGCCTACAAACAACACTCTCTTAGAAGCTTCCCACATCGATCAGCTTCACATATGACCACAAAACAAAACAACATCCCTATGTAGACTTCCCGCGTTGATCAGTCTACCCAAAAAAAAAATGACTGACAAGCTATTAAGTCATGGACTTGCCTATGGTCATTGCCAGGGTCACCTATAAAAGGGGCAAAGTTATCCTTGCTAAAAAGGGTTACCCTATCCTAACATATCACATCACCTATTACCCTAACATACTCAAGGGATTTCGAGCTCATTTAATGTCAAAGTGATTCGATTACTTATCTAACACAAACAATGGTCAAAGATGTAATGCATGAATGGGGCTTTTGTTTGCAAAACCCTTATCTATGCTATCATTATGGTCCTTGTCAATGAAAGAGCAACGCGCCTTTCACTTCTTACACACGTTGGTCACATACAACCAATCCAAATTCAACCAAATCATTTTCTAAATCATCCCCGACCAAACCGAAACATTTTTAGAACACTAACATCATCATAACCTATTCACACTAGTTTCTATGGAAACCAATACACATGGAAACTATCGACCACAAAATTTAGGTCAATCATAAACCATTACTTGCTGAAGCATAAATAAACTCATTTCATTTTTAGCATACATTCATCACTAATATGGAAACTTTCTAGGGATGAAAAATCGTTCACTAATGTTATAGAATACACCATCACATAATATGGAAAAGGCTGTAACATCATCCTACACTCATCATTTCAAGCATGTACCATCAAACATATGGGAAGTGCTAAACCATTAACCTGACCAAACCAACCTATCAACTAGCTTGAACTACATTGGTCTGAGGCCCTTCTAACGGGGGCTATGTAGGCAGCACTTAGTTGACATGACATCTTCTGGGGTTAGCTTGGCCACATCTATTTGTTCGTCTACTTGATGGACAAACCATTTAACCTTTAACCATGACTTAACCTAGTCAAGACCAATCCATAATCAACCCGTCTTCCTCCCTTTTAGGGAGAACTACATTGGCCTGAGGCCCTTCAAATAGGGGCTATGTAGGCAACACTCAGTTGACATGGGGTCTTTTGAGGTTAGCTCAGCCATTCCTTCATCCATCCATCTAATGAACCAACTATCTCTACCAACCCAAAATCATGACCAAACGACCAACCCTGACACTATAGAAGTCACATTTGAACTTCTTCTAGGGCACATTGGAGATCGCATATATCTCCCCATCCAAAACACACACCACCTGAACTACATTGGTCTGAGGCCCTTCGAATAGGGGCTATGTAGGCAACACTCAGTTTACATGATGTCTTCTGGGGTTAGCTCGGCCACATCCATTTGTTCATCTACTTGATGGACAAACCATTTAACCTTTAACCATGACTTAACCTAGTCAAGACCAATCCATAATCAACCTGTCTTCCTCCCTTTTAGGGAGAACTACATTGGCCTAAGGCCCTTCAAACAGGGGCTATGTAGGTAGCACTCAGTTGACATGGGGTCTTCTAAGGTTAGCTCGGCCATTCCTTCATCCATCCATTTAATGAACCAACTATCTCTACCAACCCAAAATCATGACCAAATGACTAGCCCTGACACTGTAGAAGTCACATTTGAACTTCTCTTGGGGCACATTGGAGATCACATATATCTCCCCATCCACAACACACACCACCTGAGCTCATACCATATCTCAACCCATCTTGACCAATGACCTTGGAGATCATGACTATCTCCCCAGACCACGACCACTTTCGAGACAACTCTGCCTTGGTTTTTTTGATTGCATATGCTACCTCATGAATAGATAGAAAAATTCTCCACAACCCATATTATGACCCTCACACCTATTGTTGGATCACAAGCAAGTTGATTCCCAATATTTGTGACATTTTTGTGTTTTCCAGGAGCACTTCCTGAGCTCAGGATACTTGGAACATGATGACCATTGGAGCTACAACTTGGATCGTTTAACCCAATCAGCTATGACTAAATGATGGGGACTAGTTATTTTTATTTTAGCACTCCTCGACCTTTGACTGTGACAATTTGACCTACCTATCATGTGAAGTGATATACACGCAATCTCAACTTTTGTAGCATTCACACTCAAACTTCACCATATCCATCCACTATCTATCAAATTGGCACCCAATATTAGGTTACCTTCCCTTGACTCCCGCATTGAGGGGGAATACCTTATCCCATATCTGGGGCAACCAACTCCTATTTTTGTCTTGCAGTTCATCAGAACAACCAACAGGACAAAAATGACCTTATCCCATACATGGGGCAACTTACTCCTATTTTTGTCTTAGAGTTTGTCAAGAACAACCACCAAGACAAAAAGGGGCAAATGTAGACACCAAAATTGTGTCTACTCCTTGGTCGACTCCCCCTTGGTCCACTTCTAAACATTCCTAACCCACACACTTATTAATTTAAAATAAATTACCTATTTTAAATTAATAACACCACCCTTGACACATCACCCATGACACCTCACCTTGCCCTTGGATACCTCATTTATCACCTATGACCCTTCTTAATTACCTAAGATCTATTTCAACCCTCTCACTAACCTCTCACACCTATTTAATCTGCCTTTGGACCATTTTCCAATGGCAGCAAAACTTGGCAGATGGAGGAACGGGCAAAAGGCTAAAAATAGCCTTTTTACCCATCTTCTAGCCGCCGACGTCGGTTACCCATCGACCGACACTGGTGGGATCACCGATGTCGGTTGCTTAAAATAGGCCCGAAGGCAAATTCTTGACCCCCGAATTCTCCCTGGATCAATCACATACCCAAAAGCTAATTCTCTTGCTCCCAAAATTTGACCTCTCTCTCTCTCCCAGATGCACACCAAGCATCATAGGCTATAGGAACTCTGTAGGATTCACTCCACACCAAGTTAAAAATAGTGCAGGAAGTCTTCCATATTAGGCACATTGAGAACAAGCGTTCACACCTTTGATTCTTCAGCAAGTAAGAGTTAAGTATTCTTCTTCTATTTCATTTTAGAAAGCATTAGCAGTTAACTTCTATTTAGCATTTCTGGATATCATCAACCAAACTTGACTTTCTTCCTAGAGGGGCTGAGAGGCCTCCCCCATATCCCTACTCCTTTTGACACCCTGTCTTCTACCCCTTGTCCCTCTTAAGACTCTATTGACTTCCCTACAATCTTGCACGGACCTTCAGACCCAGACAGATCTTCTAGACCCCTCTGTCAACCACAACCCTGTCCAAAACTTGCCCAAGGCCATTGCCCCGACCGACATCGGCCATTTCCCCTACCGACATTGACAATATAATCGACGTCGGTAACTTGACCAACTAACGCTGACAGGAACCACCGACGTCGGCAACTGTGACAGACTGACAACAAAATATAGGTACACATTATCTCTATTTCTTTTGTTCAGTCTTTTCACCATTTATCTTTCTAGCAATACTCTTTTGTCAAACAAGTGGACTGTCATCCCTCAAGGAAGTCTTTGCACTTTTGGGACTGAGCTTTGCTTGGTAGTCCACCACATATCTATCTAACATTTTTCTGTTCAAGTCTTATTTTCTCCACAAGTGTCATCCTCCACAGCCAAAGAGGAGCTCTTTCAATCGTTTAGATACGGTGCACAAACTTCATCTGGGTATCATCTAACCCCTGACCATTATCATAGTTTCTTTCATCTTCTGAATGTGAAAAGCGAAAAATAGTTATAAACATCCATAGCATTCCAAAGTGCAAACAAGGTTCAAAAACATGCATGAGGGTAAAAAGCTACACATGTCAATAAGGAATATGCAGTCAAATCAAAATCAACATTTCAAAATTAAAGTTGACTTACTAAAAATTTGTGAGTTAAACTTTCAAAAATCACTAATTTAATAACTATGGAGATCTAGGAAGGAAATGCAACATCACATTATAGCTTCAACTTGCAAATTTTCATTATGTAAGTAAAATCCCAAAATCTAGGATACGTGCTAAAAAAGATATAGGGATGTCTTAAGTACACCAAAAAAATTTAAATGAAAAGCAAATTCAGAGGTTTAAAGCCAAATTATAAAAATCAAATTTTTAAAATGGCATCAAATTGATATGCAAGATCAATAATGTGAGGAATCCATGAACTTTGGCATAAAGTGAAAATATGCACAAAGTTATAAAAACCTATCAAAGATTAATGGGTGTAAACTTGAAGGTAAGTTTTGAAATTTTGATAAAGGTATAATTCTCCATGTGTTAGCATTAAGATTTGTGACAACTTTTAAAGCAAAAGGGAAGTAAGATCTAAGAGTCACCTTTGAATGAAACTGATGTGAAGGGCCAAAAGGACCTTCCTATAGGATTTTTGTTTCTAAGCTTAGGACAAAATGTGCTTAATATTTCACAAGTAAATTTGGAATCACCAAAGGAGATTTATGAGTCATTCAAACAATCATCACAAACAAGGACAAAGCTTCATTTAAGAATTGAAATGATTTTTGATATCTTAGTAGTTAGGTGTTGGTCAACATTTCCATCCATGTAAGTTAATATTCCTCATGAGCCTAATATTTGTTATGATATATTCAATGAGTTTTATTTTAGTGAATATAACAATCACTGTTGAATGTAATATATAGAAGAGGAAGATGATTTTGGAAAGAAAAACTGTAAGATTAATTCCCAAGCCCCCATCTTATGTGCTCAACAAAAATACAAATATACCTTGCCTATTTTGGAAGCCCCTAACCATGTCACAATGGTCAACTGTGGCTAAATATCTATTTAGGTGAAGATATCTATACTTCATATAATTCATATAGTCCTCAATAATTAATAAACATTTTGGTCATTTGTGAAAATGTAAGCATGCAATTATTTTTATCGCAAAGGCACTTTATCAAAACATCTAACATCTAAAAATTTCCATAATCCATAGGAATTTTCACAAGATCAAAGCTTTGCAAAGGAGGAAAGATTCTAGACACTCTATTGGTCAGTTGAAGCACTAGTTGATGGATAGAGAAGGATTAAAAATTAGTTTTGGCATAATATCACCTTACAATGCTTAGGTTGTATACTTAGAGAGTACGTAGATGAAGAATGGGATTGTCCTAGTGGGATGATGAATAATTATGATGTTCCAAAATGGTTGTGCTAAAAATGGACATTGTAGATAAGCCACGTAGACATGAAACACATAGTTACAATAGAAATTTTTAAAGGGAAAACAAGTCCAAAATTACACAGTCAAAATGCAATAGATATTTTAAAAGGAAAATAAAATTGAGATATTTGGGAATGTTTTTAATTTCTAAACTTTTGTAAAAGTGTTGATGAGTTCTAAAATCCATCCAAGCCATAAAAGTACAAATGGGGTCTGAAGTTCTGCTAGAGAGAAAAAGTGAAAATGTACACATGAAGTCCAAAAAGCTTACCAAGGCAAAATGGAAGTAAAATGTGCCACATGTCAACATCAGGTTGAGCATTGACTTTACAATAAAATAGGGAAAAAACAAAGAGCTAATTGTTGTTCTTATTTGCCTCCACCTTACATTCAAACTTCTTGAGAATGAACAACAACTAGTGTAGAATGAGAAATAGACATTATATGATGTATCTAGAATAAGTGACATTAGAGTAAAATTATAGGGAATAACTAAAGGTAGGATTGATAATGCAAAAAGAAATTCATATAATAAAAAAGAAAAGAATTATATGAGGTCTAAGACTGAAGTTTAGGGGTTACTAATTAAAACTTGACTGACAAGGGAGTTGAGGAATGGAAAGAAAGCTACTAGTGGGTATTTTTAAGATGAAAGAATATATCCTAGAGGAATGAATTTAGAATGTTTTGGTGGTTTTAGAGAGGTAACACTTGATGATTTGTGTCCCAGATATCACATTCATTATGACTCTAGATTTGATGCATCACAATCTCTTGAGCTGGCATTTGTTGTTATCAAAAGATTGATGAGAATTTTTTATATTATTTATTCATCCCTCAATTATTTCATTCCTTATTATCTTAAATGAAAATGGTAAATGGATTAATAACTAGCATGTTATCCTCATATTTAGTGGGAAAATGATTAGTTGAAGATAGGGCAAAATGGTTACACATAAAGACAAAATCAGTTTTCACCCATGATGAATATTGTCCCTCAAACCCAAATGCAACAAACTTATAGTTGGGTAAAATATAAATCTCATCATGACATGGACAATCAAGTTACCATAATTATTTCCTTATAGATCATGAGGTTCTAGGCATATGAAAAGACATCTTGTAGATGGAACATCTTTTAGGAATATTTTGGGTGAGAAAATTTTGTATAATTAAAGAAGGCTTGTCCTCTTTATAGGAGTTAGGCTTTTTTAACTTTAAGAAATATCCTCTTTATAGAGGTTTTTTTATTTTTTAGATTTATTTATGTATTTTCTTTGTTGCTAAGGTGATTGTTGTGTATAGTCATTAGCAAACTCTAACAACATTTATGTATATTTTGTGAACATAGGATTGTAATAAAGGGAGATTTGTATGGTGTTAGTGAATGAAATAAAATCCAAACAAAAAACATTAATGTTAACACGTTAAGCCTATCTCAAGGGGGGAGAATAATAACAAAATTAAATGAAAAAACACAACTACAATGCAAAATATAAAGGATCCTTCACCTTCCTTGGATTCTCCAAATAGCTTGTTGAAGTGGCTTTCTCGGCTTGTGCTCAGTGATCCTCATCAAAAGAGATTTTTGACTCCTTCCCTCTTTGGCACTAATGGATTTGTGATGGATTTGGCTTGGCTTAATATTTAGAAATTATAACACTAATTGAATGAGGCTTTGAAATGATTTATGCATGATAATGTTACACTAAGGAAGCTTAAAATTTAATAGGTAAGGACTCCTATTTATAAATTTTACAAAATAATCAGAATGAACCTGAATTATCCATCTTAAGATGAAGATGTGTGGCTAAGAATCCATTCAATTTTGGAGGCCAAATTCAATAAATACCCTCATAAATATTTGGGATAGAGGGCCATTAAAAAGGCATGGAAGGTCTTAATGAGGCATGGTAGGGCTTAATCTTGATATTTTATGCATTTATAATATAGGGATGTATTCCAATTAATGATGTCATTTGATGATGAAGTTATTCAATATCAATTTCTAAAAAGAAATATTCAAAAATATCCATGGAGTTATTAATTAGGCTCATTATTTGAATTAATTAGTCTTAAGCATAATTAGTCAATTTTGATATAAATTTTGGTCAATAGTGCACAAATTAATCAAATTGGTCAAAATGTCATATTATTGGCTTGAAGTTTTATTGGATTATAATTAGAAGGTGATGTTAGATGTGTTGGATCTGTTATCCTATTTAGGAAGTTACCAGCATGAAATAACAAAGGCATGTGTCTCCTACAATAAATTTGGTAGAAAAGAGCAATCCAAAGCACTTAGGTGTGAAAATATCATTTTGACTCGAAATGATCTGATCAAAGTTAGCTATCTCATAAATTACATTGCCTCATTTAGTGATACTCTAGCCAAAATTAACACTTTCATATAAAATTTTTAAAGCTTTTAATGCATTTTAGTATTTTAAGGTCAAATTGTGATGCATTGATAGAAACTAGTCAAAAGCCTAGTTGTAGGTTATTGGTGGCCATTTTTAGGTGTCTACAGTTTGCCTCTATTTGAGAAGGTATTACAAGCTATAAACATAGTAACATCTTATCAAAGAATGAAAAGGTCATGCATGCCTAAAACTAAAATGGAAATGGATGAACTATATGATGTCCCCTCAAGGGAATGGTTGACATAAGTAACTCAACAAATGGTCCCTCAAAAAGAAAGAATTGAAATGAGGGGACCAAAGAAAGGAAGATGATGGGGTGAGAACATAATGATTTTGAAAAAGTAGTCAAAATCACTAAGAATGTAAGTGGGATGGTGTACAATGATTTTCCTATAGGTGGTTATAATTATTGGACCACGTATATGGCAACATGGTATGATAACACAATGATTTCACCAAAGGCAGTTATAATCATTGAGAAGATGGAGTTTCCCCAGTTAGGATAGATAAACAAGATAATAACATGCCCTATATGAGTAAAAAGAAAGTAAATTTGATGACAACATAATTATTTACCCAAAGGTATTTATAATCATTAAGAAATTTAAGAGGGATGGTGTACAAGATTTTCCCATAGGTGGTTATAATCATTAGACCCTGATTATGGAAAACATGATTGATTAACTAATGATGGAAAATATGATGTGGGTGACTTGATACAAAGGATAAAGATGAATTAGGACAACCTACTAGTAGGGTATGCTTTTCCAAACTAACAAAGGTTGAAATTCTTTATAATTTAATTACTCTATTTGGGATGTCAATGTTGAGGAGATATTGATGCCACCCTTGCTAGGTAGACTTCCTAAAATTGGTTTTTATTGTAGCACTTGATGGCAAGTATCATCATAGAACACCATGAGGATTGGGCTAGAAGATGTATAAGGATTGGATCCTAAAAATACAAATTCAAGGGAAAATAATGCACCAATGACAAAAAACATGATGATAATGATGCCATCTGAATGTGGATGGATTCAAATATAAATGTGCAAGTAATCATCTAATGAATGCACATAAATTGAAGAAATAGTGTTGAAATCAAATAAATAGGCACACAAACAATAAATAAATAAATAAGCAAAGAAATAAACTTAAAAACAAATAACAATTAGTCCTAATATTAGTAAAAACAACATGATTTAAAGTAGACAAACATTACCCCTAGTAAATAGGTGAAAACTTAGAAAACAAACATGACTAAGAGAATAGAAGAAAAGAAAGGGGGTGGGTGAGTTGTCTCCATGTACACTATGTAAGTGGGCACTACCTACATAGTTTCATGCACATAATATCCAATAAAAAACTTTAGGCCAAATCTAGTTCTCATAGGAAATGAGAAGAAATTGATACCTGATGAAAAACAAACATGATGGATGTGATAGAAGAATAGGAATGGTCTTGAAAAATGGAAAGTGCATGGGATAAAAGGCCAAAAATGATGGGGAAACTAAGTAATAAGTTATTTTTTAGTGACTTAGTAAGAGTTCCTAGAATCCTTAAGGCAAAAAAGTGGTTAATGTTTTTGGTTTTTCTAAATGATTTTACAAATGTTTGTGGAATTTTCAAATATCTCAAATCAATCAAGAATAACAAGTTATTAAAGGGTTCAAGATTGTAAAATAGTGAGAGTGTTACTTATTTTTCTCACAAAATGGCAATAATGTGGCTTAGGTTGCCCATAAAACTGTGAGAGTGGGGTTTAGGTTGATTATAAAATGGTGAGATCATGGCTTAGGGTTAGTAAGCTAACCTCAACAAGTATTAAGTGTTATCTACATCATCCCAAATTAGGACCTCAAGTCATTGTAGTTTGCTTTATAGCAGAAGAATTTGACTATTGTAGCAGCCAATTCAAATAAAATAGGCACAATATGGCACATGAAATGATGAGTTGGTATGTTAAGGCATGATAACAAGTGTTGCCCCTAGTTTTCCCATATGTGGTTATAACTAGGATACAATGACATAAGCCAATAGTACTAATTAGCCCATAGGTGGTTATAATTAGTAACAAGACTGATGAGACACTGATTTACCCATGGGTGATTATAATTAGGAATACTTGGTAGAGATAAGAAATGAAAGATGCCACTACCAAACTACTATCTTACTACTCCAAAATATTACCTCTATCTAGAATGTGTGAAACAATTACTAAAACTAAATTGGAATCCTCTTATTGAATGTGGTACTAGAATGAATGAAACAAAACCAAGGTCATAGGTTCAGGTAGGGATGGAGAAATGAATTCAGTTGATGAGAAGGAATGATAAAATGGATAGGTGATAAGTGTTGTCCCCCAAAAATATCACTCATTTTTGGGATAACATTTGAAATATTTTGGTCCTACAGACCAAAATTGTCTCTTCTCTTTTTGAAATTTGTCTTGGGCATTAAAATTCCTCATTTTTCAAGCTTCTTAGAAATCTACAGACTCTATAGGTTTGAATCTATAGACTCTGTAGGCTTGAATCTATGAACTCTACAGGCCAAGTTCAATGGGCTTCACTGGTTGATTTCTATGGACTCTTTCAAGGTTAGAGAAAACTATGGACTTGGTTTCTATGGACTCTACAAGCATGTTCATTTCTATAGGTTCAAAGCCTTTTGTAGGTGGTTTTAATCAAAAGAATCAGTTTCCAACACTTAGTCATTTTTGGGATTGGTTCAGTACCTTGGTTCAATCAAAAATCTCCATCAGCAAGCATCTAAGCAAGGATCCACCCATTGAACCATTGAACCTTGAACCACTTTGGTTCAATGGGTTCAACAACTTCAAAGGTTCAACATCATCGGTAAGAGTTAAGCGTTTCATTAAGGTTCAATAGGTTCAACACATTTGGTTCAATGAGGATCAAAAACCACTTAGCCAAATCAAAGGGAATGAACCATTGAACCATTGAACCAAATCTTGGTTCAATGGTTGGTTTAATGCTTTGGTTTAGTTAGTCGGTTCACTCAGTTGGTTCATCAGCTTGGTTTAAAGCTTGGTTTATCTACTTGGTTCATCTGCTTGGTTCAATCAAAGGGATCATCTTCTTGGTTCAAAGCTTGGTTCAAAGCGTGGTTCAAATCTTGGTTCAATGGTTGGTTCAAAAGAGCGGTTCAATGCAAAAGTTCAAGAGACCCTCCCAAAGGACAAGTACCCTTGCAGAGGGCACTTGGTTGAAAAACACACCCTTCAGAAGGGTCATTTTCAAAGAAGCCACAAAGATAAGTTATTTCAAAATTTTGTGTAAGGCAGTCAAAAGAAAATGGATTTCCTTTGGGAAAAAGACTAAGGCATAATTCCTTCAGACTTTTTGTCTGAAGGAATTCCTTCAAACAAAAAGTTTGAAGGAATTCAAAAAGGCTACAGGAGGAAAGCTTGAAGGAGTTTCTCAAAGTTGAAGAAAATTTTCATGGAATTTTTGTCCACGAGAAATTTCCACGGACTTTTGGTCTATAGGAAATGTCTGCGGGAATTGTCCATGGGAATTGTCCACAGGAATTATCTGCAAGAAAAGTTTTGAAGGACTCCAAAGAAAAGGCCACTAAAGGACCCCAAAGGGCAAGTGCCCTTGTGGGGGACTCTTAGTTGTTAAATTAAAGGACACTTCCCAAAGCTAAAGGGTCACCTTCCCTTCAAGAAGATGCAAAATAGGAAAGCTGAAGAAGGACCAAGGGGTGACGTCCCTGAAGACGTCAAATTCAAGAACAACGAACTAGTTATTGAAAATGTAGTGATGAGTGCACAAATGTCAATTTCAAGGTTCATAAAATAGCTATTAATTTTGAAAATCCTTAAAAAAGAGCCAAAGAACTTAGTGACCTGCCAAAAGAAGCCCGAGAGCCATCTAAAGACTACTTGAAGGGAAGATACCCTTACGAGGGACTCTTCCTGATCCAAAATAGACCCGAATGCATTCAAAGGCTTTAAGGCCAAGACCAATAGGAAGCGCCTAAGGAATAGAGAATCAAATCGAATCAAGGACTCGATTCAATTAACCAGAAAAGGAGGAATGATGAAGAAGGATCATATCACCAGGTGGACATTGAAAGATGTAAACTTTCAATAGCATGACTTGTTTCTCTGCATTGAAAAAAACAAATGGGTAGATGCCCCTAAATTCTAGCCTGTCTTCTTAAAAAATTTCAATGCAACATGATGTGTTACTGTTCTCGAGTCCTTATTGAAGAGGCTATATAAGGGACTCTCTTTTATTGTAAATATCTCTCTCAGACAATCAAAAATGAAACTCTACCCAAATTGAAAAGCATTACTGAGACTTTGAGCTCAGATTGTTGATCATATTTTGTTATTGGAATAAGAAAGCAAGTGATTTTTCAGACTTTATGTTATGATATCTTTGTTTTTTGGGAAACTATTCTTATGTCTTTTTTCTTAATATATTTTTTGTTCCTTTAATTCAACAAGCAGAATTAGTGAAAGTAGTCAGGAAGGTGTCCTGAAGTCAAATGTGGAGAAACTTTGTGCCCCCATAATTGTCTTTAGTGTGTTTTATTTTTGTTTCTTTGTAAAGGACTTTGTGATGACTTTGTGCCCTCATTGTCCATTGTATCTCACTCTTGGGAAATTCAGGTGGAGACTTTGTGCTACATCTCAATTTGCTAGTTACTACATCCCTGGTTACATTTTGCAATTACTACCTGGAGTATTCTTGTGGTTTGTTGAATAGTACTTTTGAAAGAAGATGAGTGCTTTCCATCATTTCCCTTGAGATTTATCCTTTGATCTACATGCATCATCTTTGAAAAAAAGAGATGGATGGTTTATCCTACCCTTGAGTATTATTTTCTATGTGTGTGTGTGTGTGTGTGTGTGTGCGTGTGTGTGTGCGTGTGTGTGTGTGTGCGTGTGTGTGTGTGTGTGTGTGTGTGTGTGTGTGTGTGTGTGTGTGTGTGTGTGTATAAGGAACCTCCCCTTGATGAGAGGAGAGATCAGTCCCCTTTTGATGTGGTGAACCTACACATTTGGATGACTAATCTTCCTACTTTGGTTGATCAGACCTATTTTTTTTATCAGTATGTTGATCAACAAAATATTCAACCAACAATTTTAGTGACTCCACTAGGGATATAACCCATTATCCATTTATATCCTTACCATTCACCTCCATGCTAATCGAGAAAGAACACACAGTTTAAAGCCTCAAGCTTCAAACTAAAGCAAGGTCAATTCTTTTCCATTTTTGTTTCACAATCTGGCAGATTCAAGGTATACACAAACCCAAAAGGCTAAAGGTATTGTTGACCTTGTATTCGAGTTGGAACAACAAAGTGATTTTAATCTGTTTCCTTCACCATCTCATCTCCAATGAACCAAGAGCTTTCCTCCTACTAAAGTCAGATCTCCATTGCCAGACGAAGTATCCACTTCTTTTGTTGATAAAGCTTTGCCAATAATTAACCCTATGAGATTTTTTATTCCTCCTTTTCATAATCCTATAATGGCAGTTCAAGGCCCCTGGAGTAATGCTTTTGGTCCTCTCAATCTTAATCCACCTCTACATGAGTTTTCGTGTAGTTCAAGGAATAATTTCCCCAAATTTTATGGTGATGGGAAAGTTCATTCTGATGAACACATTGTAGCCTTCAACATAGCCTGTGGCATAATTAGAGTAGAATTTGAAGATGTAGCAGTCAAGCTATTTTTAAAAACATTACAAGGTGATACTATAGATTGGTTTTATCATTTGCAGGCTTAGTCGGTGACTGATTGGAATACTCTCAAAGATAAGTTTGAAGCCAGATTCAAACCTGCAGAAGATGCACATGCACTTTTGGCTCAACTTACACAGATGAAGAAAGAGCCTCATGAACCAATGAGAGACTTCATAGCCAAATTTGACAAATTAAGGAACAAGATTTCTATAATTACTCAACCTACAGCTGAGAATCTCAAATGCTTCTTCATTAATTCTCAGTTACCTGAAGTAAGTTTTCTTTTGAGACGTGCTGGTCAAATAGATCTTGCTGCAGCTCAACATTTGGCCACTGAGGTAGAAGATGACCTCATCTTAGCAGGGAAGATAAGAAGAGATCCAAATAGAAATATACCTTCATCATCTTCTGAATATTCATCTACAAGCACCATAGATCCAATGGTGCAAAAATTGGCAAATGAGTTGCTTGCTCTCAAAAAGAAAATGGCTCAAGGAATGTCTTTTGCTCCTTCATATAGAGATATGCCAAGAATGACATTTACAAATCAGTCATATTAGGGAAATGTTGCTAGGAATCAAGGGCAACAAAATCATCTTCCTCCCCCATAAGGGAAACTTGCCCTGAAATCTCCTCCAACTAATTCAGCAATGGGATATCTTGAAGTAAAATCAGAGTTCTCTTTCCAGCCTAAATTGAATCAATAAAATAGCGTTGATTGCCTTGAAGAAAATCAAGAAGAATCAGTTGGAGACTCCCACATTAGTTTCCTAAACTACCAGGATGAACCCAAAAGCAAAGAAGAAGCTTTTGATGGATCATATGCAGTGTTTACCAGATCCAAGAACCAATCAGTCCAACAAGCTGATAAGAAAAGATAGAGGAACAACCTCAACCAGTAACTACAATTGCTAAGCATGGAAATACTCTGCCTTTCCAGTCAAAAGATCTAGTGATCACCCAAAAGGTAAATACATCAATTTCACTTTCACCTTCTACTTCAATTTTGTAAGCCAGCCCTCCTCCCATCCCTCCTAAAACTCAAAAGGTTGAAATACCTTTCTCTGTACCTAGCTTAATTTAGACATTTGACATAATTGATCATGTCAAAAAGACAAAAATATAAATGTCTAAATTCGAATATTTGTAGTCTAATCTTGATCAACTGAATAAATTGGTCCAATATGTCAAGAACCAAACCATCTCTGCAGGACAAAAAGCTAAAAAGGTAAGTCCTAATTCTCCAAAGAACACACCCATTACAAATAATCTTGTCATTACTCCTCCAGCTGCTCTTGTGAAAATAGAATCTTTCTATGTTTCCCTGTTAATTAATGGTCATAAGCTAAGTAACTGTACTATAGACTCAAGCACATCTGACAATGTCATGCCTAATAAAGTAGCTGAATCTCTTGGCCTCACATTAACCAAAATATTTAAGAGATGTTTCTCCATGAAAAAAACGCAAGTACCATCACTAGGGCAAATCAAAGATGCTCAATTTGCATTTGTAGCATTTCCAAACAAGAGAATCAAGATGACTGTTCTAGGGGCCGATGTCCCAAAATCCTATGACATTTTACTTGGACAAAATTTTTGTAAGGATGTGGGAGGAGAACTAAGCATGGACTTTTATGAGGCTAGGATCCCTATTCAAGGTGTAATGAAGAGGTTGCTCCTTGAAAAGGAGGCAAAATATGTGGTCACCCAAACATCAACCCCTGAAGCTCAAATTCTTTTTAAATATTCAGGTATGGGTAATTACTTTCTATCTATAGATGAAGTGCATGAAGAATCTGATATAATTATTGAAAGTGTTAACTCAAAAATCAATTCAACTAGAATAGTAGAAGAATTACTAGGCTACAATATAGATGAATAAGGACCCTCCTTCTCTAATGAAGGAAAGTCTAAAGAATAATCAGTATCTGATGAGGTATGGACTCTAGAATTTGATGGTAGTTGTTCCTCTATTGGTTCAAGAGCTAGGATTGTGTTGATATCTCCTCAAGCAGATATGTTTCTTTCATCTTAAAAATTTCAATTTAGCAACACTAACAATACAACTGAATATGAATCTCTGTTACTTGGATTGAAGGTTGCTCAATAAAAAGGCATCAAGTTTCTTCATGCCAAAGGGGATGCTGAATTAGTGGTTTGTCAAGTGAGAAACTTATACCAAACTAAGAATGAAAGATTATGCCACTACCGTAACCTGGTTTGGGACCAAATTGAAAGCTTTGATGCTTTCAAAATTTCTGCCATACCCAGGGAATCTCATGACAGAGTTGATGCACTTGCTATTTCATGAACTCTATTAGTTCCTCACTTAGATTTAAAAGAAGATAGGTATACTATTGAGCTAATATGTAGACCAAGTGTTCCTGATAATGCTGATGATTGGCAAGTATTCAATGATGATCATCAAATCATTGCCTTCCTAGAATGAAAAACAATTTTGAACAACTATGTTTTGAAGGTAGTGAATCTCAGAAGTATGAGTAGCCTCTAAATCCAGTTCAGATATAAATGAATAATTCTTATAGTTGAAAGGAAATAAAATTTTCAAAGGCCTAGTTTCTCTTGAGAATTTGTTTGAAAAGCATGATAGATTCATTAAAAAATAGCAAATAGTTTCAAGCTCCTCTCAGGGATTCGATCAAGTAAATCTGACTACTAAAGAAAATCCCAATATGGTTAACATTGGTAAGTGTTGCACCCCTGAAGAAAGATTCAAGTTCACCACTTTACTCCATCAATACATGGATGTCCTAGAATATTCTTATGATGACCTAAAGTCTCTCAAACCTGATGAAATTTGCCATGACATTTCTCTCAAGGCTGACTCAATGCCCTATAAGAAAAAATCTAGACAGTACAATATGAGAATATCAGGTACTATTATATTTGAGATACAAAAAATGTTAAATGCTAGAATCATCTTCCCAATCCATCATTCCACATGGATTGCGAACATAGTGCCTATAAGGAAAAAGAGTGGTGAAATTCATATTTATGTAGATTTCAAGAATCTGAATCAGTCATCTTGAAAGATAATTACCCTTTGCCAATCATGGATCAAGTGCTTCAAATAGTGACAGGTTCAAAGATGTTATCAATGCTAGATGGATTTTTAGGATATAATCAAGTTGATGTTGGTGAAGCAGACCAACACAAGACTACATTAATCACACCTCAAGTTACATTTGCATATAGAAGGATGCCTTTTGGCTTGATAAATGTTGGTGCTACCTTTTAGAGAGTAATGGACTTAGCTTTCAAAGATGAGATAGGTAAATTTATAGTGGTATACCTTGATGACTTGACTATCTTTTCAAAGCATCGATCTGATCATGTACACCACTTACAAGTACTGGAGCACTGCCACCAGAATGGTATTTCCTTGAATTCTAAGAAATCTATGTTTAGAGTAACAGAGGGGAAACTCCTCAGACACATTGTGTCTAAAGAAGGCATAAATATTGACTCAGACAGAGTCAAGTCTATTCAAGAGCTTAATTTTCCTACAAATAAAATTTTTGTTCACTCTTTCTTTGGAAAGGTGCATTTCTTACAGAGGTTCATCCCTAAATTTGCTGAGAAAACTAGACACATTGTGAACATGATGAAAGGGAAGACCACCTTCAGCTGAACTAAAGAAGGCAAGTCAGCATTTTAAGATATCAAGACTACCATTGCTCATGCCCCTACCTTGGTTTGTCCAGATTACAACAAAGATTTCATCATTTATAGTTATGCATCTGAACATATGCTTTCATCAATTCTTGTTCAACAAGACAAGGAAGGTATGGAATCACTTATTTATTTCATGAGTTGCCCTCTCAAAACCCATGAGATGAAGTATTCAAATGTAGAGAAGCATGATTGAGCATTGGTGAAAGTAGTCAAACATTTTTGCTTCTATATTCTGAATTCACACACTCCTACCTTAGTTCCTAACACTAAAATCAGGGGCATTGGGTTAAAAACTTTCCAAACAGAAGCAAAACTCATTTTAATGGTGTTTTGGTTAGGAAAAAGCCCACGGTCTAGCTAAAAAAAGTTTGGAAACCCAAAGAGGATCAGGGACAAGAACAAACGGATAATGAAGAAACTAAAGATTTAAATGCTGAGGAGGGCAAAGAGGTGTCTTTTGAAGATCTTAAAGGCCTAATTCCTGAGGTAGATACAAAGATCTCTCTTGAGAAAGAAAATTCTGAGATAGAAGAAAATGGAAGGCAAGCAGAAACCATATTACCCACACAAAACAAAGAAGATTTTACAGATTTATCAAAGCAAATTGTCCTATACCAAAGGGTAGAGGATCGATGGAGAGAGGCAGAAGGCAAAGTAGTGCTAGAGGAAGGAGAAATCTTGATTGAAATTGGAAATAAATTAGAGGAGAGAGATCCTCTTCTTTCTCAGCCAATGGAGATTCAGGATGATAATGAATCACCTTTGGAAGAGCTTCTTGTGATTGTTAATGGAGAAAATTTAAAACATCTTCCAAACCAAAGGAAAAGGGCTGAAAAGAAGACAAACACTAAGGGAATAGAAACTAGAAGCAACAAAAAAGAGCAGCAAATGAAGGCGAAACACCTTGTTTCTATAATGGATAAACCTGGAAAAAGAGACGGGCAGATTTCAAAAGCGAAACCGGATGTTGGCTGTCCGGACAAGCCCGAAAGAAGACCCATAAGGAAAATCAGAGAGCTAGAAAGCAAGCAGAATATAGCTGATGGAAGGCAGGCAACAATTCTAGATTTTACCCCTAAAAAATAGTTATCAATCATTAATTGGAAATTAGGGGGCTGAATGTATAATGAACATAGATGTAATCTCTGAATTACCGAAGGATGTTGCTACTTTTAGTAGGTTTTAGGAATGTCTTTCCTGGTGCTTGTTAATGCCTTATCTTTCTTAATTCTGTAATAGGGTTTCGGGGCCCCTTCAAAACCTGCTTTTACCATAATCTAAAACTCAACATTTATTTGGCATAAAAAGAGGCAATTGGATTGTAAATATCCAAGAGTTTGATCTAGACATCAAGCCAACAAAGATGGTTAGGGGTAAAGGCCTATGCCAATTAATTATTGACAATAAGCTAGAAGATACACAACATGAAGAAGCTGAAGTGGAAGAGACACCAACAGTCTTTTTTGTCTCCACTACCAATGAGTAGTATTTAGGTATTGCTCATTTCCTTACTTATGGTGAATGTCCTACTCATTTGTCTTATAAAGAAAGGTAGACTATCAAGTTGAAAGCTGCCAATTTTGTCATTTGGGACAATGGCTTGTACAATAGAAGCATAGATGGAGTATTCCTTTGCTGTGTAGACAAAGAGAAACAAAGCCAACTTTTAAAATCTTTCCATAATCTAGCTTGTGGAGGACTTTTTTTGCTCTTATGACTGCTCACAAGATTCTGTGAGCCAGGTATTACTTGTCAACTCTTTTCCAAGATGCATATAAGTGGGTGAGAAAATGTGAACTCTGCCAACAATTTGTTGGAAGACCTAAGTTAGCTACCCTGCCTCTCCAGCTAGTGATCATAGAAGAACCATTCTAACAATGGGGGATTGATTTTATTGGGACTATAAACCCATCTTCAAGTGCTGGACATAATTGTGTCCTTATATCAACTGAATATTTTACCAAGTGGGTAGAAGCAATCCCAACTAAGCATGCTACTTCAGAAGTTGTATGCAACTTCCTAAAAGAGAATATCATTTCTAGGTTTGGAGTTCCAACCAAAATTATTACTGAAAATGTAGCTTGTTTCACCTCTCAAGAGATTACACAATTCTGTTTCCATTATGGAATTACACTCTCTCACTCTTCTGATTATTTTCCACAAGGGAATGGATAAGCTAAATCTAGAAATAAGAACCTGGTAACTATTATCAAGAAGCTAGCAGATGACAATCAAAGGACATGGCATAAAACATTGGTTGATGCTCTATGGGCAGATAGAATCACACCAAAGAGGGAAATTGGTATGTCTCCTTTTCAACTTCTTTATGGTATCAATGCTGAGATACCAATCACCTTAGAATTACCAGCCTTGAAATTGGCTAAGGTAATTGAAGATCAGACATATGAAAGCTCTCTTGATAAGATAATCATGTGCTTGACTGAGCTGGATGAATAGATAACCATGGTGGTAGATTGAATTTCTACTCATCAAAGTTTGGTAAAGAAATTATTTGATCAGAAGGCCAAAAATTGTGATTTCCAGATTGGGGATCAAGTCCTACTGTGGGACAAAAGGAGAGAACCAAAAGGGATGCATGGAAAGTTTGACTCCCTTTAGAAAGGTCTATTTATAATTTATTAGCACAATGGTGAAAACAACTTTCTATTGAAATATCAAGATGGCACACTCTTTTCCCTACCTCACAATGGGCAGCATTTAAAACACTTCAACTCTTGAAGTATCAGATCATTGTATCTATACATATGTATATTTGTATAGTTTTTATTTCTATTTTGTTTTTTTTGTTTCCTTTTTTATGTCTTCCATTTCTAGGTAGCATGACTCCATAGCTCAATGGTACACATGAAGACACTAGAGATTCTAGATTCTACTCCCTTCAATTCTTTTTACAATTGATAGAAGTTCCCCAATTGGAGTCAGTTGTTATCCCCCAAAAATATCACTCATTTTTGGGACAACATTTGAAATATTTTAGTCTTACAGACCAAAATTATCTCTTCCCTTCTCAAAATTTGTCCTAGGCATTCAAATTCCTCATTTTTCAATCTTCTCAAAAATCTACAGACTCTATAGGTTTGAATCTATCGACTCTGCAGGCTCGAATCTATGGACTCTACAAGAAAAGAAGATCTATGGACTCTGTAGGCCAAGATTAATGGGCTTCACAGGTTGATTTCTACAGACTCTTTCAAGGTTAGAGAAAACTACGAACTTGGTTTCTAAGGACTCTACAGGCAAGTTCATTTCTATAGGTTCAAATCCTTCTATAGGCGGGTTTAATCAAAAGAATCAGTTTCCAACACTTAGTCATTTTTGGGATTGGTTCAGTGACTTAGTTTAATCAAAAATCTCCATTAGTAAGCATCTAAGCAAGGCTCCAACCATTGAACCATTCAATCATTGAACCTTGAACCATTTTGGTTCAACGGGTTCAACAAGTTCAAAGGTTTAATGTCATCAGAAAGAGTTAAGTGCTTCATCAAGGTTCAAAAAGTTCAATGCATTTGGTTTAATGAGGATCAAAAAACACTTAGCCAAATCAAAGGGAATGAACCATTGAACCATTGACCCAAATCTTGGTTCAACGGTTGGTTCAATGCTTTGGTTCATTCAGTCGGTTCACTCAGTCAGTTCATCAGCTTGGTTCAAAGCTTGGTTCATCCGCTTGGTTCAAAGCCTGGTTCATCCACTTGGTTCAATCAAAGGGATCATCGGCTTGGTTCAAAGCTTGGTTCGAAGCATGGTTAAAAGCTTGGTTCAATGGTTGGTTCAAAGGATAGGTTCAATGCAAAAGTTCAAGAAAGCCTCTCGAAGGAAAAGTGCCCTTGCAGAGGGCACTTGGTCAACAAAATCACCCTTCGGAAGGGTCATTTTCAAAGAATCCACAAAGATAAGTTTTTTCAAAATTTTGTTTAAGGCAGTCAAAAGACAAATGAATTTCCTTTGGGAAAAAGACTAAGGCATAATTCCTTCAAAAATTTTGGCTAAAGGAATTCCTTTAGACAATAAGTCTGAAGGAATTTAGAAAGACTATGGGAGGAAAGCCCGAATGAGTTTCTCAAAGCCAAAGAAAATTTTTGCAGACTTTTTGTCTGCGGGAAATTTCCATCGACTTTTTGTCCATGAGAAATGTCCATAGACTTTTTGTCCATGAGAATTGTCTGCGGGAAAAGTTTTGAAGGACTCCAAAGAAAATGCCGTTGAAGGAACCTGAAGGGTAGGTGCCCTTGTGGGGGACTCTTAGCTACCAAATTAAAGGACACTTCCCAAAGTTGAAGGGTTACCTTCCCTTCAAGAGGATGTAAAATAGGAAAGCTGAAGAAGGACCAAGGGGTGACGCGCCTAAAGAGTCAAATTCAAGAACAATGAACTAGCCATTGAAAACATAGTGACGGGTGCACGAACATCAATTTCAAGGTTCATAAAATAGATGTTAATTTTGAAAATCCTTAAAGAAGAGCCAAAGAACTTAGTGACCTACCAAAAGAAGCTTGAGAGCCATCTGAAGACTGATTGAAGGGTAGATACCCTTGTGGGGGGGCTCTTCTCGATCCAAAATAGACCCAAATGCATTAAAGGCTTTAAGGCCAAGACCAGTAGGAAGTGACTAAGGAATAGAGCATCAAATTGAATCAAGGACCCAATTCAATTAACCAAAAAAGGAGGAACGATGAAGAAGGATCAGGTCGCTAGGTGGACATTTAAAGATGCAAACTTTCAATAGCATGACTTGTTTCTCTATATTGAAATAAATAAATGGGTAGATGCCCCTAAATTCTAGCCTATCTTCTTAACAAATTTCATTGCAACATGAAGTGTTACTATTCTCGAGTCCTTCTTGAAGAGGCTATATAAGGGACTCTCTTTTATTGTAAATATATCTCTCTCAGACAATCAAAAACAAAACTCTACCCAAATTGAAAGGCATTACTGAGACTTTGAGCTCAGATTGTTGATCATATTTTGTTATTAGAATAAGAAAGCAAGTGATTTTTTAGACTTTGTGCTGTGATATTTTTGTTATTGGGGAAACTGTTCTTATGTATTTTTCCTTAATATATTTTCTGTTCCTTTAATTCAACAAGCAAAATTAGTGAAAGTAGTCAGGAAGGTTTCCTGAAGTCAAATGTGGAGAGACTTTGTGCCCCCATAATTGCCTTTAGTGTGTTTTATTTTTGTTTCTATGTAAAAGACTTTGGGATGAATTTGTGCCCTCATTGTCCTTCATAGCTCACTCTTAGGCAATTCAGGTGGAGACTTTGTGCTACATCTCAATTTTCTAGTTACTACGTCCCTGGTTACATTTTGCAATTACTACCTAGAGTATTCTTGTGGTTTATTGAATAGTACTTCTGAAAGAAGAGGAGTGCTTTCCATCATTTCCCTTGAGATTTATCCTTTGATCCGCATGCATCATCTCTGAAAAAAGAGAGATGGATGGTTTATCCTACCCTTGAGTATTATTTTTTGTTTTAATATATATATATATATATATATATATATATATATGTATGTATATATGTGTATATATATATATATATATATATATATATATATATACATACATATACATATATATATGTATATATATATATGTATATATGTATATATATATGTATATATATATATATATACATATATATATGTGTGTGTGTGTGTGTGTGTGTGTGTGTGGAACCTCCTCTTGATGAGAGGAGAGATTAGTCCCCTTTTGATGCAGTGAACCTACACATTTGGATGACTAATCTTCCTACTTTGGCTGATCAAACCTATTTTGTTTTTCAGTATGCTAATCAACAAAATATTCAACCAACAATAAGAAAAAGTGATAGGTTGGTAGGATGATAGGATGGTAAAAATGGTATAGTACAAAGAAGAATATTGATAAAATGATATAACTTAAAATGGTCCTTCTAGATAAAACACCTAGTCACTCAAACATAGTACCACTTGAGGTGAATAATGTTCATTGGATGATCAAGTTCATGTCCATCTGGTGTGGCAAGCCTATATACTCCTATTCTAAATTTTGTTATAATGATGAAAGGACCAACCTAGTTGGGTTTGAACTTGTCTTTATGATTCTTTCCTATTATGGTATTCTTTTGGTTCTATTTAACGATAAAATCACCAAGTTCAAATTCTCTATGTTTCATATGATAATTATAGTGGCATCAAAGTTGATTATAATAGGCTTGGATATTTTTCACTGCATCCATGCATTTCTCATCAAGTAATTCTAGTTATTCTAGGTAAGTTACTCGATAGTCATTGTCATTTAGGACATGCTTGAAAGAGATGAATAGAGAAGGTAACTCAATCTTAATAAGAAGAATCACCTCAATACCATAAACAAGTGAGTATAGAGTGACTCTTGAGGGTGTATGGTGATTGATATGGTATTCCGAAAGGGTAAAAAATATTTGAAGGTGCCATTCATGATTGGAAATCTTTTTGAGAATGTTTACAATGGTTTTATTGGATGTATCAACCTAGCCATTACCATGAGGGTAATATGTCATGGAAAAGTGTTGCCTAATGTTATATTAAATACATTGCTTCTCAACATCCTTGTTCTTAAATGATCCTCCATTATCAGATTTAATTTGGAGGGGGTATCATAGCAGTAAATGAGATGGTTGAAAATGAACCTAAAAATTTGTTTTCTAGTCATGTAAGTGAGGGGTATAGATTCAACCCACTTAGTGAAATATTCGATGGTAGTAAGGATATATTTATGGTCATCATATTATGTGGGATTGATATTCCTAATGAGGTCAAGTCCCCATGTAGAAAATGGCCATGGTGTCAAAATTAATTTTAGAGTCTTGGTTAGGGTATGAATCAAATTGGTATATTGTTGACACTTGTCACACTTCTTTACATATGTAGCTACATCTACATCTATTATGGGCCAATAATAAATAGTATGTAAGATATTTTTGGATAGGAATACCCTAATAGTGTGGTATCCACATACTTCTTCATGAACTTCCCATAATATTAGTCTAGATTCTATCAAAGTTAAACAATGAAGTAGAGTTCCATCAAGACTACGGTGGTAAAGGGTTGATCCAAGTAAGGTACAATGAGTGGTTTTGTGGATGAAGACTTTGGTTTATTCTTAAGATAGGTCAGGTGGGATAATTTGGTCATGGAGGTAGTTTTAAAGGTCTGAATACTAGATAGAGCTAGCACCAACTGTTTCTATATGATATTCGCTTTCACATTCAAAGAGAGAAATGAGAAACTAAGAGATAGTCTAGGGTTAGAAGATACTCGGATGAAGTCGTGCGCACCGAAATCAGACATTAGAAGGTACTCCTCTTTGGCTGTGGAGGAATGACACCTGCAAAGAAAAAGAGACTAAAACACGAAAAATGTTAGATGAGGAGATGGTGGGCTGTCAAGCAAAAGCTTGATCCCTGAAGTACGAAGACTTCCTTGAGGGATATCAACCCACTAATTAAAAAAAAAATATTTGACAAAAATAGAAATAGTGAAAGATAGGATGAAAGAAATAAAAGACAAAAAGCAAAATGCATACCTGATATGCAACAAATTGCTCTGCATAGTCATCGGTGTCGATCTCTGTGCCAGCGTCGATCAATGAAGGGAGCCAACGTCGGTTAAAGTGCCAGCGTCAGTAAGGGTAATGACCAGCATCGGTTGGGGCAGCATTTTTTGGATGGGGTCTGGTCAGGTCTAGATAGGGTTTTAGGATTGCAGAATGGTTTAAAGTTTCGTTTGAGGGTTAGGGAGCCAGTTAGGGAGTCAGAGGGATTGTTTGGGGGTTTGTGCAAAAATTTGGGCAGAGTTACAGACTGTATATTTTGGAAAGGGTGGATAGAGGTGATATGGGAGGAAGTTAAGTCGGGTCTATAATCTGAATCTAAATCGGGGTGGTGATATCAATTAAAAATAATAACTAGAGAACAAAATAAAAGCACAGAACAAACACTTACCTGTTACATGCTGAAGATAGAGTAGGAGACATAATTGATGTTATCGGTGTGTTTTAGAAGTTTGATGTAGCAGACCTCCAGCAAGATGACTGAAGCAGAATACCTGTACTATAGAGAGAGAAGATGAGAGATTTGATTACATATTGATTGAATGCAAAAATTGGCTCATCATTCTAAAGGTTGAATGAAAGAATGTTTTGAAAGAAGGTCTAATAACCAATCGAGAAATTGATTGGCAATTGAATAATGAATAACGGATAATGGATAACGGATCCTGTGTTTGGGTCGAGAATGCAATATTAAGGATAATCGACGTCAGCAAGACCATCGACATCGGTCGAGTAGTGACCAATGTCAGTGATGTCAGCCGAGTAGTGACCGACGTCGGCAGATGTAGAATGGGGACAGAGGCTAATTTTAGCTTTTTGCTCATTTTTACATGCTGCCAGGGTCAAGGCTCATGGGAAAATGGTTGACAGGGGTTAGACACAATTTTGGTGTCTACATTTGCCCTTTTTTGTCTTGTTGGTTGTTCTGGATGAACTACAAGACAAAAATAAGAGTTGGTTACCCCAGGTATGGGATGAGGTGTTCCCCCCTCAAAGCAGGAGTCGAGGGAAGGGAATCAGAGATCGAGTGTCGATTTGATAGAGAGAAGAGAGGGTCAAGAACGAGTGTGAACGCGACAAAGGGCAAGATTGCATGTATACCACACCACATGGTAGGTAGGTCAAATTATCATGGTCAATGGGTCAAGGAGTGCTAGAATCGAAATAACCAAGCCCTAGCATGTAGTCGTAGCTGATTGGGTCATTTGATCCAAGCTATAGCTCTAATGGGTCGTCGTGTTCCAGGTATCCTGGGTGTAGGAAGTGCTCCTAGAAAACATGAAAAAAACACAAGCATGAGGGATCAATGTGCTCACGATCCGATACTCGTGAGGGTCGGTGGACAATTGGCCAACTAGGTGTGAGGTAGCAAAGACAATCAAAACAACCAAGGCAGAGTTGTCTCGAAAGGGGTCAGAGGAGATAGTCGTGATCTCTAAGGTCAGGCGGTCGATGGACGAAGGCAAAAGTGAACACAAGGGTGCCTCAGGGGGCAAAGATCAATTGGTCAGGAAAATTGACTGATGGGGGGCATGATTGGGGGGTAATGGGATGAAAAAGGAGGTTTGAGGGCCGTCGACGTCAGTTATAAAACTGATGTCGGTGGCCAAAATGGACTGATGATGGCAGAAATCAGCCGACATCAGCGCCCTAGGGCACGTCGATGCCAACATCAGCGGCCTGCCAAATCTGACAAAACTAGATTGGTAGCCCACCAAAAGTCATTTATGATTATGATAAAGTGAAAAAAGGAGCTCTAGAGTGATTGGGTGAATAAGTCTTGACGTTGACCGGTGCAACAGTGTGAGGTGGCAGGGCGAGATTGGGTGAGAAAGGGAGTGAGTTGAAGTCGGATTGGAGGTTGTAGAAGCTGTTGTGGGCCAGCGGGGGTGTTGAGAAAAAGTGACGTAGAGGAGATGGCAGAGGGCAGTAGAGGACCTATGGGAGGTCCACCACCAGTGGCACCCATTGTGCCACCACGGCGGTGATGACGAGATGAGTTAGGAGACGCATTGAACTCATTTGGATTGGTTTTGTTTTTTGAATTTTTGTTGTTGGAGGCAAAAAAATAGAGGGGGGAGGGTAGCTAGGGGGGAGGGGGATAGGTCTAGGAGAGGTTAGGAGGGTTTTAAGAGGAAAATGGGGGGTTGGGGAGGCCACAAAGAGGAAGCCCTAAATTTAGGGCATGCCCCGTTCGGCACCTCGGGCTGAACCAGTCACCGATGTTGGCAGTTGTCACCGACATCGCCTGACCAGAAACCAGCATCGGCCAACCAGCAGCCGACGTCAGTCACTCAACTACCGACGTTGGTGGCTGCCTATTCGAAAGAGGTGAGAAAAAGGGTCCAGTCAAGGGGTCAGAGCCACGCTAAGGGCTTCCCAGGGATCAGGGTAGGAGTAGTGGGTTAAATATGTTGGACAAAAAATGAGATTGACGTGGTTGTGATTGCAAGTGAGGCAGACGTTGATGATGTGAGATCATCTCCTGACACTGTTGATGCAGATATGTGGAGGCATGACTAATGAGGATTGGGGACACATGGCCATAATTGGGCTAGGCAGACTGAGACGCTACTTTAGGGTGGTGAGGGATGTGAGCTTGATGGTGGCTCTGATCGAGCGGTGGGATCATGCCACCAACACCTTCCACTTGCTAACAGGAGAGATGACAATGACGATCGAGGATGTGTTCCAGATTTTATGGTTGCCAGTGCACAGAGAAGACATATATGCGTGCTCACAAGAGGCGCATGACATTCACATGGTTACGCTGTTTGGGGAGCATGTCTCAGAGATGAGCTACCATTCAGCGAGTTTTGCATATGAGCCATTATATGCAGCAAACGAGGAGGCACATCGACTGGTGGTCTTGATGATGATTAGGATCACAGTATACTCACTATCGAATGCTAAGGGAGGCAGGTTTCCAGTCGCCATGACTGGAGTTTTGACGGAGATGCTGGAGCGGGAGACGGTGTTCGCTTGGGCACCTATATTTTTGGCCCAAGTTTATAGGGAGCTATAGGGGATCAGCTGGTGGTGGCGATATAGTCTGTGCGTTAGCCACCTACTACACTGCTGGGCTTATGAGCACATCGTGATCATGCATCCTCTCGGCCTTCTAGTAGCTATCCAGGCCAGTTTTAGGGTCAGATTCAGGCGATGGCAAGAGGTCATGGCGTAGATGCGAGTAGACAGGGTGGTCAGAGACATTGACCATTATAGAGGGGTACTGGAGGCCCTTATCCTAGTGGACATCATCTGGAGACCATACCTAGTCTATCTAGTGTTCTGAGACCAGGTAGAGCAGATGGTCAGGGCTTAGAGCTTCATATGGGTCTGAGGCAGACGAGCCAGTGAGCTCGAGAGGATACCAATAGAGCGAGTGTGGCATCAGTATGGGCTACTACAGGATGTACCTCCTGCATTCCTACAGTACAGGTGGGATGATATTGAGGTGCCACTCCCACTAGCAGAGGAGACAGAGGGCCCAAATTTTGAGGAGTTGTTGGCAGGACCTGGGGTGGCCGACCTAGGTTGTATAGAGGCCTACACGGCATGGTGGGTAGGGATTTACACAGGGGTTCAGGTAGATGTATAGGCAGGGGTATAGCCAGATCTATAGGTTGTTACTAGAGAGCAGGATATAGCCCATGAGGAGAGGGACACGATGTGGCAGGAGAGGGACGCGGCACAGGCCCAAGTGACCATTTTGTAAGGCTAGGTCATAGTTTTGTAGGGGCAGTTGGCAAGGGTGACAGGTCAGGTCACAGAGATGACATGCCAGGTGGTAGCACTGATAGGGTAGGTCGCAGTGCTACAGGGATAGTTGGTCACAGCCCAGGCATAGGTAGCGATAGGAAAGGTTTTTGGGGGGTAGGGCCCACTGCAGCAGCCAGCTCAGTAGTCACCAGCATTTTCACAAGGGGCAAGACCATCAGCATCGGTACAACCAACATTGTCACAGTCACAGGGGATAGGGTAGGGCATGGCAGCAGGTCTGATGGGGCCACTGCAGACTGTGTCATATTCTAGGTATAGGACTGCGATGGAGGAGATTGCATATTATGAGGGTGTCATCTTAGACTACCCTCAAATACAACGATTCTTAGAGATGAGAGCTGAGAAGAGCCGATAGAGGTTTGCATCGCGAGTGATGACTTCAGGCACCCATAAACGGTGCAGATCTGAGAGTGGAGACAATACAGTGTCATCTAGGCTGCCACCTCCACTACCACAGCCACAGCCATGAGGCCCAATTTTGAGATGATTTTGAGTTATTATTTATTTTTGATGTATATATTGGCCTGCGAGCTGAAGACGAGAGATGTATTATGAGAGAGAGAGACAGACACATATTGTGTTTGATTGTATAAAAACTATTCTTGATATATATATGATGAGAGTTTTGACCATGGACATGAGTAATGAGAAAATGTATGGATGTATTTGTTGGTATTTTGATTTGATGGATGTGGATATTATGTTGTATGTTTGTGATGCGTAAGTGATGATGAATATGTTTATGAAATGGTTATATGATGATGTTTATTGATTGTTGATGATAGATTATATGAGGATGACTTTAGATTAGATGATGATGGATGTGATATTTAATGTTTAACTTGCAGATTAGGAAATGTGGATGTTTGATGAGTTATGATGGATGATATTTATGACTAATGACTTATGATGTTATGATGAAAATGAGAGTATGCTAATGATTATGAGAATTGGTGATTGACTGTGCTGTGATTGACAGGTGACAAGCAAATGAGATGAGAGAAAGTGACAAAGAGGATGGCCGAGCTAACCCCAGAAGACCCCATGTCAACTAGGTGCTGCCTACATAGCCCTTGTCCTAAGGGCCTCAGGCCAATGTAGTTCTCCCAAAGAGGGAGAAAGAGTCAAAGTGGTTGATTGCTTGTGGTCTAGGTCAAGTCACAGGTTAGAAGAGGATAGGGTTTGTCCATCGGGTAGAAAAAAAAATGAGGGTGGTCGAGCTAACCCAAGAAGACAGTCGTGTCATCTGAGTGCTGCCTACATAGCCCTGATTGAAAGGGGCCTCAGACCAATGTAGTTCAGGCTAGGAGACAAAGAGGTTGAGAGTTGGTCTTGGTCAGGAGAATAGTCTAGCACATCCATATGTCTGAGGGAACATGCTTAAAATGATGAAAAGAAGGCAAAGGTTATTCACCCTTAGCAATTGTCCACATTAAGTGATGGACATATGCTAAAAATGAAGTGAGTCTATTTATGTGTCAGCAAGTAATGGTTTATGCTAAACATAAATTGAGTAGTCAAGAGTTTCCATGTACATTGGTTTCCATAGAAACTAGTGTGAATAGGTTAGGTGAGTGGTTTGAGCTGAGTGTGACAAATGATATAATGTGACAAAAGTGTGAAAAAAGGTAAAAAGCATAATCGCCCTTTCATTGACAAGGACCAGAATGGCAGCATAGATAGGGGTTGTTAGAACTAAGAGCCCCATTCATGCATTACGTCATTGAACAGATGTTGTGTTAGAATGGTAATCAAATCACTTTGACATTAAAGTGAGCTCGAAGTCCCTTGAGCAGGTGTTAGGATGGGAGGAAATAAGATAACCCATTTTAAGAGCAGAGATAACCTTGCCCCTTTTTATGGGAGACCCTGAGATAACTATAAGTCAAGTCCATGACTCATTTTTTTTTTTGGTGCAAACTGAGCAATGCAGGAAGCCTGTATAGAGATGTTGTTGTGCTTGGTGGTCAGTTGTGAAGCTGATCGATATGGGAAGCTTCTAAGATAGTGCTATTTATTGCCAGATTAGTCATAGCCATCCTTTGAGGGAGTGGTCTAGATTTTTGCTTAATATAAGGGCTTTTGAATAGCTGTCCTTCGAGGGAGCAGTCTGCCTTTTTAATTTGATTTGGTGATCATGGATATTTGACATCTTGATTTATTTTTGACAGAAATTTGAGTCATGGACAAGACTATGGAAGTTCAAAGGCTCCCTGTTATTAGGACAAAGCATCCGTACTGTATAAAAGGGTTATAGAGGAATTGTTAAGAGGAATAGGGATGAAAGGAATTAGGACTAAGAGGATGGGGATTGCTCAAGGGATGAGCTCAAATTAAATGTCAAGTGAATGAGTACTCGACTAGCAGTAGAACAGTCATAGATGCAATGCATTAAGAGGCTCAGGTTCTGGTCATCCATCAAGAGAGGACAGACGATAAGTCCCTGATCCATACTTGTGTGTGATGATGAAAGGTCTGAGCCAATTAGGGGAAAACTTGCCTCATTTACTTTGGTCCATATTAGTCACATGCTGATTCTCTTTGAGGATGAGGTCTCCAATATTGAAATCTCGTTCTCGCAGATTTTTGTCATAGGCTCGCTTGATGCAATTTTGATAGACATGGAGATGATTAAGGGCAGCAAGACGACACTCGTCAAGTAACTCAAGTTGAGCTAAGTGATCTTGATGAAAGTCATCGTTGGAAAGGATGTCATGTAGAGAAATGTGGAGAGATGGGATCTGTACTTCGAGAGGTAGGACAACCTCTGTTCTGTACATGAGAGAGAAAGGGGTAGCACCCATAGAGGTTCGAATGCTAGTGCAGTAGGCCCACAAAGCGAAGGGAATGTGAATGTGCCAGTCCCTTCCTGTGTCATTGACCACCTTCATGATAATTTTAGTGAGAATTTTTTTGGAAGCCTCAGCCTGCCCATTTGCTTGTGGGTAGTAAGGCAAAGAGAAACTGAGCTTGATGCCAAATGAGTCAAACAGCTTTTGGATAGTTTTGTTTTTAAAGGACTTGCTGTTGTCGGTGATGATCTTATGAGGGACACCAAAATGACAGATGATGTGGGTGCTGATGAAGTCGATGATCTTGTCAACTTTTGTGGAGATGGAAGGAATGGCTTCCACCCACTTGGTGAAATATTTAGTGGCTGTGATGATGGATTGATGATGAAGAGACGAGTGGGGGTTAATCTCACCGATGAGATCTAAACCCCACTGAGAAAAAGGCCAAAAATCCTGAGCAATTTATAAGGCATGGTTGGGGAGATGAAACAAGTTAGAGTGATGTTGACACTTGATGCAATGCCAGACGTAGTCACTATAGTCTTGATGAAGGGTAGGCCAATAATAGCCCAGACGAAGGATGCACTTGGCAACCGAATTCCCACTGAAATGTCTGCCACAAATCCTGTCGTGGACTTGCTTAATGGCCTAAGATGCTTCAGTGGAGGTTAGACAGTGAAGAAAGAGGCCGTCGAAGTCTCACTTATAGAGAAGACCCCCTAGCATGGTATAGCGAGTGATACGCTTGATAAAAGCTCGCCGCACATTGCTAGAGAGGTTGGGAGGAATGACAAAAAAAGATAAGAAGTCCACAAGTTACTTATACCAATCATCTCATGGGTTAGATTCTATAGTGTTGACATGATTAATGTTAGGAGAGATATAGGAAGGTAACAGCACACGATGCACCATGACAAAAAGTCTGGATGCAAATGAGGAAGATGGGATATGCAAAGCGAGAGAAGCCATGGTGTCAGCAAACTTATTCGTGGATCGAGGAATAGTCTGCAGGAGGTAATGGTCGAAAGATGTAAGGAGAATGTCAGTACAATTTTTGTACCTTTGCAAAATTTCATTTTTACAGAGGTATGAACCGTTGACCTGATTGATGATGAGCTGCGAGTCACCGAAGATGTTGATGGACTTGATGCTGAGAGAGAGGGCGGTTTGAAGTCCCAAAATTAAGGCCTCGTACTCAGCCATATTATTGGTACAATCAAAGTCAAGCTTAAAAGATAGAGGCATGGGCTCCCCTTCGAGTGGGATGAGAATGACCCCGGCACCCCCACTGAGTTGACATTTGGAGCCATCGAAGAACATGGTCATCTGATAGACGGTGTCATCGGAGGAAAGCACGGCGATAGATTCATCAGGAAACTCACACTGTGGAGGTTGATTGTCAGGAAGAGGGGCATCTGCTAGTTGGTTAGCGATGGTTTTCCCCTTGATAAATTTCTACTGGATGAATTCAAGGTCGAACTTAGCAAGCAGCATGAGCCACCGAGCCATATGTTGATTTTGATATGGCTTGGAGTGCATATACTTGAGAGGGTCGGTGTGGGTGATGACAAAGGTCTTGTGGTTAAGAAGATAATGGCAGAGCTTGGTAGCGGCAAAGACTAATGCCAAATAGAGTATCTCAGTATGGGTGTACCAAGTTTCATAGTCGACCAGTGTTTGGCTGATATAATAGACTGCTTGTTCACGGTGATGCTCATCTTGATGCACGATCATGGCACCTAACGAATGATTAGTGGCTGAGATATAAAGGTAGAAGGGTTGGTCATCTTTAGGTGGAATGAGGACTGATGGAGAGACCATATAGCATTTAAGGGCTTCAAAAGCCTCTTGATAGTCCTTATCCCATGTAAAGGAGACGTCCTTCTTAAGGAGATGATGAAAAGGTTGGCAGTGGTCAGAAAGCTGCGAGATGAAATAGTGAATGGACTGGAGCTTCCCTTGCAAACTGCGAAGCTGCTTGAGATTGGTTGGGGGCGGCATTTTGAGGATAACACGAATCTTGGCGGGATCTATCTCGATGCCACAGAAAGAAATGATGAAGCCGAGAAGCTTACCAGAGAGGACCCCAAAGACACATTTCTTGGGGTTAAGGCGAACATTGTATTGAAGAAGATGATCTTGAGAATGGTTAGATGGTCACGGCGAAGCTTGGACTTGCCTAGTAGGTCATCCACATAATCCTCCATGATTTTGTGGAGGAGATCATGGAAAATGTAGGTCATAGCATGCAGATAAGTGGCACCTACATTTTTCAAGCCGAAAGGCATGACTCGATAACAAAAAGTCCCCCATGGATTAATGAAAGTGGTCTTGTGTTGATCTTCCAAAGCAATCAGGATTTGATTGTATCCTGAAAACCCATCCATGAGAGATAACATCTCACGGCCGGCCGTGAGATCAACAAGCTGGTCAATGTTAGGAAGAGGAAAGTCATCTTTGGGACAGGCTAAGTTAAGGTCACGATAGTCCGTGTAGATCCGGATCCCCCCAGTCACCTTGGTGACTGGGATGATGTTAGAGACCCACTGTGGATAATCAATGGGCTGGATGAAAGAGACAAAAAGGAGGGCAACACGAGGATGCATCTTTCAAAGCTTTTGCTTGACAGGCTTAGCCTTTAGTTTGGTGACAATGTTATGGGTAGTGATGGTGGGGTTGATGCCAGGCATGTCACTGTAAGTCCAGGCAAAGGCCTTGCTATGGTCAGAGAGGAATTGGGTATAGTCAAGCTACTCCTAAGTGTCTAAAGATTGGCCAATCTTTAAGACGTGAGGAACATCAGAAGAAGGGAGGTTGATGTCAATGGTTGATTCATTTAACATAACCTGGGTCTCAGAAGGGAGGGAGCGCTAGATGAAAGAGTCGTTGGCACCCATGTAAGAAAGAATGGCGTCATCGTCAATGCAGTGGACAGTGTGAATGGTCACCGACTCATCTTCTATCATTCTTGAAAAAATGAGAGGGAGAGACCTGGACACCCCATTAAGCTGATAAGTCAAGGGTTCTAGGTGGATGGTGTTTATGTAAAAAAAAAACTAGGAGGAATGGAAACCACCGACTCCGTAGGTGAAGGAGGAAGAATGGGTGAGCATGGAGGAGATTGGTCAATGGTTGGTTCGAGACAAAGGTCTGTAGGGTCTTGAGTGGGGTCGTGATATCCCAGGCCATATCATTTCTTGGCATGGTCATCGTTGAGCGGCTCAATAGGCTGATGGGAGCCCTGCTCATAGCGTCCGAAACCAAAACCCTTCCATGCACACCTATAAAGGTAAGTGTGTGCAAAGGTGGGGTTGCCAAGAAATGAGAAGTCTGATGTGAAAGGTTGAGGTGAAGAAAGAGGATTGCCATCAGTAGGAGCTTGATCAAGCCCCCCATAGACAAAATTGGTTCGGAGCTGAGGAGGACCATAAGGCTCGATCATCCCGATCTGATGGTTGTAACTAGGGCTGTGATGAAGGCATCCATACTCTTGTGGAGTTTGGAACATGTCTAAGGCTAGAAAGTGATACTCCCCCAATGAAATTCTTTGGAAGATGTCTTCCATGGGGTCTATGGTCGTCGCTTGAAGGGGAGGTGTGAGGGTGACCGCCTGTTGCAAACTGGTTGAAGCTTTCACGGATGGAGGCAGTGCTAGGATTGATGGCTTGATAGGAATGAGGATGTCATTTGGACGATAGGTGGTGTTACAAGTTTTGAAGGGTGAAGGGTCAGTGGGAATGGTGTGGATGTGCCCATCATGCTCAAATTTCACACAATGGTGCAGGGTGGAGGGGACACAGGCCATGGCACGGATCTAGGGTCAGGCCAGCAACATGTTGTATTGAAACTCTCCTTCGATGATATAGAAGAGCTCTGGGACTGTGCATGGACCAACGCAAATGTGAAGGATGACTGTGCCAATGGTTGTGGCAGTGGTGTCATTAAAGGAGCACAAGATTGTGTTAGTTTTGGAGATGTAATTCTTGGGAAGAGCCAACTGATCAAAGGCATGGGTGGAGATAATGTTGATGCTGGTGCCTCCATCGATCATAATGTATTTAATGCATGTCTGATCAATATAGGCAGTGATGAAGAGGGCGGCGTCGTGATCTTCCATGTTGGATGTGGGAATCTCAAAATCACTGAATGTGATGGAGGCAATAGGGGCTAAAGAGTGGACAAGGGTAGCAAGTGGCTGGGGGTCCTCAGGTTGGACCTCTGCTGCCTGCAGGGCTTTGATGAGGGCTTGACAATGTTGAGGCGAGGTTTGGATGAGGTCATAGAGAGACATCTTCACAGGCGTCTGGTGAATTTGTTTCAACATGGAGTCATGGATTGGTCTGGAAGAAGAAGAAGAGGAGGAGGGTTGAGACGCGCCAAGGATAGAAATTTTAGGCTTTAGCGCTAGAGGTGGATTGATGAAAGGGTAGGTCCAAGGAATGGCAGCTTTTTCTTTTGCCTTGTCCTTTTGTGACCTAGTGGTTATGTGAATGGCATTGATTTCAAAGATAGGAGGTGAAGGAGATAAAGGGGTCGTAACCTATTGATGAGATGTTGATGGGTTTGAAGAGGTTGGAGGGTTATGAGAAGGATTCAGGGGTTGGTTGAGAGTGTCCTCAAAGAGAAGAGTGTCTTTCTCTAGATAGCAGCGAATGACAGCCTTGAGGGCATAGCAAGTCTCGGTATCGTGTCCTGGCATATGATGGTATAAGCAAATCTTTGTGTCATCGAACCAGGAGGGCTTAGACCTGAGGGGTTAGAAAGGCCTGATGGGTGGAAGGGTTATGTTGGAATTCTACAAAAGTTGGTGTAATATTAGAGAGTATGAGCCCACTAAAGGGTCCGTGCTCAGTGATGTGTGCGATACTGGTGACTTTTGCTCAGGCAGAATTAGAGGAGGCTTCCGTACCACCTTTTGGGTTGACGATGCGGCGACAGGTGGAGATGGCACTTTGTTCGTGCGAGGTACCACCTTTTTGAGAGAGGGTAGATTGGAGGTAGGCAAAGGAAGCAAAGGAGGCAACTAGTTTTCATAAAATGTCAGAGTGGGAAGGACTCTGGTCAGGGTCAAAGGATGGGGGTCCAAAATGGAGGGTAATGGTGACAGAGGAGGAGGCATTCACCTCTATGGTTTAGCAGTCTTTTGTGAGGTGGGTTGAAGACTACTATTGGTCGAGGTCTGGTCTAGGTCCACCTTCACTTGCAGATGAGTGAGGGTAGAGACAGGGTGAATGCCAAGTGACTTGATAGGTTTAGATGGGGTAGATGTAGGTTTTGGTTTTGATGGGGTCGGTTGAGGTTTAGAAATGGGAGTCTAGTTTTTGTTAAGGGTCTTGGGAGATTTTGCCATGGGAGGATTGGCTGCATGAGATGAGAGGGCACGGGTATGCTGAAGAGCTTTGAGACACTCCCACAATACCTGATGTTCCACTTTCCTTGAAGGGTGAAGTCCAATTTTCTCCACTAGTCGGGAAAATGGCTGAGAAGATGTTGAGTGGGGTTTGGGTTCTTGAGAAGATGTTGATGGTTGTGGGACCGAAGGTGTGGTAGTCTCGGTCCCAAGGCATGATGAAGTTGTGACAGGTTCATCCTTGGTTGGAGATGAAGGAGAGCAGGTTCTTCCCTGGGTGGAGAAGAAACTAGAGAATGAGGCTCCTCAAGCAGGTAAAGGGTAGGGATGATTGTGCCCTCCACTTGCGGTCGAGGAGTAGGAAGGGTTGGGTCCTCCATGGGCAGCAAGAAGGAGGATGGTGAAACCGGCAGTGATGGTAAGGTCGAGGCGTCCTCCAAGATGAGAGAGGTTGACAGAGAACTAACCAGAGAAAGAGGTTCATCCACATGTGATGGACTGATGGATGGACTCACCTCTTGAGGTTGGTCAGAAATGAAGGGTGATACTGTATTGACTGTTCGAATGTTGTGTTCATGAGTGTCATCAATCAAGGTCTGGACATTGTTTTGAGTTGGTGGATGATTGGGGAATGGTTGCTTGAAGATGTTGATACCCTAATTAGGTGGTGCATTGGGATTGTCTAAGATGAGGTCACCCTTTTCAAGCATGTCTTGGATTATGTTTTTAAGGGATTTGCAGTTTCTCGTGTCATGTCCCTTAACACGGTGGTAGTTGTAGAAGTCATTTTCCTTATACCATGCAGGGATGGCACGTGAGGGATCAAATTGTGGAGGTGGTCAGATTTGGGGGAGATTGAGGACCCCCTATTTGATGAGTTTTTCCAGCACAAATGCGTATGATTCTCTGAGTGGAGTATACTGTCATTGTACGTATCTCTGTTGGAATTGGCGGGTGGCACTCTAGGACATGGATGGCTCAGGCTGGTTAGTTAAAGGGGAAGAGGAGGAAGATCTAATGACCACAATGTTTGCTGAAGCTTTAGATTTAGGATCAGATGAGGAAGGCTTAGAAGAGGGGTCATTGGTCTTGGAGTTGGGATTCTTGCTCCGCAACTTGACTTTATTCTCCTCGATGGCACGTAACTCAAGTTTGCGGGCCATTGTGAAGGCTTCGTCAAAAGTGCGAAAGGTCTAAACCCTTAAGGTGGAAGAAATATGTTTGGCGTAGGCTTGGGAGAAAAGCTCAATAAGTTCAGGTTGGGGTAAAGAAAAGGAGAGTTGATTGATGAGGCCCCTCCATCGAGCAACAAAATCAGCAATGGATTCGTCCTCGAATTGGCGGATAGAATAGAGGTCTGTGATTGAGACCTTGGTGATATTGATAGAGAAATGATCAAGGAAGAGCTAGGCAAGCTGAGTGAACATGAAGAGGGAATGGCTGGCAAGGGAGCTATACCAGTCAAGCACAACACCTAAGAGAGACATAGGAAACGTGCATAAAAGCAATGCATCATCATGGGCGATAAGGTAATAGGCATGTATGAATGCCCGTAAGTGCTGTTGTGGGTCTTCCTTGCTTTGAAAATGAGAAAACTTAGGAAGTTCCCACTAGCTGGAATATGGCCTGATCAGGACAGAAGGATGAATGGGCTCATTTCAAATTTGTTCATATGAGAGAGTATTGCGTGAGCCATAAATAGAGGTCTCTAGGCTAGACATCTTGTCCATCAGCATTTTGATGATATCTACTGACGGATTGGTGGGTGGAGCACCCCCTAGATTGTAAGGCACTTGAAAGAGGCTAGAAGAGGCATACGACGTAGTCGATTGTACTAGTAAGGGTGCAACGTACGGATGACTAGTCGTAGGGATAGAAGAGGAGACTAAGGATGGTTGGGTAGAAGGCATGGCTAGGCTTGATGTTGCCATGGGAGGTTGGTTAGTGGTAACATGGGCCAATGGATAGGTAGCCACCCTAGTGTTGATAGGAGCAAGGGTAGGTGGAATAGAGACAACCAGATTCTGAAAGGGGGTAGAGAGTGGTTGAGTGGGCTGAGGTTAATAGGGGGCCGAAACCCCAGTGGAAGTGGGCCCAAAGTTGGAGGGAGAGGCCACACTTAGATGGTTGGTCAAAGGCTAGTAATTGGTCGAGGCAATAGCCTGGGTGTCTAAAGGTTGAACTACGGACACTGTTGATACGACCGCAGTCTTGAGAAGAGAGGTCGGCATTCCGTAAATTGGATTGCCCAAGGAGTCTCGCATTCGGCTATTCGCGAGATAGTGCTGCAAGGCTTTGACGTTGAGGTCCAAGAATCATGCAAAATCTTGGTCCCCTTCTGGGACAATAGGAGTCTAGGTCGGGGATGGTCTAGTAGGAGTTCTTTCAGTCTCCGAGTGGAACTCCATTATAGGACTAGTTATGGACGGGGTAGACGGAAGCAGGTGATGCCTCGCGTGATCGACTAGAGCCTTGGCTTGGCTACGAGTCATAAACATTCAAGGCAAGAAATAACTTCCTCACAAGCTCAAACAAGTAGATAAGAATAGAAAATATGAAGAACACAAGTAGATCCTAAAAAAAAACCCTAGGAGTAAATTATTAGGATTATAGTGGCTTATGCCTTAGAATATGTGTAGAAGAAGATTGGCTTTTGAGTCGGGTCTTAGAAGAAGTAGTCTATGGATGGTTTTAGGTTAGTTATGGTGCTCAAAAGTCTGTGTTAGGTTCCGTACATGGCCTGGTGCTAAGGAGCAAGCTCCCCTCACTTCACGAGTCCAGTGATAAGCTGGTCTCGCTTAGCCAAAATATACTTCCCCTAGAGATTAGACTCTGCCAAAGAACAGAGTGGGCTTTCCCCTTGGTGATGAAATCCAAGTAAGATCATCGGGACAGGTAAGGTATCCACTGGGTGATGAAATCCCAGTCAGGCCTTGTCTCAAGTAAGTTAAGATGTTTATTTTGTGCAAGTGGTTTGGTTGTGTAACATAAAGTGGACTAGATTAATTCATGATGCAATTATTAATTACTAGGTGTGGTCTAAGAAATGCAAGCAAGCAGAAGTGAAATGCAATGTGTTTTAAGCCCAAGTCGAAATGTGAAGTTGGAATGAAAACAAGTTGAGAAAGGGTTGAAGAATATGATTTTTGACTAGTCTAGAAGTGCAAGAAAAGAAAGAAAAGTTCTTTTTAGTCCTGCTGATGGTGTCATTTAGAAGAGACAAAGAGGTGAAAAGGGAGAAACCTAATGCACCTATATGAAAAGAAAGAAAGAAAGAACCCAAGGAAGGCCCTAGGGTCCCACCGAGCATGCCAGAATGTTTCTATATGATATTCACTTTCACATTCAAAGAGAGAAATGAGAAACTAATAGATAGTCTAGGGTTAGAAGATACCCGGATGAAGTCGTGCGCACCGAAATCAGACGTTGGAAGGTACTCCTCTTTGGCTATGGAGGAATGACACCTGCAAAGAAAAAGAGACTAAAACACGAACAACGTTAGATGAGGAGATGGTGGGCTGTCAAGCAAAAGCTTGATCCCTGAAGTATAAAGACTTCCTCGAGGGATATCAACCCACTGATTAAAAACAAAATATTTGACAGAAATAGAAATAGTGAAAGACAGGATGAAAGAAATAAAAGACAAAAATCAAAATACGTACCTGATATGCAGCAAATTGCTCTGCACAGTCACTGGTGTCAGTCTCTGTGCCAGCGTCGGTCAATGAAGGGAGCTGACATCGGTTAAAGTGCCGGCGTCGGTAGGGGTAATGACCGGCGTCGATTAGGGTAGCAGTTTTTGAACGGGGTCTGGTCGGGTCTGGACAGGGTTTTAGGATTGCAGAATGGTCTGAAGTTTTGTCTGAGGGTTAGGGAGCTGGTTTGAGAGTCAGAGGGATTATTTGGGGGTTTGTGCAGAAATTTGGGTAGAGTTATAGACTGTATATTCTAGAAAGGGTGGATAGAGGTGATACAGGAGGAAGTCAAGTTGGGTCTGTAATCTGAATCTAAATCAGGGTGGTGATATCAATTAAAAACAATAACCAGAGAACAAAATAAAAGCACAGAACAAACACTTACCTGTTACATGTTGAAGATAGAGTAGGAGACATAATTGATGTTGTCGGTGTGTTGCAGAAGTTTGATGTAGCAGACCTCCAGTGAGATGACTGAAGCAAAATACCTGTACTGGAGAGAGAGAATACGAGAGATTTGATTGCAGATTGATTGAATGCAAAAATTGGCTCATCATTCTGAAGGTCGAATGAAAGAATGTTTTGAAAGAAGGTCTGATAACCAATCGAGAAATTGATTGGCAACCGAATAATGAATAACGGATAACAGATAATGGATCCTGTGTTCGGGTTGAGAACGCAGTATTAAGGATAACTGACGTCAGCAGGACTGCCGACGTCGATCGAGTAGTGACCGACGTCGGCGACGTCGACTGAGTAGTGACCGACGTTGGCAGATGCAGAATGGGGACAGAGGCTAATTTTAGCTTTCTACTCATTTTTACATGCTACCAGGGTCAAGGCTCGTGGGAAAATGGTCGACAGGGGTTAGACATAATTTCGGTGTCTACACCAACACTATCATAAACCATCATGATAGTTGAAGGTTCATGAACTGGTGCTAACGAATTCTTGACAAAGAACTGATACTCTTTAGTTATGTCTATTTTTCAAATCAAAGATCCAATAGTGGTCATATAATCTATGAATTTATCACTTTCTCTTGGTATATGCTTAAATTGAATGTTGATAATCTTTTACTTGAGAGTGTCAACCATGGCCTTATATGGAACTAGTTTGTCATCTTTAATTTTGAAAGTGGTCTGTAACCTAATTAATGATTAACTGAGAATTACCATAAAACTTGAGATGAGATATGTTTCATTGTACCACTTTGTGAATCCATAAAATAAGTGATTAATATTCAATCATGTTATTGGTACACAGAAAGCTGATCCTAAATGATTTAGGGATTAAATCCCCTTATGGTGTAATAAATGAAAGGCTTGCCCCTAATCCATGTGTAGCAAATGATTCATAAAAATATAGCTTCTAGTATTGCTCCCCAAGAGGTGTGTCAATCATGGTCATTATGGATTCATCAAGAAATTATAATGTCAATGGATTTGTATCAACAAGGGGTGATTCAATAAGTTTATTTGCAAGAACTTGCCCTTTAACGGATTTTTGGTTGATGTACTCAATATCAAACTCACTTAGAAGCATGATACATTTGGCCATGAAACCTTGTAAATATGTTATAAATAGTAGGTACTTCAGTTGATCTAATTTTTTAATAACCCTAGTCTTATTGTTTAACATGTAATGGCACAAGTTTTGAGTTGTAAAGACCATGGGTAAATAGGATTTTTCTATGGGTATATAATTATGTTCATATGTGACCAATGTAAGACTTAAGAGTACATGGCATGATCCTTTCCACTATCATCATGCTCAGCCAAAAGTACCCCTAGGGCATTGTTAGTAGTAGATAGGTACAACAAGAATGGCTTTCCTATCATATGAGGTAACAAAATAGGTGGATTCACTAGATAGTCCTTTAGCTACTAAAAAGATGTTTGGTAGTGATCATCCCAATGAAATGTGACTCCTTTCTTTATAATATGCATAAAAAGATGACATTCATCATCTAGTTATGATATGAAGCATTAGATAGACTAGATCTTGTCTTGCAAAATGTGGAGTTGCTTCAAATTAGTCAGTAGTTTCATCTTTGTTATGGCTTGGACTTCAGTTGGATTGAATTCAATACCTCGATGAGACATAATGAAGCCAAGAAATTTTACTGATGTGAATCCAAATACACACTTATTAGGATTAAGTCTAAATTTATACTCATGTAGTCTTTCAAATATTCTATGTAGCATTATTGGATGATTGACCCTGGTCTTTGATTTACCAAGAATGTCATCGACATAGTCTTCAAAAATTTCATACATCATATCATAAAATATGATGGTCACGGCTCTTTGATAGGTGGCCCCTAAATTCTTAAGACCAAATGACATAACCTGATAATAGAATGTTCCTCATGGAGTGGTGAACGCTATTTTGTTTTGGTCTTATAGTGATATCTTGATCTCGTTGTACCCTAAAAATCCATCCATTAATGAAATAATTTTATAACCCATTGTGGAGTCAAAAATAATGTCAATGTTTGGCAATGGAAAATCATCCTTGGGGAAAGATTTGTTTATTGGAAATTAGTATAGATTATGATTATTTATAGATTTTTGTTAACTAGCACAACATTGAAGATCCACTTTAAATAGGTGATCAATTGAATACATCCTACTTTTAATAGTTTTTCCAACTCTTTCTTCACTAATATATTAATGTGATGATGCATCTTACATAGTTTTTTTAATGGTTTGGCATTCGGATTGACCATAAGGTGGTGTAGAACTAAGGCATGTTATAAACTTGGCATGTTAGAATATGCCCATGAAAATATGTCAATAAATTCTCTCAAAAGGGTTATAAGGAATTCACACTCATCAATAAGGGATGCACCTAGCTTGATCCATTTTGGGTCATCTAGGGACTTGATGTTAGCCTCTATTGTATCTTCTACTAGAAGGGTCAAACTATCTTCAAGGGTAGTGCGCAATGATATAAATTGGTTGGAAACAATAGAGTCCTCTACTAGAATTGGCTCTTTAAGTTCCCTTAGGCATCATGAATTAGAATATCCTAATAGGAGGTTTGGCCATGTAATAAAAACTATTGGAAACTCCTTAAATATTTGATCAAAACCTTGTTGTTCTTTGACAATGAACTCAAACTCACAAAATATTTCATCATTGATGGTCTCCTGAGCAATGTTTAAAGAAGGTTGAATACCGCCATCTAATGGCACCTAAAATGGGTTGTCACCACTAGACTAACATTTTTGTTTACTTTTTCCCTAGTCACAAAGCACCTCAAAGAGATTTTCAATTTGTGACCTTATTTTTTTTTTAATTTGCTTCTAGCTAAGGGTGTTCACCTGCTCTCTAAAATAAGCTTTAAGAATCAACTTGATTGAGAAACCTAATTTATGGTCCCCCAACGGAACATTATCTTTAAGGTCAAGAAAATCATAGAAAGCCTCATCATTTTCAAACTCATCAATCAACACGTTGGACTTTTATTGGTCCCAATCTATTAGCTACAGATAATATAATGGTAGTGGGTTGTGGTGAATGATTAGTCTAAGGGTACAAATAAAATGAGTATTAAATAGGTTGGTGTCAGGTAGGTCAACAAAAATGATTTGATTAGACTCTAATTCATTACCAACATCATCATCACTAGTTGATGGTGATGGAACATGATTAAGGTATATGGGGTAACCCCTAGGTAGTTTAAATCCAAGTCCATAGGGTCCTTTATATTTGGTCATGGAAATTGGCTCAAGCACTCCTTGTTCATTTGGTCTGAGGCCTCTTTTTCCATAGTCTTGATTCTTCATGATCCTATTGGGAATAGGATACTTTGCATTTTCATAACAATCATCTTGGTTGTCATTGTATAACCATGATTCATCTCCCTCAAGAGGGTCTTATTTTAGGCTAAATACTGGTACAAATATGATGGGTCCTAGATTATCATTTTACCTTTGCACTTTTTGTTACCATTCTAGATGAAGTGGCTTAGCTTTAGGTCTTCCAAAGTTCTTTGGATTATATGGAAGGTTTGTAATATTAAAAGTATCATGGGTCACATACTCCCATGGGCCATTAGGTGAGATGGTAAGATGATTGGATATTTTAAGAGGTGTCATGTGGGAAAAATAATCAAGGGTATTAGGATCAATGCATTTGTCCTCTAACAAATCAAGGACTATTAATTTTCCTTTATGTTTGTTTGTCCATTGGATTCATGACTTCTCCTCTAGGTGTTTGTAGTACTCATATGGATGCAAATATCCCAGTATACAAACTTCTATCTTTGAATGGGATAACTTGATACATTGGTGTAATGTTGATGGGATTGCAATAATTTCTTGTAACCAAGGTCTACCCAAAATCATATTTATGACAAATCAATATTTAACACATGACAAAGTGTATCATGGGTCAAGGGCCCAAGGATAACTAAAAAACAAATGGCACCTTGTGATTCTCATTCCTCATTGTCATAGGATTGGATGGTTATGGTCTTTGCTTGAAGATATGTCATAGTGTACCCAAGAACCTTGATGAGTTTTAGATATAATATGTTTAAAATAGATCCATTATCTACAAGGACACATTTTACTTTGTGCCACTTTATACAAATTACAATATACAAGGGGTTGTTATACAGCTAGCCAAGGGATGACATATCATTTTGGTTAAAAGTGACTTGTTGGGTTGGAGCTAGGTGTCCAACCAAAGCTTAGAATTTTCTAGGGGATATGTCACTTGAAATAATGGATTGGATAAGGAACTCAATCAAAATATCCTTTTGGATTGTTGATGTACGCAACAAATCTAAAATGGAGATTTATGCACGTGCCTTTTATAATTGTTCCACAATGTCAAACTTATTTTCTTGGTTAGTGTTAAATGGCTTATTCTAAGGTTTAATAGTTGGTTTGGTGATGGGTGAAGTGACAGATGGTTGTGGATCTACGATGGTAATCTTTGACTACTATGTTGTGATTATATAATGATGATTAAATATAGGACCATGATTACTAATAAATGTTGATGATGGTGAGGGACCAGATAGAATAAGTCTCATTTGTTGGTACATTTGTTCATAGTCACGAGCTAATGATGATTTATTGATATAGGCCAAAATTAGTAATCCCTACTTGCTAGTCTACATGTATGCAACTCCAATTCAGGGAATAATTATCAATGTGAGTTGGTGGATTGGAATTGTTTAGCAAAGGTCTTGATTGATTGGTATTTGGTCTCAGATTGATGGAAATGGTGTTAAAAATATCTCCTACAATATGACCTACAACCCTATTATAGTCATGTGTAACTACATGGTAGGTCTATTGATTGTTTTTTTTTTTACCTTGGTTCTGTCCATTGTTAAGATGATGTTGGTTCTGTTGGGCATGCCATTTGTGAGCATAGGATTGCAATAATGGGAGATTATTATGGTGTTAGTAAATGGAATCAAATCCAATTAAAACACACTAATGCTAACACCTTAATCCTATCTCAAGGGGGGAACATAATAACATAACTAAATGTAAAAACATAATTCAAATGTAAAAGACAAAGGATCCTTCACCTTCTTTGGATTCTCCAAATATCTTGTTGAAGTGGATTGCTTGGCTTATGGTCAATGAGTCCTCATCAAAAGATTTGTTTGGCTCCTTCTCTCCTTGGCAATAATCGATTTGTGATGGCTTTGGATTAGATCAACAATTGGGCACTATAACATTGATTACATGAGTCTTTGGAATGATTTATGCATGCTAAATTTACACCAAGAAAGATTAAAATTCAATAGGTAATGCCTCTTATTTACATATTTTACAAAATGATTAGAATGACCCTGAGTTGTCCATCTCAAGATGAAGATGTGTGGCTAATAATCCATTCAATTTTAGAGGCCAAATACAAAAAATTCCCTCATAAATATTTGGGATAGAGGGGCATTAAAGAGGAATGGAAGGTCTTAATGAGTCATGGGAGGGCTTAATCTTGATATTTTATACATTTATGGCTTAAGGATGTCTTTCCAAGAAATGATGTCATTTGATGATGTAGTTATTCAATATTAATTTTTAAAAAGAAATATTCAAAAATCTCCATGGAATTCTTAATTAGGATCATGATTTGAATTAATTATCCTTAAGGATGATTAGTCAATTTTGATGAAAATTTTGGTCATTAGTGCACAAATTAATCAAATTAGTCAAAATATCATATTATTATCTTAAAATTTGATTGGATTGGAATTGGAAGGAAATGTTAGATGCAATGGATTTTTTTATCCTATTTAGGATGTTGTCAACACAAAATAACAAAGGCACATGTCTCATGCAATAAATTTGGTAGAAAAGAGAAATCTAGAGCACCTAGGTATGAAAATGTCATTTTGACTCGAAATGATCTGATCAAAGTTAGTTATCTCATAAATTGCATTGCCTTATTTAGTGATACTTTGGCCAAAATTGTCACTTGTATATAAAATTTTTAAATATTTTAATGTATTTTAGTGTTTTTAGGCCAAATTGTGATGGTTTGATAGAAATTGGTCAAAAGCATAGTTTGAGGTTATTCATGGCTAGTTTTAGGTGTCTACATATGTCTCCCCTATTTTAGAGCAAATCCACTATGTTTTTTACCATGTTAGATAATCTAAACATTGATGTATGTATATTCAATTTCAAATTTATGATTTCTACTCTTTCTTGTCAATAAATTACAATAGTACATTATTCTTGCACTATTGATTGTGTATCTAGTTTTATGTCTCTTAATGGTTGTCATTCTAGGCATGAACTTAGGTTATAAATTCCTTTCTGCATTCTGATTTGGGAATCTTTTATTGATAATATTTTAAGGATATCATGGATTTATATAGTTGATAGGAGAAGGTTCTTGAGACTTTAATTTGTAGTAGGTGATTTGGAGGTTTCAAGGATCATTTGAATGTTTGAATTTGATTGGTATCAATGAAAGCAAATCATTCTTGATTGTTTTGTTATCTTGTTTCCTAGTGTTTTACATCTTGGAATGAATGATAACATGACTATTTAAGGAATTGCATGTGTTGAAATCCACCATAACTATTTAAATATACTTAACTCATAATACCCATCCCACCCTTGCAAGTAATATGTGTTGTTAAAGATTCTAAGTGTTATTTGCTTATAGATGCATAAGTAGTGTCAATCTAAAATGTGTTTGTGATTTATCCTTCAAGATCAACATTTTAATTTTCCATTTGGCCCTTGGTTGTCAATATTTTTTATAGAATTAAAGATTACAATGACATTATGTCTATCTTTAGTATCTTGTGTCTAATTTAGAATCATTTACTCAGTTTGTCTAACAACTCTTCCCAAGTAGATTGTGAAAGTTTGGTTATGCTTTAATCAAATGTGTATGTGTGTTAATAATCCACTAGATATTTAACTATAGTATCCATCCTCATGACCAAGTTGCTTGTAGGTATTCTCATCTTGGTTCAGATAGATCTAGAAGTAGTAGGGAACTAACCATACCCTTTGTCAATGTCTTCTAGTCATTATCTATGTTTAGTCCATCTAGATGTTAAACCTTTTACTAGCTATAATGACATAACTAAGGTTTATTATCTATGTTTTCCATCTTTTCAAATGTGCAATGCTGAATTCTAAAAGTGTACAACTGGGAACCAACATATTGCACAAGTTATAATAAATTATTTTAATGTGGTGAAAACTATATTATATTTATATATATATATATATATATATATATATATATATATATATATATATATATATATAACATTTAAAAAAGAGATGTCTAAAAATGTCAAGTGTATTATTCACACCCTTTCCTCAAAAAAGTGTTTCTAATTTTTAAAATCCATGATCATCTTCCCATATTTATAACATGTTAATGGATCCATTTTTCTTGGATGTGTATTATGCAATAAAGGAGAAATTTTGAGAAATGTCCCTCAACCATTAAAACCTATGGATAGGAAAATTGATGAATTAACCTCTTTAATGTCATATACCTATCTATAAAACATCTTTTCCTAATGCTTATGACCTCCCCTAACTTTACATCATCCAACAAATAAAGTAAAACACTCACCATTATCTCTATGTAGTTTTAGGGAGATCCTTTTTTAAAAGGCAAATAATTTATCTAATTTCACTTTTTCTCCACATTACAATATTTTCTTTGTGTATCTCTTTTAACAAGATCCACTTGTTGAAGGATAATAAATTAAATATATTTAAATTTTAATGATTTCAAAATACATTACAAAGTGTGATAATTAATAGATAGCTCATTCTAACTCTTTTGTGAGACAATCCTTCCCTTAAATAAATTTGAAAAATATAATTTCAAGTAAATAAAATTGTATCATCATTTAATAATTTATACAAATAGAATTCATACCATACAATAAAAATAAAAAATTAATATCCATACATTAAATATTTTGTACCAATCATGGTTTTTAGGATTTTCATATATTTTTTAGCCGTGAATTTCTCTTAAAGATATGACCCATAGTTTGTTGGAATATTGATTCTTATCATTACACTTATTATTTTCTATTTATTAGTTATTGAAAGTACCCACTTTGCTCTTTCATATCCCATGCATGCATGTGTGCCATCACGTTACAATACTTTATCTTTATGTTTGACACCTTAATGCTCATCCTCATTTCTAATCTTTCTTTTTATTTCAATTTATGTGTATTTGAAAATTTTAAACATAAATTTTCAACTAGTACATTAGGTCAATAATATGTGTGATAAGGAGATCTTTCCAATATTGAATATCATTTAATGTTTAAAATCTCTTCATCCCATTCATCATCATGAAATTTTAATCATCATATGCATGTTGACATACCTCTTCATGGTGCTTACACTAGTGGTTTGGTGACAACATTTTTAAGGTCTCTCTTATTTAAATTATGCTCTCAAACTTATTATTTTCTAAACCCTAAAATGGGTGGTACATTAGTATGAATATCTTATGTCTTTCATACATAAAAATATTGAGGTAATTTGACTATCCATAGGTCTATTAATCATCATAAATTGGATATGTAAATATAACCTTCATGAAAAGGCATACAAAATAAACACACACACATAAATTAGAAAATTTGTAATTGTAAAAATAGTTTACATGAAAATAAATTATAAAAATTAATGATAATTTAATACACTAAAATTCCTAGATAGTCATGAATAGACTAGTACAAAATTATATAGCATAAAAAGGCTCTACTACCAAACTGTCTTGAGACAAAAATCATTCTCACACAACATCAATGGTCATTAAACTCCTATATAGTTGTGTATGATAGGTATCCATGTTCTTCACATTATTATTCCCTAAAATAAAAATAAAATTTATAAGCTACTCATTTCATATTATCAACCATAAATAAATATTATAATTAAATATAATGACAATCCATATTGAATATATTATGGTTGTTTTTCTAAAGGAATTCATTCCATCCATAGGTATCCCAAGCATAAAAATAGATGGGTTTATATGAATTTTTCAAGACACATTATTTCAATATGTTCCAGTGTTTTGTAGTCATTTGATTCACTAAATAAACCATTGTATTTTCTCATATTATCATAATACTCACTCATTAACCTTGTTATGTGTTTATAGTGATATATACATCTAAATGTTTTACAAAATAAAAATGTTACAATAAATTTTGTGAAATTATGGGCCCATTCTTACCTTAATGATAATGTATCTAACCACAAATATGAAACAGATTTTTATACTCATATTATCATTTATATAACATTTAATCATTAATAAAATCATCATACTTATTGTAACTAATCCATACAAAGGAAGAATGTTTTTGTTCATCTCTACATGTAGTTGGAATCATGTTGTCTTATAGAAGTAATTTATATCTTAATAACCTTCTAAAAATTTAAATAAATTTTCAATTACTAATTTTTGGAATAGACACATAATTATACGAAATCATTTTTTTTGCTAAGATAATTAAGAGTACTTCTTAGAGAAAAAAAAGAGTTGAGAAAATTACTCCAAGAAACCTCCATAATAGGTCAAAAGAAACCAAATGATTAAGAGTCAATAAATAGGTTAACAAGGTTCTAACCTATTTTTAGGGATTGACATCACAACTTGAGTCAAAATACCATAAACCACCTTGTTAAACTAAGGAAATATAGAAAATAATCACAATCCATTCACCAAATATTCAAAAATAAATTCTAAAACTAAGATTTTATTTATCTATTATAGTGTAATACATGGATATTAAAACCACAAAAACCATACATAAATGAGCATGAATATGCTTATGAAAATTATATCAACCCAACAACACTTTAAAAAATAGTCTATTAAAAAAGATACAAATTTTCAAAGTAGAATCCACAAGTTACTCCAACTCAATTACCTCATTTGTAACATTAGGCATCCCAACCCTGATACCAACCCTTGCATCAAATTTTGGCATCATCTCCACATTTGAGCCATGGGGATCCTCATCCTTATCCACACAACATGAAGGTAGATATATAAGGAACTACTTAGGTAGTTTATTTCAAAGATGAGACATAAGGAAGATCAACCTATTTTGGAGCTTCAACACCCCTTATAAATGAATGTGACTATGATCAACCAATTTTAGACCTAATAAATGGATAAATGTTTTTGTATCCATATAATCAATATGTAGATAAAAGGAAATCATAGAATTTGACAATATGTTGGCTCTATTAATAGCCTAGGCAAAATTAAACACATTTCATCTACCTATGGACTATTTTGGTTCTACCACAAGAGTCTTCAATACTTTTACAATATATATATGATCTTAACTTCTTCCATTTCATTAATATCACTTCACATATTCTTCATCTAAATTATAATAAATTAGTTCTTTATCTCATTATAAATGTTTTCTACAAAGCATCTGAAAGTTGCCTCCCCTATTAGGTAATCAGCGGAAGTCATATCCTTGCCGACTGTAGTCTTGGTGTGGGAATAATTTTATTTCTTAACAACTTTTCCCTTATCCATCATTGATAAGCCCATAGAGTTGAGAGAAATATGATGGAACCAATTAATGAGTCAAAAAATTCAAGAGACCAACCCATTGAAATCAATAAATCTTGAGATCAAAATTCACCTGTGGCATCTATCTCTATTGATCCATTGGCATGAGCAGAACCTCCATGGATATTATGGCTTAAGCCAAAATAAATGCACATTAAACTAAGGGACAAGGTATATCTAAAGGGGAAAGGGGACTTAGATTTAAATCTCTCCAAGTGATGCATCTCTTACTAATATAATTTGGAATTATTTTCGGAAAGTTGGTTCCAAAATAAAAAAAGGCTTAACTTTTGAATTTCATTGAGATTGACCCCATGGTTAGCCACCCACTCTACTATAGAACTACCTTCTCTACTAGTGTGGAGGATTTTTAGATGATCAAACCAACCTCTTAAAAGGTTAATATTGTTGAAAACAAATTGAAAATTTTAAGCCTTAAAAACCCCATAATTTATAACATTGACTACAATTTGATAATCTCCTTCCAAGAAAAGATTCGATCAACCATGCGAGATTGCTATTTGGATGCGTTTTAAGAGTGTAGTAACTTTTGACATGATCTAGATTGAACCTTTGGAGTTATTATACTCATTAAGGAATTTTTAGAAAATAAAGTTGGCCTTTTAAGTCATAGTTAGGTTGTCTTAGTATTATAAAACATAAATTTCAAATAACAATAATAAAGTTGGACTATAAACACTAGTCTAAATTAATATTAAATTTTTATAAGGATATCATGAAGTTGAATTTATATATGAATAAAGACACCTCAACATTTCCAACTTTAATACATGTTAAACCTTTAGAAACTTAGAATTGGATTTTGTATTTCTAATTTTATCTAAATTTATAGGTGATGTTAAATGGTCTTACTAATGAGACATTAACAAGTTTTTTAAAAGAAAATAATTTTAGTTTTTTTAAATTAGTTTTTAAATTTATTGTTTAATTGGTAAAATAAATTTATGGGTTCCTTCAATAATTTCCTTATGAAAAAACATTTATATCAAAGTTCATACACTAGCCAAAAGGCTAGAAAAGAAGAAAGTAACCAAAAGATGAAAATGAACATCTTATGAGAGTTTTCTGTAAGAAAAAAAGCAACCCAATTGTCTAACCAGATGAAAAATTGTGTTAAAACAAAACTAAGGAGAATATTATTTATAAAATCAAAGAAAGGAATATTTTTGAATCTTCTTTTAACACACAAAACACTTCACCTAAAATAAAAATTCATGAAAATGCCACCTCTGAGCATGAATAAGAAAATTTGATAATGGTTATATACGAATGATTTTGAGATCACATGGTGAAATTATATAACCTTGGAATCTAAAATTTCTTGTTTTTATTATAAGATAATGTAGTTTTGGGAAAGAAATGAGATTGAATGTAAAATAACTATGCCATGGAAAGCATACAAGGAAATATGGAAGGAAAATCATTCTAGTGTACTGTAATGAAATCCTACAATTGTCATTAATCATCTTGAAAGTGTGTATGTCTATGTATGCAAGTTAATGAATAAGATAATATACATAATCATGAAAAAAGGCATTAAATGTTTCATAAAATATGATATTAAGATGTGAAATTCATTTATCATGTTGTTATGGAAAAGAGGTGCATAGATACCCTTCGTTACTCCTACTGCTCTCCTAGAAAAAATATTAATGGGATTTTTGAAAAAATAATAAAAATAGTATTAATCCTCATTGTGGATACATTTTATTTACTACAGTAATAGTTTTCATGGCATAATAATAGTTTTCAATGATATTTATGATAAAATCTATTGGTTAGATGTTGACTGGTTGAAACCATTAAAACACCATAGATAGAAATTTGAATCAGTACAAGCTCTTTATTTTAAAATTTATATTTCTTACTCCTTGTGTATTCAGTAGTGAGCCACTTGATCCCCCACCTCATCACTCTCCCCTTGGGGTCATGGGCACAGGGGAAGGCACCACTACTCTCACATTTGGAGGTATAAAATTTGGAAGATCTCCTTTCATTACTCTTGCTAGCCATCTCCTCTAAGAAGATATGATAAATATAGAGGAAGTGGTTATGGAGGAGGTGGAGGTCCCCTCCTTAGGCATGTTACCATAGCTATATCTAGCCATCTCTTCTCCTTTCTAGGATTCATAGGTGTAACATGATATTAAAACTAACCAGTAAGTGGATGGTTGGGACCCCCTCCATGTGGATGAAGATCTCCTAACCTATAATGACTGTGGAGAGAATCCTATAGACCATTTGCCTCCACTTCCTCATCTAGATGCCATGTTTGCAGTTGTTGCATAGTGTGTTCCTTAATTTTTATGTTATTTCATTATCTTTTTTGATTGATGTGCACTTAAGTTAATTTAACTATGGTTATCAACTAGGTTGTGGCTTGATATTTTGGATTTTGGTTTTTCCTGAGGATATCTTAGCTTAGTTTGGCATTTGGGGTATGAATTTTCCACCTAATTTTTTGTATGATGAATGTTGTACTATAAGTTGTTTTAAATTAATAGAAGTACATTTTTCAATAACAAGGATTTATATTTACTTGTGATCAACTTATAATTAATTAGTATATGGTTGTATCATATTTTTTTCCCCCTAATATAAAAGGTTAATTTACTATTAGACTCTCTTACTCATGCTTAGTGGTATCATTTTCATAAGTTTTTATTTTAGGTGAACTATTTTGTGTGTGAAAATAAGATTTAAAACTATTTCTTTATTTTGTTTTAAATTTAATATTCTCCTTAGTTTTGTTTTAGCATAACTTTTCATGTCATTGGATAATTGGGATATTTTTAATTTTGGAAAGATCTCCTAAAATGCTTAATTCCATCTTCTATTCCATCTTCAGGCTACTTTCTTCTTTTTAAGATTTTTGATTAGTGTTTGAATTTTTCAAGTGTTATCACAAACTCAATGTATGCTGCCATCATTTTGGATTTATCAATGATTATTTTGACTCATCGACATTCAAGTGACCAAAAACATTTAACATGGATGGAAAGGTCTATGATACCATTGTCCCTTAGATGTTCATTTTCCTTGGGACCCACTACCAATAAATTACACTCCATGTCACCCCCAAAATGCATGAACATCCATATTGGTAAGGAAATTATGTAATAAGGTTTGAATGGAATAGGAAAAAACACACAATCTCCTATTTCATGTAGCTAAACCAAATGAGACAAATGGTTGAAGGAGAAAATAATCTCATTATGGTTTGAAATGCACTTGTAGATTCTTATGTATTGGTTAAGATCACCCCATTCACTCCTAATTATTTATTATGCTTATATGTTTTGTGCCTCACCCCATTACTTATCTCACCATCATTGCTTCACAAACTTCATTTGAATTGTTTTCACTAGGAGATTTAAAATAATAATTCCTTTACTTGATTTAATATTTCTTTTAACAGACCTAAAAAAGTTTAATACATTGATATTTTTTAGGTTTGATACTTCTCATACCAATGTGAAGAGGTTTATTATGTGGATATTCACTAAAATTTTGGGGCTATAATAATTTATATGTGTTTTGCATTTGAATAATGGTACACATTAATAAAAATTAGATTAAATTGGATTGATTTAGGGAATATTTAGTTTTCTAATTTCATCCATTGATATTTTCCTTGTTTAACTTGAAATTGATTTTTGTGTCTAAAATACTAACTTCTTTCACTTTTACAAGTCAAAACAAGGTGACTGCCCTACTCAATAATCCTTGCACCTTCAATAATGACTATGTAATCAAAGTTCTACCTTGCTCACGTTAACTCGATTTAGAGCCTATTGAACCAACTTTTCTCATAGATGTCAGTTAAAACTAACCCATCATGCTCAAATTCAATCTTAATTTATCTACCCTCAAATTTTTGTTGCCCGTTACATTACAAAGATTACAATTGGAACATGAAGCCTATGATATATTTTTAGTTTGTCCTCTCAACTAGATTCTATTAAAAATAAATTCATATCTTAATTTTACACACATTCAATCATTCTCACTCATATACTATTTACCTAGCCCATACCCAATTAAATATTCTTCCATCATTGCTTCAAAACATCTTTATTATAGTAACACATTACATATCCCACCATCATTGTGTTATATGAGACCATTATTAGGTGACATATATTTTCAATTAATTCATGTGTCATTATTAGTTTGTGATTTTTTAGTGATATATTTTTAATCTATAAATATTGGTAAAGTTTTCTAATCCACTTAGTTTTAACCATATCCAATAAAACTATGCTACATATTTAGAGTGATTTTCCTATTGATATATTTAAATCCATCATTCACTAGAAAGACATGGCTATAAGGAAAATAACAGAAACTAAGAATTATCTAGGTTGGTTCAAAAGTATTTTATTGATTCAATGAGTTTATAAACATCCTTTCTATATTCATGCTTTACATATCTTACCTTTAATGATTTCATAATCACCAATTAGGATACCTTATTTCTATGAGCTTGTGAAGTTTATCTATTGATTAGGATTAAATTATTCATTCAATATCTAATTGAAATGAGTAATTACTAATATCTAATTTTATTTTATTTTTTCAATAAAAAATCCTTGATCAACATCAAGAACAATATTTAAAACTAAACAGACTTTGTTAAATTTATGCTTGAAAGACTAAATCTGAGTACCAACATCCTAACTACTCAGGCATTAAGACATAAGATTCAATATTATATAGCAGGTCTAATATGTTCAAGGGTTTATTGTAAATTTTGTGTTATTTATAAAATTTTTGAATATATATTAGATATTTTTATATTCACTCTTCAATGAAATTAGATTTTTATGAAGTGGTTCATGTTTTGGTCCATTATACTATGTCCTCCCAAGGCCTTCTCATGCTTAAGAAATATATTCTTCATTTTACAAAATTTACATCTTTGCATGGTTTATTATCATGTGTCTTAGGAAAAGTTTAATATTATTGATGGTATTTCCAATCCTTGTTAATATCTTTTGAGTTAGATTAATATTGGTCGTGTTCTATGTTGTTTTAATAAATCTTATGGTTGTTATAGTAGGGTGCATGATTAAGATACATTAAAAGGATACTTATTTGGTGATATGGGATTAGTGACCAATGTGGTGTACCTATTGGCTTTGATTAGAAAATAAACCAACTCATGAAACATGCACTTTGGTAGAATTAGTGTACCTATTGAAATTATTTTTGTCATAGTATAATCTCTGAATCTCGACACACATTATGGTGATATTTATTCATTACTCTACATTTCTCTTTCCTAATTTGGCTTGATATATTTATAGACATAAATATATCTTAGTGTAATTTATTAGTAGTGGATCATATACTTTTTGGGGTCATTACTAATCAGTATTCTTGAAATGCTTAAAAATCATTACATATAAAATTTTGTAGTGGTTTAGGGTTTATCCTATGCAATAAATATGGATGTTGAGGACCATCAATATATTTTACTTGTTTACACTATGATTCTTTATTTTTATCTCAGATTCAATTGAAGTATCCTTATGTTATCTAGGTTTTTTAGGTTATGTAGTTGTCAGACAATATTTTTTACCTTATACTAATCCTTCACCTAAGTATCATAAACTCTTAAGCCATGTCAATTTATCAAGGTAACATATATATATTATTTATGATAATTTCACTCCATGGTCTGAACTACAATCATGTTTTGACTCTTGTGATTTATGATTGATGTTATTTTAAAACATAAGAGACATGGTTGTATATTATAAATATAAAGTATCTATAGAATATCAATCCTTCATATAATAAAACTAAATGCTAGTGGCATTCTTATCTAGATGTTCATGCAACTCCTTGATTTCTAGTAAAGTTAATAATGAATGCTTATATAATACTATGTCTATTATTCTATTGTAAACATTATGAATACATGTCTATTAGACCATTAGAAACTAATTTCAATTCAAATTATTCCATTAAAAATTATTCTCTTCTCCAAAATTATGTAGTGCTTAATGTATCTATAGTATTAATTTCAACTAATGACTTCATGTTCACACATAGTTCATCTAATATAATTATAAAATAGATTAATAGTTTGAATAATTATAAGGATAAATTTAATAACTTCATAACAAAACAAAATCTCTATTAATAATTTTCTTTCAACATAAACATCTCAAGTGTCTTATTTGTAATATACCCTTGGAATTTAGATAAATGGTATGATTTTTTGAGGCATAATACCCTTTAGCACCATGATCAACATAAAAAAAATCTTTGCTTGTCCATTTATATATGTTTATGATGTTCAATGTGCATTATGTGGCTTATTTTTAGTATTTAAACGTGTTAAAAGGGAAGAGAAGATGAAAAATATTTAATTCAATGATAGATTAAAAAAAATTAAGCAAAAGAGGGATTGTGATTTTTCATGTTTCATTCCATAAAATATAGCATGGGTTTGGATCCAAAAAATATAACATGGGTTTGGATACAAAAGATATAGCATGGGTTTGGATCCATAAATAATCTTTCATTATTTCATTCCTAATATATAAGTTGTGCAAATGTATGTTTTAAGGTATTAGTGATAAATAATTGGAGAACCAAACATTAATATTATCTAATTTACTTATTTACATGCATTCTTGAGTTCTATATAATTATGTATCTTTCCTTTGTGAATTGTCCTTCATGTGTTATTATTGATATATTTTATTGAATGTAAGGGAAATTATTTTACACAAACAATGGAGACATGATCAATATTATTTTTAATACCCTCTCAATCCATCTATTGGGAAATTTTTTTATGAATTGGTTCTATAACCATAGTTCCATGTATTAATGACACTAATTATTGTATTGGACTATTTTATTCATGTTCCTTGGTTTTATCCCCACATTGGCAATGTGATATAGTCTTATTTTATGTGACAGGGCACCCAAATTGATTATTTATATCATTAATATAATGGAGAGCCCCTTACATTCTTTGTTTTTCAATTCATATGTGCAATTCTATTTTATTAGCTACTCTTATAAGAACTAGTAAGTATATATTATATTATTTTTTACCATGTTGGCCATGCTCTATTTTACGTTGTCAACATCATCATGTTTGGTAGGACCTCCATCTATGCATATATTTGATACTTAGTTTATTACATTTTGGACGCTCTCTACATAAATTCTAGCCTTAGTTTAGTTTGGTGCATTTTTGACATTTAAGCACTAGTTTGTCATTTTATCTTATTAAATTTGAGGTCATGAAAGTTAACCAAACATAACACATACCATATTAAATGGAAAATTTCATTTAATTTTAAATCAATATGGAACATACTATATTAAATGTCTATTTTATACCTTATAATGTAATTCATGGTTTCACCATCTATACAAAAAACAAAAAAAGGAAATTTATATATATTAGCTACAAGATGGAGCATGAAATAAATAGGGTAGAACAAGTGAGTTATCTATAGATATTTGTTTATAAAGGATATTTATTAATCTCATGGTCTCATTCATAACAATGATCAATGAATACTCATTTTTTTAATACAATATTTCATAACATTATTCCTCCAAAAATCCATAAAGTCATTATTAATCTCATGGTCTAGGTGCTAAGCAATAAATAAACAAAATTGCATCACAAAACCTAAAAGAGTTTAAATTGTAGAAATTGACATTTTATATAAAATAAATAGTCATAAAGTCATCGATTATGACTTTAGGTGAAATTCATAAGTCATTCTTTCAATGATAAGAAAAAAGAGCCTTAACAGTGCCATTGAAAGGGAAAGAAAACACATTTACAAATCATACCCTTTGTGATGTCACACAAGTTCATTTTTATTTTTATTTATAACCTAGATAGGTTATATTGCATATGAATTATTCCTATAGATGCATTTCTTAAGGAAAACTCATAAAATACACTCTATTGAATCCACCCTTTATGAAAACAAATGCCCATTTCATTATTTATACATTGAAGAGAGTATAATATTAGAGTAATTAATAGCCTTGTAATTATAATTAAAAGTACATTTCATTTATCCTATGAATGAATGATAAATTGATACAAAGTGTAAATATATAAAAACAACATAAATTGTAACTGAATTTAACACTAACTATTATAAACTCGAGGAATGGTGTGTATGACATTTTAATACAAGATAAAAGTATGGAATAAATAGACAATTATAATATTTTTTTATAAAAATTGTAATATACCCAATTATTAGTAGTACATTTCTAAACATCAATGAAATTAGATTATTTGTGTTGAAAAAGAAACAAATTTTAACACAATCATTCAAGCACAATAATTAAATTCTAAAAGTAAAATTGTATTAAAAACATTACCAAAACAAAATTCCATGATATTATGAGTGAAAAAGTAAGATAGATCTCCAATAGGCATTACTTGTGGAAAATGATGCTTACAATGTGCAAGTCTCTTAAGCACCAACTAATGTTTGGATCTAATTTTTCTATAAAGTAAGATTAAAAAATAGGTTAGGACATTGTTAGTGACCCAAATCAAGAAAAAACATCAATAACTAGCATATAAGCTTTATCCATCAATTGAGAAAGGTGTATGAAGTAAATAAACAAATAAGAAAGCATAAACAATCCAATATATACCTTCCCCATGGGCTCTCCTTCAAAGCTAGTTCAAAAGCATGATCATGCATAGATATAGAGATTAAAATATTTATCATTGTCATTGGGAAAGAGCCTCTAACATATCTCCAAACACTAATATAATGGTTTGTGAGTGAATTGGAAGAATAAGCTGAAGCCTTTAGAAGGATTTTTGCATAGTTTCATTGTAAAAAAAATCCTATAATTTGTTCATAGTGGCCCTTGTATTTATAGGTTTGAAAATTTGATAAATACCATCCATATCAAGATGAGAATCGATGGCCCATGATGAGTCAAAATTGGTGGAACAAAGGCATTCAATTTCTGAGGTAATATTGTAATTAATAGGCATGGCTTTCTAAATTCATATATATATTTTATTTATGTTAATATTTTTGGATTCATGACTTTTTTGACTGATAATGTCATGTTAATGTCAAATTTAGATATTTTTTTAAATTTATGAATTTATAAAAATAGATATTCATTAATTTTCCATGGATTTTTCACTTAAAATTTTAATTGGGTTTTATTAGTGAAGTAATCCTCATTAACTTTTTGTAATTCTTAGAATTTAAAAAATTATCATGGACAAATGTTAAAAAATGTCAATTTTATAGGTCATAATTTGACCAGAGATGTATCAGGAGATGGTGATGATTGTGCACAATGCATTTCAACAAATAGGAATGCATCGATACACTTTAGAAATTGCACGTGATGTGTGTGGATGAATTAGCAAATTTTGGTGTTTTTTGCTCCATTTTGTGTGTTATTGTGGGAATTTATTTTGACTTAAAATTTTGACATGATAATGGTGGAAATTGGATGTCTACATTTTGAACCTATTTGAAAGGTTGTGATGATAAAATCTAGGTGAAGCCATGGATTTTAAAATAATAAAAAAGGTCACTTGAAATGATCACAATTAGAAGAAAATTATTTCATTCCTAATTTTTTTGGATTTGCATTATTTGTGGAAAAATGAGATAAAAAAATGCCCTAAATAGTATTTGGGAGGGCCTTGATATTTAATATGATTTTTAGAAAAAAGATATCACAAAAGTTCCCCAAACAGTATTTGGGAGGGCCTTGATGCCCCTTCGAGGTAGTAGATAAAAAATAAAATTGATGGATAGGACCTAAAGAAAAAGAAAATAGAAAAGAAGAAAATTAAAATTAACCCATAGATGAGATAATACTTTAAAATTTTGATTTCCAATGTTGAATAATAATATAATATAATTAGCTCCAAAGTTGGGGGAAGTGGGAAGGATGCATCCCAAAATAAGTGACACACTTTGACATACCTCAAAAAAGGTCAAAGATATAGGCTTAGGGAATGATAAATCTTTAAAAAAGTTACACAATTTTATTTTACTGAAGAATAAAAAAGATTCATAGCTTAGAATTAGAAGAAAGATGGATTGACTAACTAATGATTTGCCCTAGTAGGGTTGATTTTAATATTGATTTAAATTATTTTCCCCAGTAGGGACGTTTTGATCATTGATTGGTATAATTAATTTAGTTTATTGATTGAAAAGAATAGCTCAAGGATATAACCTATTGCATAGATTAAGGATGAGATGAAAGATACAAATATAGGTGCAATGGTAGAATGTCTTTTCAAAGAATTAATAAGCCACAAAAGATAGGCACATGAGAATGCTCAAAGGTAGTGAAAGAGATGATTGTAAGAATAAAATAATGATATAATAATTATTGATTGGATTATAAGAATATGGATGTCAATAATAATGAAACAAGGGTGGCTGAATAGACCTCATAAACTTGTTGGTACTAAATGTTGCCTACATAGTCCAAATAGACATCAGACCAATGTAGTTCTCCCAAGATGTGAGAAAATGGATGAGTAAAATGATCATGATAAGAATGAGAATAATGATGGACCAATGTGTATGACCGTGTTTTTTACATTCTCATTTTGAGATGCACATCTTGATGAACATATATATAACTAGAATGCTCTATTCTGTTGATTTGATCAAGGAAAATGTGATGAGGTGATACATTCAATAATGACCTAAATTATTTGATTAGATAATGAAAGATATTTACAAGGTGAGATATTACCAATGTAGAGATATATAATATATAAACCTCAAACACTTGATTTTTAATGTAACACATGATAATATGCATCATGGTATAAACCACCATGACGACCTAGCCTTAATGTGTATAAGGATTGACTCCTGATCCAATAGATAAATGGTAAAAATGTACGAATGATAAAATTGATTTATGTTAATGGATAGACTCAATAGTAAGTGTGTGACAATAGAGATCATGATGATGACCTTGTGGACATAATGGATGAAGTAAAGGGAGGAACATAAAAAGGAAATAAACAAACGAGTAAACATAAACTAAAAACAAAATCAAGAAAAGGCATCCTATTGACCAAACAAAGTAAAATAAACATGTGAAGGCTCAAATATAATGATAAAATATGGTGCCCCCAAGCAAGGATACACGCAAGGGAAGTACACATCCCAAGGTGACTGAAATGATTGGAACTAATATTGAATATGCCATAATAGGGTAGATTTAAGAAGTAGACATCACAATGGTTGTCAAAATGAGTTTTTAAATAAACATCAAGGATAATGATTGTATTTAGGATAAAACAATTTTTTTATAATTTCAAGGCTTTATATCTTGTGGATTCAGATCCACACTTATTATTTTTGAGCCAACGGCATTTGTTTTATTTTTTCTTCCTCTTAGGGGTTTGATCTATGATGGGGTATTTCTTTTCCACTTTTTTCCATCGATGTTCTTAAATTTTTTGGTTGAGTTGAGTTCCTTTCCACTTATTCCACATGGTATCATGGTGCTCTTTTGGCCTCCACTTTTTTTGTCCCTTGAGAGGAGAAGTTCTCCCATACAATGTGTCTCTCCCTTTGCCTCCAAGGCACCTTTTATTTTTATGATGAGTTTTTGAAGCTACGGCCAAGTAGAGTTGGCCCCACCCATTTAACAAATGAAATTTATTCCCATGATCTAATATGTGTCATATTTGTGCTCATTTAAGGAGGTGTCAGACCTATCAGAGAACTAAAGATGCACCATTAGATAGGGGTGGGTCCCCACTTTTTTGGCAAAGCTTTTGAAATGATTTAGGCCTTGCCTAGAGTTTTACCCTTTTTGAAGGAATTTTTAAATGGTTCTCATAGATGGCCTCAAAGCTAGACACATGGCATTTTCAGTCTCACCCATGCTCAAAGGATCTCTCAGGCCCTTTGAGTAAGTGTCAACTTGATTCGTGGCACTCCAACACTGACCAAAGGAATGAAAAGACATTTTTCCTCAAGAACATGTTTTAATCATAATTGGTCATCTTTGAGCCCATCTTAGGGAATGAGTTCAATTTGTTAATCATCTGAGAGTGACATCTAATGAAGCCAATAGAGCACAACATAGGCAACTACCCTAGAGGTCAACACATAACATCACCACACTTATATGAAGCATGAGTGGCTTGTAATATAATGGGGGAATTGCATCATTTATAATATGTAGGGAGTTTGTTTCACTCATGGGCCAGACCCTCTTTTAGTTACATGACATCATGGGCATAAACAAGGGAATCTCTAGATCATCATCTCATGCAGCATCTTCATGTATATATCTTATTTTTCCCTAGTTATAAAAATTTGAGGGAGAATATTGTTATGTAATTTTCTTCTTTTTAACAAGTCATCGAAAGATTAAGATAATAGTAGATAGAGTTTCCTATTTGGGACTTTAATAGATGCATCTCACGAATGTTAGTGGATGTTTCTTTTGTGCCATTCATGGCTCTCTATATTTATTTCCTTATCTAACAATGAAGAGAATGTGATGTTTTATGTCATTCAAGTTAGGAACTATCTCTACTAATTATATCTTATATGATGCTTCTTTAGTGTGGATTTTTATATGTTGTGGATCCTAATTCATGCTAGATGATCCTTTATGATCTATAGTTTCATTAAAATATATGATATTTTATGTAATCTCTATGTTTATATTTCAAAATTTTTGGTGCATCATTATATTTACTTTTTAAAGTTCTTTTGTGTTTCCCCTCTTTACCTTTTTTCCCCCGCTTTTTAGGAATGTAATGAAGAGTCGACTTCTAAAATCTTGGAGGTCACTTCACAGGATGCAATCGATCTTACAAATGTGAAGCTTCCAATAGATTAGTTGTTTACTCTAGGGTGAATATTTTAGGTGTCAATAGTTATAATAGTTTTTGTCATTCCCAATGGGAATCAAACACATAATCACTTGATTAAAAGACATATTTATTAATTTTTATGAGAAAATTTATAAGCCACAGGCCTATAATAAGGTCATAAAATGCAAGCAACTCTAATATGTTAGTACCACCCTTAGGTGTTCCTACTCATCAAAGAACTCTAGGATCCTCCATTGTAAAACAATAAAAACATATGGAGTGATTAGGACCCCCAAGAAATTTTGTGTCATGGGATAGTGGTGTCCCACTGACTACTCTAACTCAATGGGATCATATACCCTTAAACACTTTCAAATCACTCCTCAAGTTCTCATGATAATAATTCAAGACTATAGTACAATACCTTCAAGACATGGCAAATGTGTGCATAGTACACTATGTCAACTCATAAAATGTATCACTAAGGATATTAGTGGCCTCTTTCAAAGGATGCACCCTTGATTGGTATATATCTTTGCCTGTCAACTCTATTTCCACCTAGGATGACCTAGGCAATAGTCTCTTCAATTGATTTAATGAAAAGGTAGATATATCTTCTCTCTTGCAGTAGTTGATAACCATAAAAAGGGGCCCATAAGAGGCTATGGTTGATTTAAATACCATATTCAAAAAAAATTGGAGAAGGATCCTACATACCACTTGACCTCCTACAAGCATGAACATAGCATTCTATCTAAAATATCTTAATTTAAACATCATGATCATGATTAAATCACTTGGAGGATAGACACTGCTAGATGCATATAAGATCACAATAAAATAAAAGAATAACTTGATAGATGTAGGGAGGCTCCCTCCTCATCTGTCGATGCCAATCTTTCCTAAAATATTGATGCCATTATAAGGATAAATGCCAAGCACTTCAAGAACCCTACCTCCTATATATTTTTATCTACCCACTCAGATGAATTCCCCCACTACATCTTCCATGGTTGCCAAGATGAATGATATGAAGAGTATTTTAAGGATTTTTTCTAATGAGATCATCAATATCAAGAGGTAATAGGTTGCTCCCCCAAAACTTGCCTATAACAACTATCAAGAAAGGATACCCCCTTATCAACGAAATCAATACTAATAAAGAAAAAGGTTAAATTATCAAGGAAAAAATAACCAACCCTCAAAAAATTAAGGGATGAATCATCAGATGTAGCCTACAAACTAGATGGTCATGGTTCTAAATCCATTACACACAATAGCACCTAACGTGAATATAGAATTGGTATCCAGTCAAAAAAACCTTGAAAATGATTCTAATTTATGGTGTTTCCCTTGAGATTAATGTCATGGACCCAAAAACTATTCGTAGGGAAATTTACAACAAAAGGTCATTGAGTAATGATGATGAGGAGATGCCCAAGATTTGACCTACACTTATCAATATCTTGAGATTGAAAATGCCATCATGATGGCACATATATAAGGTATGTCCCTAGAGCAAGAAGAGGAAATAGTTTTTGATTATGCACTCTTCTGTTGGGTAGAGGATGAAAATGTGGCCTTCACCAATAAAGTCCCTGTCTATTGAACCCCATAGGTGTAATTGGACTATTATCTAAACTCAAATAAAAGGCTAGTTGAGTGCTCGAAACCTACCATAACTCTTGAAGAGACCACTGAAAAGTATGTAACACTCTGACCTCCACCCACAACCTATCTAAGGCATATTGATATGGTATAAAATAAGAAAAAAAGTCCTGAGATACCATCCCCAAATTCATTTAATATGGTAGAATAACTAAAAAATACATTGGCTAATGTCTCTCTCTAGGATGTCTTTTCCATCACAAAACAAAAGAACCTATTAAAAGAAGCCTTAGAAGAAAAGGAAAGGCCTGCACTAAATAAACCAAGGATAAAACCCATGAGGGAGAAGGGAAAATAGGCCAACATAAGCACCAAATCTTAGATCATCATTACATTCATCAACAAGGAAGAAGTAAACAAGGAAAATCCTACCCCATTCTACTTGTCTCTAATTATAGGAAAGAAGATTCTATATAACTCTATGATAGACTCAGGAGCAAGTAGTATGATAATGCCTAAACAAATAGCTGATGCATTATAATTGAAATATGAACCCTTGAACAAAGGTGTGATGTAGTTGGATGGGAGGAAGGTTAAGACCTTAGGCATTATTAAATCTTTGCCCCTCATGTTATATTTGTACTTGAACATCATCATGTCTTAAGACATCACAGTGATAGATATACCACTTGTCTTCAAGTTATGTCTATCTAGAGATTTTACTACCAAGATTGGTGGGTATCTGCCACTTGATTAGTCTCATCTAATCCTAAGGATTAAATATGGTTCAAAACTGAAGATATTATTTGAACCCCTTCTCTTGGAGCATGGAGTTGATGAGGTGATGGAAAACTTTGAAGCAACACACACTTCCTTCATAATAACAAAGATGCATTATGTGGAAATTATCAAAAAAGAGAGTGTTAAAGGTACTAGAGATCCCAAGGTGGAGGACCTCATCAATAGATTCATCGAAAGTGATCTATTTGTAAAATTTGATGTCATAGGCCTCAAGAACTATGTCATTCATGATGAATATCAAGCCATTCCCAAGATCAAAAAGGAACAAGGAGAATAAAACAAGAGGCCCAAAGAAGAGCCTAAGCCTTAGACCCTACATTTTGATGGGGCAAGATGCAAGAATGACTCTGGAGTTGGGATATGGCTAGCATCTCCTTTTGGTAAATAAATTCTTTGAGCTTTCACTTTTTAGTTCTCCTACAAAAATAATGAGGCTAGGTATGAAGCTCTTATCCATGGCCTTAGTCTCATGAAATGAGCTGATGTCAAAAAACTAGAAGTATATGGTGACTCCAAGTTAGTAGTAAGGCAAACAATAGGGGTTGTCATAGAAAATAATATGTACATGAGATCATACCATCATCATGTATGGGATTTGATCGAGTCTTTTAAGGCTTTTAATAATCAAATTATCCCAAGTGCTAAAAATTGAGAAGTCGATAGGATGGCAACCATAGGTTCCCAATTTGACCTAGTGGTTGATATTTTCACCAATAAGTAAATAGTAAAGGTGATCGTCAGGCCTACCATCCCTGACAATGACCATAATTGGTAGGTGTTCGAGAGTGATGGCCAGATTGATATGTTATTCCAAAAATCACATGAATTTTTAGAGCAACGATAACTGAAGATTAAGGAAGACTATGAAAGACATATTATACAACTAAGAAACAATAAATTACCAAAAGGGCTCATCGCCCTAAGAGACACAAAAAACAACAAACATAAGTTTTCCACAAAAAATGGTGATTATTACAAACTTGACATTAGTGATGGAAGAAAGCTAAAAGTTGGGAAAAGGGTCCCTCTAAAAGATAAAGAGAGACTGATATATTTTTGTGATAGATATGATGGCATCATCACATGGATTTATGATGACCTAAAAGGGTATGATCAAAAGGTCATACAACACACCATAGATTTAATGGAAAGATCCAAACCAATATGACAAAAGAAATGATCGATGAGTCTTAAAATTGAATATTTAATGTCTTAGAAGCTATGGAAGTTGATCAATTCAAAGATTGTATATCTAATTAAGCATTCAATTTGGGTGTCTAATCTAGTCCCTGTAAGAAATAAGAATGGAGAAATCTGACTATGTGTGGATTTTTGAGATTTGAATAAAGCATCTTTGAAAGATCACTATCCCCTTCCTTCCATACAAAAAATCCTCCAAACAGTAGCAGGCACTGAAATGTTCTCCCTATTATATGGATTCTTTAGATACAACCAAGTCTAGGTTAATGAAGAGGATTAACACAAAACCACCTTCACCACCAAGTGGGGGATGTTTGGATACACAAAATTTAGCCTCTCAAATGATGGGGAAAATTTCTAGTGGGCAATGGATGTAGCTTTCAAAGGATTTATAAATGAGATTATCCTCATTTATGTAGATGACCTCACTATGTTCTCAAAGAAAAAGAAAGATCATTTTGATCATCTAGAGAAGTTCTGCCAAAGATGTCAAGAGTTTGGGGTTTCATTAAACCCTAAGAAATGAATCTTATGGGTCTTCCAAGGGAAATTTCTTAGATACATAGTTTCCAAAGATGGGATCACTATAAACCTAGAGAGAATAGAGGCCATTAAGAACTTGGCCTTACTATTAAATAAAAAAGGAGTCTAATCTTTCTTTGAGAAGATTAATTTCATCAATAAATTCATATCAGATTCATGAGATTGGTTAGACTGATCACCTTGGTGCTAAAGAAAGATCAAAATTTTAAGTGGATGCCCAAGGGAAGGGTCACATTTTAATGGATCAAAAATTCAATATCCATTGTGTTTGTGCTTGAAAATATTTACTTCTACAAAGCCTTCATCATGCATGTCTATAGGAGTGAATACAACATCATTGTAGTGATAACTCAAAAAAGAGAATACAATAGAGAAGAATGCCCCATCGAATTCTATTCAAGGACATTTCAAGAGTAATAAACTAGGTATAACTTCATGGAAAGACAAGCCTTCACCATCGTCAAAAGTTTTAAGAAGTTAAAACATCTAATGATAAGAAATAATGTAATTATTTATGTGGTACATTCTAGAGTATGAGAATATATCATAGAAGGAGACATCATAAAAAAGAGATCCAACTAGATCACTAAGATCTTGGAGTATGATGTATAAGTTAGGCCAATCAAGGCAACTTGAGGAAGGGGAATCTATGAGTACTTAGCCCAATTTATAGACATGAAAAAAAGGGAGTTGAGCATAATTAAAATGGCCCTCATTAATCAATTCAAAATTGACAAGTCTTGGATAGATGATAGGGTAATCTTTATGCAAACTGACAAATATATTGATAGCCTCCTAGTGCATAAAAGATGCTTTTACAGATTGTAAGGTTCTAGTTACATGCTAGTCCAAGGAATAATTTTTAAAATAAACTTTGATGGAGAAATTATTTGATGTATTGATGGACCTCAAGCTAAGAAAATCCTCCAAGATATATACTTCACTCCCTTAGGTGGCCATTTCTCAGCCAAGACTACTGTGACTAAAATCATGCATGTAGGATATTATTGGTTGACAATGTTTGTAGACTACCACTAATAAGTAAAAAGATGTCTAAAGTGCTAATTATTTTTTAGGAAGAGGAAGTACTCTACCATGCCTCTCAATATGATTGTGATCAATGAGCCCTTTGTTCAGTGGGGCCTATATTTCATTGGGATGATCAACCTAGTCTCCAATATAGGCCACAAGTATATACTAATATCTATCAATTACTTTAGTAGGTAGACTAAAGCAATCCCAATAAAGGAAGCAACTAAGAATTCAATCCTCAATTTTTATGAAGAGTTCATAGTCATATTTGGTTCCTCAAAAATGATCATTTTGGATAATACAAAAGCTTTCCTCATATCCAAGATCTCTGAATTCACACTATGAAATGGCATTTTTATAAAAGCTTCATCCAATTACTACCCACAAAGGAATGGGTTAGCTGAATCTAAAAACAAAAATTTAATCTAGCTCATTAATAAATGTGCAATGACAAGTAACGAGAGTGGCATCTTCACATGATAATAACTCTATGGGTAGACCATGTCACTCCTAAGCAAATAATAAAAACTTTCCCATATGAACTAATATATGAAGAAGTAGTCATTCCACTATCCTCTAATATTCCTATATGACAACTCCTAAAATCTACTGAAGTATATGAAAATAGAGCAATGAAAGTTTGGATTGCCAAATTACTCAAGATCCAAGAAGAAAGAGATTAAAATTGTGATGTGAAAATCATTCAACAGTTGGAGGTCAAGAAATGGTTCGAAAAGAAGACATCAAAACCAAGTTTCAAACATGGGGATTTGGTCCTAAAATATGAATAATGAGCTACAAAACTAGGAAAACATGCAAAATTTGACTCCCTATAGAGGGGACCTTTTTGCATCATCTGAGTTAAACAAAAGGGGGATTTTGAATTATAAAACTTGGAGGGAAATGTGTTAGATTTTCCCATTAACAATATTGACCTAAAACATTTCTACTATGCCTTAAACACTCCTTGTATATAGTTAGATAGTTTCCCTTCCTATTCTTTCCTTTCCATTTCTTCTCTTTCCCTAGTTTTTTCCTTTTTATTGTTTTCTTATTAATAAGTGCCATTGGTACAAATGGAGTTCTAGTCGCCACACATCAGCTCCTCATTCCCCCTAAATCATTAGAACATTCCCTGATAGATAGTTATCTATCATATTGACCTAAAATTGATGATAGACACTAATCTATGTGGCACCCCTTACAATCACCAAAAAATCCCTCATGAATGGTTGTTTGAGTGTGCATTCCACCTCCATCATTAATGGGAAGTGCCCACTTTTGAAATCCTCATGATGATTTCACTCGGTAAGGTTCATACATACATACATCTTGGTCCACCAATTTTCAAACACTCAACACTTAATAATTTTGAAGAGAGCACCAAACATTAATTTAAAGAGATGAAGAGCCTACAAATTGAAGGATATAACAAATAACCATCAGAGCAATAGAGTAGTAAATGACTTAGAAGCAAAGCAAACATTGATGAATCCTAATACATCTACATCTAAGAGTCAAAGATAACTAATAAGACAAAAGAGTTGTAGTGTGACTAGTAGAGGAAACCAACCTCCCCCTTATGTCCTAGGGAATTCATATTCATCAACCCTAACCCATGAAAAAATAAGCATACTAGTCACTAAGCTAGTAAACAATGGTCCTCACCAAAATCATACCCTCATGATTGACATCACATATGGCATCTCTAATCCCATCCTAAGAGCCTATGATAGGGTTCCTATGCCCAAATGATTTATAGGATCAAATGGGGGCAATATAACTCTTTTAGTTTCAAAGTTTGGGAGGGCACTTTGGCTCGATACATGGTACCTTATGTACACCCTTACATAGAGATTTTAGCTCTTTGAGTGGAAAGATATGACACTGACACCAACACCATTGTTGAGAACATCTATCTTAGGGTTAAAATTTATATGGAAGGCATCTGGGAGATGATCCAACTCCACAAGGACCCTAATATCTTCATTTGTGATGTGGAGAGCCTTCGAAAGGTTTGGGATTTAGAGGTCAAGAATCAAACACATTTACTTGGGGTCCTCCTCAAAGAAGAAGTCACAAAGATGCCCCTCTTTTCCATACCTCTGATTTCTTTCCCCATACAAATTTTAACTCATTTGCTATCCATGTTGTCTTTCATTTTTGAAATGGATATTGGTGACAATGTCAATGACTTCTAGTTGGGTGCGCTCTACCTCTTGACAATGGTGAATTAGGGGTTAAATTTCAAAATGGAATTCACTGAAGCCATTACTTCCAATATGAGGGATGAGCTTGAGAACTTATCAACAAGAGGTACCTTTTGGTACCTTCCTTCTTCCTACTCCTCATGCTACATCAACACTCCCATTTCTTCTCCCATTATCTCCATCTCCAAACCTCTAATATAGAGGTTTTCCCAAACATAGTGACCCCTGTCATGGTATGGACTCCTATCTTATCTATTAGTAGGGACTATTATGAGTTCTTGGAGTGCTTTATGGCTCAAATCCTCCTAGACTTAAACTGACAAAGGGGATCACCTAGAATGACAAATTAGCAATAGGCTTAGCTTGCAAGTGACAAAGTTCCTACTGATTATTTCTATGGGTGGATTTATTGTTCATCCAAGTGCATGGATTCCAAGTAGAACCCTTCTAGCTCCCACACACGTTGACTGACAAGACCTTATCCCTCAAATTAGCTTGATAGATTGATGTAGTAGATTCTACTTATGGGGAAAGAAAGAAGAAAAAGGGCATATATTACATCCTAATTATGAGAGGGGGTATTAATATTATGAGAAGGAATCAAGGATGTATCTTCATGGCCAAGTTGGAAGATCTCAGTCTGGATCTAGTGGATGATCGATAAGACTATGACCCTAAAGGGAACATAGCTAAGATAAAAACTACCACCATCCCTAATCATCAAGTCTGACCCTATCTGGAGTAGAGGAGGTCTCCAATAGAATAACTTCAAAATTATGTGGACCTTGCTAAAATATTCTAAGATGATCCCAAACCCTAAAATACTTTATATATTAATGTTTAACCTTTCAACCCCAATGTGAAGCTATCAAATCTTATGAAGAAATAAATAAATGATTTTAGGTAGAATGAAAATGAGAAGGTGAACTTCCTTAGGTTTAGGCATGAGAATAATAAACTACATATCACCTTATCTAAGTACACCCTAGATGAATTTTTTGAGAAGCTATGTGATGAAGTGCATCCAGAGGAAATCACATCTGATAAAGAATCTACCCTCAAGGTGGAGGTGGGAAATAAGCACAAAGAATATGACACGCCTAGAGAGGAGAAAGGATATTCCCCCAAGAAAGGATAAACCAAAGCAAAGGCACAGTGGGCCTAGGGTCATCAACATGGCCACCACCCATCTTTCCTTATGTCACCTCCTCATAATAGTAATAGGCTCCTTTTGGGCACCTCACAGCTAGGTCATCTCATCTTAAGTAGACTAAGGAACCTATTTCTAGTCCTCTAGAATCACTTATAAAAAATAAGTTTCATTTCATAGACCCTCTTTCCTCTACTCCCACTTTTTCCGCTCCTTCCTCATTTATTTCCATACCAAAAGACCAGTCATGGTGACATCAATCACCTAATATAGAAATTTAAATCCTCCCAACACTCCTCATAATATACCCCTCTCTACCCTAGGGTGAAGAGTTACCCACTGACCAACCAAACACCACTTTGGCTCCAGTGTCCTCTTCCTCCAAACCCACATCTAAGACTATTTCTTTTTTCTTCATCTTACCCATTTCATCCTATATGGTCTTCCTCACTTCACCATTCTCATTTGCCTTGTCTTCTCTCACATTGTAATCACTATTTTGTCCTCCTTATGGGCTTCCACCCTTATCCCCTTCAACCCTTACCATTTTTTCACTCACACCCATAAGGATTGGAGCCATCATGGAACAACAATAGCTTATCATTCCCTTTGCATTACCATAAGGGACTCCATTTTTTAGTGAAATCATCCAAGAACCCATGTAATATTTACAACAAGTGGACATGATAAGAGTAGCCTAAGTGGCCCAGATGGAGAAGAAAAGGGGTAAACAAGATAAGGAGGTGACTCAGTCTCACATGGAATCATTTTATGACCCTAAACAATAAAATCTCATGGTTGCTCACTTGACCCTTCAAGTAGTGAAACCCTAGGGAATGATGCTTCCAAGAGACTACTCAGTCTAAGTAGTGGGCCTTAACCTCAACCAAGCTCAACCTACTAACAAATTTGAGCTCATGGAGGAGACATAAAATTCCATAACCATAAATTATCTAAAAGTGTCTTGGTAGCTGGATAATCACAAATAAGAACTAGTTAAGGTCAAGGCTATAGTTGATCACCTTAGATAAAAGGCTAAAGCCAAGTATATAGAGCTCACCCAATTGAAGGCCAACCTCCAAGGTTGGGTTATCATGACTAGCTTCTAGGTTAAAGCTAACAAATGAATGTGCACTAAAACTTGATTGTAAAAAAAGAATGAAGAATTAGCTGAGTTTCATCAGAGGCTCTCTAAGGTGAACTAAAACTCTTTGGCTAAGGACTGAGAGTTAAAAAAAATTGAAGAATGACCTTACCTCCCACTTGTCAACCACTAATATCCTTCCCCTTATTCAATAGATATACAAGTCATATTAGGAAATGATCAAGGTCATGGTAGCCAAGATAAAGATGATGCTCACATTCATTTTGAATACATAGAGGCTTGCATCTTAGGTGAGCTTGTCAATTGAGCAGGTACTCACTTTCATCACCCCTAAGGTCAAAGATGCACAAAGCCTCAAGGAGAAGCTACTCAATGCCTCTCTTGAGACACTCCAAGTGGTAGGGGTGGTTGAGCACAGGTATGTAGCTACCAAAGTGAATTAATTCTTGAGCTACCACATAGTAATGGCCAAATGTAAGGCATTATTTAATGCTTTGTAGAAAGTGGTCCAATAATGAAGGGGATGCATTGAATAATTAGTCCAATTAGGACTACCCTCTCTTTTTTTGACTAATAATAATGTCCTCTCTAAGGACAAGGTTAAATCCCTACTTGACTAGAAGCAAAATGACTATAATATCTTCGTAGCTCTCGATCAGGGTCCTAATGTCATAGAAATGGAGAAGGTCCTACACCCACTTGCCTAGTTGGATTTTTACACATTTTAAGTGTTTAATAGTTTGGGGAATATCTCTTTCAAAGAGATGATTGATCTGGATATAGACTTTAAGACTCTCAAAAAGAAAACCCAGTTGAAGGAAGAGGAATGGGGGCCCTTGCATGCCGCCCTCAAAAGTTATATCTCCCATCTTCCTTTTAAGTGTTGTAATTTTTTATTTTGATTGATCTGCACACCAGAGTTTTGGTTATCCCATCCACATGTGGATGCCCTAGTGAGTCACCAAAAATTATGGATTTGGATCCACACTTATTATTTTTGAGTTAGTGGCCTTTGTTTTATTTTTTCTCCCTCTTTGGGGTTTTATTGTCAATTGGCAATTGGATCTTTCTTTTCCCATTTTTTTCATCAGTGTTCTTCAAATTTTTGGTTGAGTTGAGTTCCCTTCCACTTCTTCCACATGGCATCATGACACTCTTTTGGCCCCCAATTTTTCTATCCCTTAAGAGGAGAAGCGCTCCCATGACATGTGTCTCTCCCTTTGCCTCCAAAGCACCTTTTATTTTTTTGATGATTTTTTGATGGTACAACTAAGGAGAGTAGGCCCCACCCATAAAAAAATGAAAATTATTAGCATAGGCTGATTTGTGTCATCTCCTTGCTCATCTAAGGAGGTGTCAGACCTATCATAGAACTAGAGATGCACCATTAGACAAGGGTGGGTCCCCACTTTTTTGCCAAAGCTTTTGAAATGCTTTAGGCCTTGCCTAGAGTTTTGACATTTTTTTAAGGAATTTTTAAATGGTGCCAATATATGGTCTCAAATCTAGACCCATGACATTTCCATGTTCACCCAAACTCAAAGGATCTCTTAGCCCCTTTAAGAAAGTTCCAGATTGATGCATGGCACTCCAACACTCACCAAAGGAATGGAAAGCCATTTTCCCCTTAGAAATGCATTTCACTCACCATTGGTTATCTTCGAGCCTATTTTAGGGAATGGGGCCAATCTATTAATCATTTGAAAGTGACATGTAATAAAGGTAATCAAGCATGACATAGGTAGCCATCCTAGAGTTTAACACGTAGCATCGCCATGCTTCTTTGAAGCATGAGTGGTTTGTAACATAATGTGGGAATCATGTCATTTTTAAGACGTGGGGAGTTGGCTACACTCATGGGCTAGAACTTCATTCATTTGCATGACATTATGGGCATAAATAAGGGAATCTATAGATCATCATCTTATGCAGCATCCTTACTTATATATCTAATTTTTTCCTAGTTACAAATATTTGAGAGGGAGTATTGTTATATACTCTACTTATTTTTGATAAGCCATCGAAAGATTAAGATAATAGTATAAATATTTTCCTATTTGGGACTTCAATAGATGCATCTCATGAATGATAGTGGATGTTTTGTATGTGACATTCATGGCCTTTTATATTCATTTCCCTATCCAAGAATGAAGAGAATGTGATGTTTTATGTCATTTGAGTTAGGAACTATCTCTGCTAATTATATCTTGTATGTTGCTTCTTTAGTGTAGTTTTTTATACGTTTTGGATCCTAATTCATGATATATGTTCCTTTATGATCTATAGTTTCACTAAAATCTATGTTATTTTATGTAATCTCTATGTTTGTGTTTCAAAATTTTTGATTCATCACCTTAGATTAGAGTTACTTTCTAAATTTCTTTTTCATTTCCCTTCTTTAACTTCCCCCCCTTTTTAGGAACACAACAAAGATTCAACTTCTAAAATACCAATGGTCACTTCACAGGATGCAATCGATCTTACACCTGTGAAGCTTCGCATAGATTGGTTGTTTACTCTAGGGTGAAGATTTTAGGTGTCAACGTATCTCTCATGGATATTTTAAGTCTTTTTCAAAATTTTAGGTCATTTTAGTTGTTTTGAATGTTTTTGGGATTTTATCATCTCAACTAAATGGAGGATTAAAAGATACAAAATATTTTAAATCATAAAATTATGAGAGTGTGGGAATTGTAACTTGAAAAATGATGATAATGTGGATTAGGATGCTTGTAAAATGGTGAGAATGAGGGAATGGTAACTCAAATATAATTAATAGTTTGGGAATGGTAACTTGAAAAATGGAAAAGGGATAAAATAATTATTACTCATAACATAGACACAGCATGGAAAAGGGGTGGCTGAGCTGACCTCATAAATTGAACACTGCCTACATAGTCTAAATTGACCTCAAGCCACTATGGTTCAACCTAAATAATGAGCAATAATAATAAATGGAGTACTAATGGATAAATCTAGATAAAAATGGATAATAATGATGAAAAGGACTAGGAGTCTCCAAAGATCATGTCACATGAGAACCAAATGTGTATAGTCATCAAAGTATTGTATAGGTAATGTGTCAAAAGGTTTCCCAAAACAAGTTCCAATATAACTTCCACTTTCATGACAAGTTGAAGATGAAAGATTAATGGTCATAATAATATGGGTTGGTTTGAATATGAATGAATGGCCAAAATAGTAATAATGGTAATGGATTGTAATGGTTGAGATGGATTAAATGGAATGGTCTATAAAGTAGATAGGCTTTCCCCTAAGTGTCAAGGTATTTGTATAGAATAAATTACTTATTCATGATGATAAAAACTTGGTTTTCATCATGGTACTTGACCAAGGTGCCATAGGCATGGTTTTCACCATTGGATGAATTATTTATCTTTGACTTTTGTTTGTTTTGTGTTTTTAATTGTTTTTGACTTATTATAGTCTAAAGTCAAGGGAGGATTACGATATGCATGATGCAGACCCTTTACAATCTAACCAATAGCCACTTAGAATAGGAACTTTGTCTTGCCATTGATGTGAAATATACTATTGTTGTGATCTTTATTGGTCATCAATTATGCTTCCTCCAAACCTCTATTTGAAAAATAGTGATGACAAGAAGGGTAAAAAAGAGTAGGAATGGGATAAATAGTGTTATTTAGTGATGTAATATAGAATTTGAATGAATGATAGGATCACAATGGAATATATAATGGTTAAAAGAAACATTAATATTGGGATTTTTAGTCACACACATTATTTATTATTCTTGATTCAACTTGATTTAGGTTGTGGTGGGGCCAGTATTTATTTCAATAATTCCTTCATCAATTAACTAGAAACTAATTGGCTCAGCGATTAGTGCCTTGAAGAGATTTACACCAAAAAATTATTATCAATTATTTTGATTTAGGTTATCCAATAGTGCCTTGAATAATGTTTCACTAAGGGATGTTAATAATTCATTTTGATTTTTCCTTAGTGCCTCAAGCAAAGTTTCACTAAAGGATGTTGAGTTTAAACTTTTATTATCCCCAAATGCCCCAAAAAAGGTTTCACTAGGTGATGCTAATTTAGACTTTGATTGTATCCTAGCTGCTCAAACAAGGTTTTAATAAGAGATTATTCTTCTGCTTGAGTGTTATCTTAGATTCCCAAATATTATGCCACTAGGATATCTCTATGGAAGGAGTTCAATAATGTGTGATTATATCAGTCCTAATCAAAATTTATGGGTGATTGCATGTCAATATAATGGCTAGGTTGGTTAATGTGAAAGGCATGTGTGGTATTAATGAAAGGGTAAAAGGTAAAATAGTCTTTGTAGAGGCTATTAGGAAAACTTGTGTTGATTTTGAATGAAAACTCCTCAAAAATTATGAAGGGATCATAAGAGTTTTCAATTAAATATGCTCTAAGTGTGTAGCCAATATAATAACATCTATTAAGGTATGTTGATTATAAATTTCATAAAAATTCAAGTGAATCTAGTAGAAGTTTATATCCAATGTCATAATACCCACTAATATATCTAATTCTCAAGTTTTTTTTTTTAATTTAATAAGAACATAACTTGATGTTGGGAATAATGTTGATGTTTATTCTGATGCTAAATATGATATTGGTTCTATAATGGTAATTAATTAAGATATGAGTTTTGAAATATAACCTAGTTCTGATGTTGATGCTAACAATAATGATGGTTCTAAAATAGAACTAGTTTCTAATATAGATGTCAATGCTAATGTTGAGAACCATGTTGATTCCAAAGGGGAACTTGTATCTGATGTAAATGTGTCTACAAAAATGGCATATTAGACTTCATTGTCCACAATTACCTTGTTCATTTTTCTCTTGGAAATGAAGGGTTTAGGATGAAGGAATTTTATAAAATGGGGAATGTTTGGAAATATAAGAATAATGGTTTGTTTATTAATAATAATGAGCTCTTCAAATATGGGATCATACAAGATGTTTCCTTAATCAAATTTAAGTCATTTGTTAAATACAAGTGGACCATCAATGGTGTGGATTTGTTCAAACACGGGTAATTTGATTAAAGTGTTAATGATTGGTTGATATCTCGACTTGATTTGGAAGTGGACATATCTGATTATTCTTAGGAAGGGTATCATGACATACCCTAGTCAAGTAGTTATCATACTTGGACACACTTGTGTCTTTAATAAATAATGTTCCTTGCAGGGGAAATGATTGGATTTGTTGTAACTTTAAGATTGAATTGGATATTAGACAAGTAGATGTGGAATTGTCAAATAAAGTAGTCGCTAGATAGGTCATTAAAGTAACCATGAATTGATGAATGAAGGGTTGACCATCTTACTATACTTAAAAAGCATTGACATGGTTATGTTGGGGTGGGTCTACAATTTACCTCTTTAACACAAATATTTTTTCTTTTTGAATAAAGGTATGTACTTGATATATAGGAATTTTGGGTGGGAGATTAGATATTATTTTATGAGCCATAAAATGATTGCATTATTTTATTATTTGATTAGGAATTTATCCATATTAATTTTAAATGCCATGGATTGAGATAGAACACAATATTCCCCCAAGCAAGGATTCATGCAAGGGAATTAGTCTTGAATTAAATTGGAAAAAATAGTTAATAATTAACCTAGTATAAATGGCCTAAATGGGGTAATGGGAGAGAATATACATGGTAGCTTATGTAATTAAAAAATAAATAAAATGTAATTCAAGCAAATAATGAAGTGAAAGTGCTCTTAGGATCACAAAGTTTAAAGTGTATTTTCCTTGTTAAACACCAAATACAAAGATGAATGAAATTATCCTTTTTAATTGTGTAAACCTACATTTTAATCTATCAAAACATATAATAAATTACTTAGGGGTTTATAATGTCATCTTTGGCAAGTGAAGCACATGGAAAACAAGTTAGATTTTCAATATTTTCCCTTCCATGGGTAGCCTATAAACAAAACAAATAACATTATTGTACATTCTATTTTATAATAATCATATCCAATATGAAGTTAAAATAAATACATAATATAAAATTTCATGATAAAAAATGTGTTTTAAAAACAAATATAAATAATAGAGTTAAAATGACCTGAACAAGCATCCAAAATTTGGATAATATACAACTTGGTGGTCTCACTAATATGTAAATCAATATCACCATTTATAATGCAATCTCACCATTTGCATTATTTTTAAATAAAAATTACTAAGAGAGGGGGGGGGGTGTGGGTTAATAATTATTAAAAAAAATCTTAAAAATTCTACTTAAGCAATCATCAATATATAGATCAAACAATGCATAAACAATCAATTATACAAGCATGAAACGAGATTACACAATTCAAGACACCATATATGTGGGAAACCCTCAAGGGGATGAAAAAACAATGATATATTCAAATTTAATACAATAATAGAAGACAAAAATAAAATATAGTGAAGCCACCAATTCATATGGAGCACCAACCCTAACTAGTTAAACACCAACTTGGCTAGGCCTTAGCAAACACCCACTTGCAAGGAGACACCAACCCCCTAGATTAATCAACAGCAACTCAGCCACTTGAAACACTTGATAAAATTTATAACACTTTTTTTTCTCATATAATTTTTTATCTCATTATTTATATTTTCTCTCTTCTATTCCTCTCAAATTGGTCTCTAGTCTGCTTCACTCAATTAGCCCTCTTCTTGACTTGATTAGGTCATATGACCTTGATCCTAATGCACATAACCTATATAAAACCTTCATAATATATATTATATAATAATATTATGTTATAAAATACATTATTATTATCTATAATATATTTTTATATTCACTTACACTCTACTCACACAAATATGCCTAAAATTTCCTAGTATTTATACAAGTCACTTGTTCATATCCTTCTTAGTCAACCAAAAAACTTTACCCTTATTAGGTCATCAATTAAATGGATTTTAGGACATATCATAGAAATGTATAAAGTCTTATTTTATTCCCTTTAAGTCTTAAATATCTCAATTAGGCCGTATCTCACCTTTAGGTCTCATGGAGGCCTAATCCTATTAGGTCTATTTAGGACACGTTACACCTTGCCTTCCTTAGAGCACATTTAAACACCTCACATGGTAGGAAAATATCATATTCCATTTACATATACCCATTATAATATATTTTAGGATTCATAACACATTTTATCTTTAACCACCACTTAAAGCACATCATTAGCACTATTCCAATTACCCCTATGCATACCTAAAAAAATCTATTTTGAAAAAATGAAGTATAAACATAATTTTGTAAAATAAATATGGAGAAAATCACAAATAATGAATATAAGCAACCTTAAATTCATAAAAATATGATTTATACTTCAAAACATAGGGTATATAGGCTCAAACCCATCTCTACAAGATACTCACTTTGAACTTCCAACTAGCCTCAAAACATAGTCTTGGAAACTTGAACTTATGACACCCAAAGGAGCACAAAAAGTTTATTAAAATGCATGAATATGATATTAAAACATACTTATAACAATATACAACAAAATTATCATAATATATAATGACAATGACTGGTCTTGCAGACCAATTTGTTAACCTTCTCTCACATAGTCCTTACTCATCCAAAAAAGCCATTTTGGCTTCAATGTTCCAACCTATTACATATAATTACAAGATTTTGAAAAGAATGGATATGTTATTATAGTCCCAAAAAATAACACTATGTTCATTACATAATTAAACTTATGGAAAATAGCCTCCAACTCATCACTTCAACTTGCTTACACAGATCTTCAAGTTTACCTTCAAACACAATCATGATGATAATGAACTTCAACACCTATGTAGAAAATTTTATAGATTTAAAATGAATTCATATGATATTATGAGATAATTAATAAAATATTAGATAAAAATATAATATGGTATAATGACAATATTAATCTTATAGACCAATCTCATGGACTTACACCTTCACTGTCTCATTTGTACTAGGCAGGTCAAATAATGAGCAAAAGATTACTCATATCCACTAAAATCCAAAACATATATTCAAAACGAACATGTATTAAAGGTACTTAATAAATTCTTCAGTATTCAGATTCATCCCCAGTCCATGATAACACATCCCTAATCACCTTCTCACTTCTGTCTAGTTTTCTCACTGTTTGCACCATTAGATATTTTAGAGATAGGTCCAATTGCATGACCAATTTAATATTAAAAAATGATATAAATTTATTAATAAACACCATGTACATCAAATAAGAATCTAAAAATTCAACCTTCATCCATTTATTAACTTTTTCATGGTCAACTCTAACTGTTATAGCAAATATTTGAGAAATAAGTCCTTTTCTATAGGGTCTACTCACTCACCTAATAAACCAATCACACCTAGATAAGCCTAGGATATTTTAATACAAACTAAAAACACTTAACTAGACATAAAAATTTATTATGAGCACTTTATAATAATTTATTTCATATTGGGTCACTATTAGGGTTCTTTGAGGGTTTAAACCATCTTCCAATCTTATCGATCATTCATAAAGCGTATCCTCTCATTCCAAAAAATAATAATTGGAATGTTGAGATAGTATGCTTACCCATATAAAATGAATACATTAAGTTCCCATATAGAGTTTACACATGCCAATGAACACTTGAAAATTATTCTTAGGTTGAGAACCCTTTATTTTATGCACTTGAGAGACCTTAAAGTGACTTTTCTTTCCTTAACCTTCAAATTTTGACCTAAAACTTGGTAAAAATATTTGAAATGACATGAAATACGTTTTAAAATGATTATTTGTCCATAATTTCCTTATAAATTTATCTTGGTACTCCATGTGGACAATATTTCTCTTTGTAGTCTAGTCCTGGTCTTGCAAGTTACATTAGGACTTGAAACTGACCTTATAACCATTTCCAAGATGTCAACACATCATATACATGTAATAAAACCTATTAACATGATAAAACACTTTCATACATTCTTCATATGCCTTAAAAATAACTCATGACACTCCATTAGGTCAGGCAAGGTCTAGAACTACTCTAGTTGCATGCTAGGTCTATAGGTCCTTCCCTTATAGGCTCACTTTGAGATTCTCATGAGTGATCCAATGCATTATATTCATGATCAAATAACATCATACAATATATTATTAATTTGTGCATCTATCTCACCATGCCACCAAGCTCATACCTTCTCACAAGATCTCTTCATGCAATGTATAGTGTCATGACTAAGCTCCTCAAGCACTTGAAGCTTGAAAAATGACCTTGAAACACTCCTTGATGATTCTACACCTTTATCACATGCCTTACATGTTCCTTAAAAAATTTCATACTTTTATACATACCTCTTCATGCTCATCATGCACATGCTCATGATATGACTAAGCTTCTTGAGACACCTTGTACTAAAAGACTATTACTCAAATATGCTTATCTTGACCTGAAACTTGACATCAAAATCAAAAGAATCATTAGGTTTCCTTCAAATTATCAATAAAAAAAGACATCAGGTTGCCTTCAAATTCTCTCATGTCACATGACTCATATCTAATAGACCACTTCACTATTCATCTTTAATAGATGTATGTTGACATCAATGACAAAAAATTTCAAAAAACTTTGCCTTTATCATTGTGGTAAAACATTCTTCAATTCGGTCACTCTTTTCCCCCCAAACTGATCAAAATTTCTTCTTGAACTTTCTCCCCCTTTGACATTAATGATAAAAGGTATTCCATAATAGTCATCTAAAAATACACCTTATTTGAAATAAAATATCAACATATAAAATATGAAGCATTAAGGCAACATGTTTCCCCTTAAACCAAGCATACGTCCTTTAAATGAACTCTGATTACAAGACCACTTCTCAATGTAGATCAAACTCAATCAAAAACTTGAATAGCTCCCTCTCAAACTAAGCATACTCCATGCTACTACTAACTAAAAAGTGTCTTCATGAAGTGTAATAAAGTCATGCCTTTCCATAAGGCATTAAAACAACACTAGTTCAAGAGATTCCTAGATCTTCATGCTCTCACAAGATTGAATGTCCTTCAATATCCTTTTAGGCTTGATTGGCTTTATAAGATTTATATTTTCATCATCCATTTGATCATCAATATGAGATGAAAACATGCATTCTTGACATTATTTCACATATAAATCATCATCTATCATAACAACTAATACATTTGAGCTTATAGATTGATCATTACTCATCTTCACTATCTTTGGTTTCCATACATTTATTTGTCTTCTTTATTACACTCTAGGGGCTTTGAACTTCCTATTTTGACTTGATGATATTCTACATATATTAGGATAGAATCTCAAAATGTGTCCTACCTTATGACAACTATAACATAACACCTTATACATACCTCTTGATTGATGTGAACTGTGACTCCTTCCATAGTCCCATAATTACTCATTCTTGGAGGGTCTTCTACACTCTCTTACTCTATGACCAAACTAACTGCATACAAAATAGTAACCATTGAATGAACAAGCATACTTTATAACATTATATTGTTTGATAGGTCCTTTTATGTTGACCTTCTTATCTTCAAAAACCTTTTCTTTCATTTTAGCTGCCAACTTTTGGTCTTCTTTTAAACCAAGACCTATTTTGTCACTTTCAAACTTTTGACTACTCACGATATCATCTAGAGCCTCAATAATGTTTTCAAGATTAAAAAATATCTTCATCTTGTTAGATGTTTGATCCAACTTAGATTTCAAAGATTCTACTTTAGTTTCATAACTGATGCATTTTTCCTCTTTAGCCTTTAGGCTTGCATTGACTACCTCCATCTTTTCCTAAATTTTATTTAAGATTTAATCATACTCCTTGGATGTGTTACTCAACCTTTTCTCCAACAAGCCAATCTACTCCTCATATTACTTAACTAGTGATTTTAGTTTGTGATTATTTATCCTTTTAAACTTTAACTCTTCTAGGGAACTTAATAACTCTTCTTTAAGGTTCACTTAAAAATTTTCTTCATATGATTCTATATCAACCATAATACCTTTCCCATTTGAACAACCCTCATTGTCTAATTTTATGGCCATGAACAAGGTTTCATTATTATCATGTTCAGGTTCATTATTGTCACCATCACTATCATAATCACTTGAGTCACTTACATCAGAAGAGTTATCTTATTTAGTGTATAAGCTTATCTTGTTCTTGAGTGTTCCTTTTCTACCTTCATACTTTCTGAACTACTTATTTTTATTAGGATATAGGCCTTCTTGTCATCTCTATGATGTTCATCATGTTATTTACTATGCTCATATTTATCCTTATTAGGCGACTTGGATGCAAACTAACCAATCTTGCCATAGTTGAAACATTTGAAGGGCAACTTACCTTTGTAATTACCTAAACCAAACCTCAATTTACTTGTAAACATGTCTATTAGTTGATTATCATCAAAATTTGAACATTTCTCATCCTTGCCCTTATTTGCTTTTGACTTCTCAAATTTAAAAGTTGTTTTCTTCTTGGGAGGTCTTCCTTCATTTGTTCTCATCTCATAGGTAGTCAAGATGCCATGAAGCTCATCAATCTCTAGCTTATCCAAATCTTGCATCTATTCTACTAAAGACACCTTAGAGTCAAACTTAGGAGTTAGAGATATTAACACCTTTTGAACAACTTTAGACTCTTTTACTTCTTCTCTAAGTCCTCTAATGATATTGACAACTTCATCAACCTTCAGCATGTAGGATGAAATGGTTTCATCTTCACTCATATTTAGACTCTCAAAATGTCTTCAATGGGTTTTCAACTTGGCCATAGTCAACTTAGTTTTTCAAATTTTCCCATATCTCTTTGGGTGATACATAATGCATCACCTTCACAAGCTATGCCTTTGACATACCACACAAAATGGCATTCATTGCCTTGGAGATATTTTCAATAGCTTTCTTACCTACTACATTAATTGGTGGAATAAGAGGAGAAATATAACCATCTATAACTAATTTCCAAATATCATGTCCTTGAGACATTAAATATATATTCATCCTAAGATTCTAAAAGGTATAATTAGATCCATTGAATAATGAAGCCTTATCGGTAGAGAAACCACCTTGAACTTGTTGGCTAGCTATCCATGCTTCTAAGATCTCCTTTAGGATTTTATACTTGATTTAAGGACCAGGATCTATTACAAAATTTTGAAATAAAAATGAATGAGAAGGGGGGTTTGAATCAATCTTTGTTTTTTTTTTAATCAATTCCACTTAAGCAATCATCAATATATAGATCAAGCAATGCATAAACAATCAACTATACAAGCATGGAACAAGATTGCACAATTCAACACATCATATGAGTGGGAAAACCTCAATGGGATGAAAACCCAATAATATCTATAAATGGAGTATAGTCTTATAAGAAAAACATCCACTTTAGTGAATCACCCACTTCACATGGAGCAACAACCCCAACTAGCTAAGCACCAACTCAACTAGGATTTAACAAGCACCTACTTGTAAGGAGACACAAAGCCCCTAGAATAATAAACACAAAATCATCCACATAAAACACTTGATCACCTTTATAACACTTTGTTTCTCATATATATGATTATATCTTTATTTATCTCTTCTCTCTCTTCTATTACTCTCACATTGGTCTCTAGTCTTATTCACTCAACTAGGCCTCTTCTTGACTTGATTAGGTCATATGAACTTCATCCTCATACACATAACATATATTAACCTTCATAATATAACCTATACACTCATATGATGGTCTACAAGACCTTATTTTTCTATGTAATAAACCATTCTATTTGCTTACACTCTACTCACACAAATATGCCTAAAATTGCCTAGTATTTATATAAATCACTTATTCATATCCTTATTAGTTAGTTGAACACCTTTAAAATTATTTGGTCAACCATGAAATGAATATTAAGACATATCATATAAATAGATAAAATATGTTTTGAGTCCCTTTTAAGTCTGACCTGTCTCAATTAGTCCTTATCTCACCTTTAGGTCTCATAGAGGCCTAATCCTATTAGGTCTATCTAGGACACATTAAAATTTACCTTAGATAAATTTAAAACACTTAAAACGTAAGTAAAATATCATATTACACTTACATAGACCCTTGATAATATCATCTATGCTTCATAACACCTTTTAGCTTTAACCACCACTTGAAGCACATCATTAGCACCATGGGAAAAAATCACACATTAATATAAAAAATTATTTTAAGGTCATCACCATATGATTTTTAATTCAAAAATCATGGCATATAGGCTCAAACCCATTTCTACAAGATGCTCACTTTGAACTACCAACTAGCCTCAAATCATAGTCTTGGAAACTTGAATTTATGACACCTTAAAAAGAAAAAAAAATTATTACAATGAATGAATATTATATTATATAATCCTTATAAAAATATAAAATAAAAATATCACAAGATATAATGACAACTATTGGTCTTACAGGGCAATTTGTTAACCTTCTCTCACACAGTCCTTACTCAGTCATATCAACCATTTTGGTTTCAATGTTCCAACCTCTCACAATGACTTCAAATCTTATAAAAGGCATGGATAGGTTATTCAATTTATAAAAAACAATACTATGTGCATTACATACTTTAACTTAGGGTAAATAGCCTCTAACTCATCATTTCGACTTGCTTACACAGATTTCCCAGTTTACTTCAAACATAGTCATGGTGATAATGACCTTCAAAACATGTGTAGAAAATTTAGAGACTTCAAATGAATTTATATTATCTTATGATATCATTAGACAACTCTTATATATAAATATAATATGGTCCAATGATAATATTGGTCTTGCATACCAATCTCATGAACTTGCACCTTCACTGTCTCATTTGTACTAGGAATGTCAACTTATGAGCAACATATTCATCATATCTACTAAAATAAAAAACATATATCCAAAATTAACATGTATTACATGTATTTAAAATCTTCTCCATGCATTTTGATTCATCTTTAGTGCATGGTAACACATCTGTAATCACCTTCTCACTTATATATGGTGTTCTCACTATTTGCACCATTAGGCCTTTTAGCAATAGGTCAAATTGAATGGATGGCTTAAAAAAATTTAGGGATATAAACTGATCAAAAACCACCATGTAAATAAAATATAAGTCTCAATATTCAACCTTCATCTATTTAGAAATGTTGACTTGGTCAACTATGACTGCTACAACAAGTCTCTGAGAAACAAGGCCTTTCCTATAGGGTCTACTTATTCACCTGACAAACCAATCAAACCTAAATATTATTGGAAGATTTTAATGAAATATCAAAATAATTAAAGATGCATATGAAAATATTCTGATCACTTTAGATCAACTTCATTCATACGAGGTCATTATTATGGTTGTTTGACGGTTTAAACCATCTTCTAGTCTTAACAATAATTTATAAATGTTCTCCCTTCATTATAGAAACCAATTCTAAAAAATTAGAGCTTGTACCCTTCCCAATATACCATGAATATTTTAATTTCCCATGTAGAGGTTACACGTGCTAATGGCCACTAGAAATTTCTTCTTGGGTTGATAACCCTTTATTCTATGCACTTGAGAGACATTAAAGCACCTTTTCTTGCCTTAACCTTTAAAATTTAGCCTAAAACCTAGTCAACATATTTTAAGAACCATGTCATACCTGTGAAAATGCTCATTTTTCCATACTTGCTTTGGAAATTGATCCTGATAGTCCATATGGACATCATCTTTCTTTGCACTCTAGTCCTTATCTTGTAAGTCACATTAGGCCTTGAAATTGACCTTATAATCACTGTCCAAGCTATCAATACCTCATATATATGTCATAAAATATATTACCATGATCAAACACTATCATACATTCTTCATTTGCCTTTAAAATTATTCATAACACTTCATTAGGTCACCCAAGGTCTAGAACTAGTCTAGTTGCATCCAAGGTCTGTAGGTCCTTCCCCTATAGGCTCACTCTGAGATTCTCATGAGTGTTAAAATGCCTAATATGAATGATAAAATAACCTAATACAATCTCTTATTCCTCTTTTCATCTCTCTGACTAAGACACCAAGCTCATACCTTCTCACAATGTCTATTCATGCAATGACCAGTGTCATGACTAGGCTCCTCAAGCACTTAAATCTTGACAACTAACCTTGAAACACTCCTTGATGATTCTACACCTTGATCACATTCCTTAAATTTTCCTAAAACAATGTCATACTTTTATGCATAACTCTTCATGCTCATTATGCACATGTTCATGATATGACCAAGCTTCTCAAGATACCTTGTATTTAAAGACTAGTATTTAAACATGCTTATCTCGACCTGAAACATGAAATCAACCTCAGAAGAATAATTAGGTTACATTTAAATTATCACTCAATAGAAAGAAATTAGGTTGCCTTAAAATTCTCTCATGTCACATGGATCATATCTCAAAGACAACTTCACTATGCATCTTTACTAGATGCACCTTGACATCAATGACATCAACCTTGACATCAGTGAAAACACTCCTCAACATATATAAATCTCACAATTTGTTGAATAATATTTCCTTTTTCATAAAAAATGTGGAAATAATAATAACAGAAGAGAAACCACCATTTTCAAGGAAAAAATGATCTTTTACAAAGAAAAACTATTTGTTTGGTCATGAAACCATAATTATACTTCTGTTTGGATATTCCCTTTGAATCCAAATCACATGCATCTTTGTGTCATTTGTACTAGGGGTGCCAGATGTAGAGCAATATTACAAAATAAGTTAGTCCATTGTTATGTACCCAAATCAATAACTAACATATTAAGCTTACTCCCTCAGTTGGGCAAGGTCTATGATGTAAAGAAATAAATAAGCAAGCATAAACAAGTCAAGTTATACCTTCCCCATAGTATTTACTTCACATACGGTTCACATGCATGATATTGAATAGATATAGAGTTAAAAATATTTAACAATGTCATTGAGAAAGAGCCTCCAACATCTCTCCAAGCCTTATTTTAATGGTTTGTGAGTGAATTGGAAGAATAAGGTGAATTTAAAAGAATTTATGCATAGTTTACTTGCACTAAAAATATTATAATTGGTCTATGGTGGCCCTTGTATTTATAGCTTTGGTATAGTGATAAATATTTCCCATCTTAATATGAGAATTATGGCCCAAGATGAGTCAAAATTGGTGGACCAAAGGCATTCAATTTTGGAGTTAATATTGCAATTAATGAACATGGCTTTCTAGATTTAGATATTTATTGCATTTATGTTGGCATTTTTAGATTCATGATATTTGTGACTAATGATGTCATGATAATGTCATATTTAGATGTTTTGTTAAATTTATGAATTTCAAAATTTAGATATTTGTTAATTTTCCATGGATTTTTCACTTAAGCATTTGATTAGATTTTCTTAGTTAAGTAATATTGATTAGCCTTTTTAAAATTATTAGAATTTAATAAATTATCATGAACAAATTATAAAAAAATGTTCTAGGTCATTAGTTGATCAGAGGTGAATCAAAATATGGTGGTGTTTGTGTATAGTTCATTACCCCAATTAGGTATGTATCAATAATTTCAAAAATTGCACGTGATGTGTGTGGATGAATTAGAGAGTTTCAATGTTTTTTGGTCTAGTTTATGAGTTATCATGGGAAGTCATTTTGAATCCAATTTTGAAATGATAGTGGTGAAAATTGGATGTCTACATTTTCAACTAAAGAAATATTACTATCTTGATTCAATCCTTAGTGTTTTAAATAAACCAATAATGTATTTGGCACACATTGAAAGATAAAGAGATCATTTAAAAAGAAATCATAGAGTATGAACCCATTTTTGATTGAAAATGATGCATGTTTATGATTGTATCATGTTTAATAGTGCATTTTTTAAATATTTCCAACATTAGATAGCTAAACTTAGATAAAATGTAAAGAAATACATTTTTCAAAGTAGAAGAGACACAAAAGTAAATGCAAGAATGTTCAATATCAAAAATTATTGAAAGCCATATTCATTTTTTTCCACTTTGCCAATGTTTAAACAAGATTTATTTAAAATTCCATAAGTATTCATAAAAGTAAATGTGCATAAATAATCTTCATTTTCATCCCTGAAATTACACTATTACTTAGGCTCATCCATCAGAATTTCCCACACATGTTCTCACACTCTTGCTTCCAATGATGCATATCTTGTTCATAGATGGAAAAAATTCCATATTAATTTATTTTTAAGTCCTTGAATATCTCTCCAGTAATTCATATAATTATTTGGTGTATACATTGGAAGAATCAAGATTTACACATTTTTTTCAAGTTTTAACTTCTCAACCCTCAGTTAGAGATTTGTGATGTAATTCATCACTCTCCACAAATAAATTATCTAAGACCTTGTTATTCTTGGCTAGGATTCTTTCTAACCTTTGAATGGTTGTCCTTTCACTTTGAATAAGGTCAGACAAAAACTATTTTTCCCTCATGAGAGAACTAATTTTAAGTATCCTTAGTGAGAACTTAACACCAACATGATCTACTACTAACATAATTCCCTTGCATCTCAACCTCATAAGAAGTTATTTCATGTCTTCCATCATTTCATAAACTAAATTTACATATTAATTTCCAAGGACCCTCCACAAAAATACAGGACTGATTGAATTATGACATTCAATTAAAATGTAGAATACATAAACAAAAAACAACATAAATTTTTTATAACATATGCAAACTCCAAAAAATCAGGATATGAAAAAATAAATTATCTACATGAATTAGGATATTAAAAATACAACATAACAAATAAGCCAAATTTTTTTTTTATTGTATAATCTATCAATATCTATTAACTAGGGTATGTTAAATATAATAAGCATCACATAAGTCTAAATTCTCTTAAGCTTACATTTTCAAGCCTTGATTCTCTTAGGTATTATTAAAACACTAATTGCACCCAACATCATGAATAAAATTGAGATTATTCTTTCTATAAGTAACTTGTGATTATTGGGATAATAAGACATAAGTTTAGCTTTATCCTAAGGAAGAGAAGAGCATGCAACAATAAAATGAAAGTTGTGAAAGAACACATAACTCAGTTATTATGACAAGAACTCAGAGTTGTCTCAAAGGCATACACTAGTAGATCAATGGTCCTTACCAAAAATAGAAAGAGTACTCATTTACAAGTACCACTATTGGAAAAGATATTAATGTAAAAAATAGATCTAATTAATAAAGATGTAGAAGTATAATACCATACAATATATTATAAGAATTACTTGTCCTTATTTTCCCTAGATCAGTGATTATGGTATATTAGTTCCCATTGGTTAATAATGTTAAAAAATATATATAAATACTTAAACATCCTTACCCACATTCTAACACAACATTTACATATAGTTATAACCACATGCATCTATTTGTATCTACATCCATATAAATATGATCATATTATTAACATACTCAATCATGATTCACAATATCTATCCAATCAGTCCCAGTTTTATAAAAAAACATAATATTGTATTAACATTCATTATCAACCTTACTTACAATCAAAGAGTTGAATGAATAGGTAAAGTACAATGCTGTTAGTATTTAGTTTAAATACATCAAGGAATGATACGCTATGGATCCTTTTGGATTGCCAAAACACAATCATGTTTCCTAAGTTTTGAAATAACATCCATCATACATCACAAGAGTTATAACTTGATTGTACTTTAGAATTTGAGGTGGAATTATCGTAAATAACATTTATATGTTACCTTGATAACCTAACATGCCTTGAGAGTTTATGATATTCATTAACATATTAGTATAAGGTAGACAATGTTTTTTGAAAACTATATAAACTAAAAAAACCCAATTTATACAAGGATACATCATCTATGTGTGAGATAAAAACAAAGAATTACATTTTAACCAAGGAAAATATATTAATGGTCCTTAAAATATTCTTTATTGTATAGGATAAAGCCTAAACCACTCTATCATTTTAAAACTAATGGTGTTTAATAATTTCAAGAATATTAATTAGTAATGAGCACATAAAGTATATGATCTAGTAATAATAACAGAACTAAGATATATTTCCTCCTAGAAATAAATCAAGCCAAATTAGGCAATAAAAATACTATCACCATAATATGTGTCAAAATTCAAAGAGATTTTACTATCACCATAATATAATTTCAATAGATACATTAATTATACCATAGTGCATATTTCATAAGTTGGTTTATTTTTTGATCCAAGTCAATATATACACCACATTGGTCAATAATCTCATATCACCAAAAAAAAAGGTTTATAATATATCTTAGTCCCACACCCCACTAGGACCATCATTAGATTGATTAAAACAATCTAGGACATCGCCAAGATTACTCTAACTCAATAAGATCTTAACAAGGTTTGTAAATACCATCAATAATATTTAAATTTACCTAATATGTGTGATAATAAGCCATGCATAGATGTCAATTTATGAAAATGAAGAATGAATTTATTAATCATGTGAAGGATCTGGGAGGACATGCTAGAATTTATCAAATCTTGAAACATTTTATAAAACTCTAATTTCAATGGAGAGTGAATATAACAAGCTCTAGTATATCCAAAAATATTTAATAATGGAATAAAAGTTACAAGAAACCCTCACATAGTAGAACTATTATACATCAATAAATCTTATGTCCTAGCACCTGATCAGTTAGGATGTTGGTACAAAAATTCAATCTTTCAAGAATCAATTTGAATAATTATAGTTAATTCCAAATTTTGTTTTTATTATTAATCAAGGGATTTTTATTGGTGAAAGCAATCAAATTGGATACTAGTAGTTACCAATGTCAATTGGATATTGAATGAAGAATGTCAACCTAATCAATAGGCAAACTTCACAAGCTCACATAAATAAAGTTTATTAGTTGGTGATTATGAATTAATTAAAGGAAAAAAATGTCTTCACAAATCCTAAATGAGACTATAAACTAAAACGTGAAAAAAAGCTAAGCAATTTTGCATTCTTCTATTCCAACATGGAAATAAATACATGAAGAACAAGTAATAAATTGAATCTTTGTATAAGGACAAGATTAAAAATAATAAAATCTTAAGTTATACAACCTAAACCTAATAACAACTTAACCTTTAAAATATTCAACAAAAAAGACCAAGAATCCATACCTCGATTAGGCTAGACATGATTTTTGAAGTGTTGCAGTTCTCACCCTCCATCTTCCTCCTTATCTAAGTAGGATCCATATATATATTTGTTAAAGTGATGTGCAAGTTTTATAAATAAATAAAGATTGGAAATGAGATAAGTGGTGTTAAAGTAGACAAGTAATGAAAAAATCCTATAGAACACTCCATCCCACCATGACAACTTGTCAACATATATAGTGAAATGTGAACATGTGCACATAATTACTGACATTTTTAACATTCAAAAAAGAATAATGTAAACATGTGAACATGATTGACTACATTTGAACATAGTTAGCTATCAACATCATTACATATCAACATGATTTCATTAGTACATGTGAACATCATTGCATCGTTTAACCATGCATAATCTTATAATACATCACTAATTTTAATATTGACCACCACAACATTACTTAAATATTGGATAAAAGAAACCCTTCTTATATAGGATAATACATAAATGAAACACTTATATTAAAATATCATGTCTAAATAATATGCATCATTACACATCATACATGTCATACATATCATGTCATTCATGTAAACACACACACACACACACACACACACACACACACACACACACACACACACACACACACACACACAATCATGTCCAAGCAAGTAGTTACTAGGAAATATCTGTGTTTATGGCATACCAATTAAACTCATTATTGAGGACAATGAAGTAGAAGTGGATGAGTACTGAATGAGAGTATATGTCACCCTGCCATTAAGACACCTAAATTTCAAATTTATAAGGATAGAAAGGTTTACGAAAATAAAGAATAAGACACTTGCATAAAGAAAAAACTTAGTAGTTTGTTAAATAAAAAGTGAATATCATATCACCATAAATGGCTCACAATGATTTTTGAGGATGTCACCTAATATTCATCCAAATTGTAAATAAAATTACAACATAAACCAACATAAAAATAAAATATGGTAGGGTTCAATTCTTAAATTAACAAAAATGAGATATAACTATTATTGCACATTTCTAGTGGAACCATCAATGCTAATATCACTACAACTCCAAATTGTATTTGAGCAGGAATTATTTTTTAGTGTCTCCTCCTTAACCTTAGTAAAGGATAGAGGCTATATATCCTCATTAAAATTATCTAAATATTTATAATACAATAGTTCTTAGGTTTAGGCACATGTAGATTATATTTATAGATCAATAGCACCTCAGTTTTGTATAGTTAGAAAAATTAGACATTGCATGTTCCTCTCAATTTTAGAACTTTATTGCCTTTTGAAGTTTTGCATCTACTCTATCTTGTGTCCCTTGACCTATCTCCTAGTCTAACCTTTTTTATGTTGATAACCCAACCCTTCTATTTTTCCTAGATTTATTAAAACTTACTTATCTTCCACTTCTGCAAGTTTTGAATTTGTACCTACTTTGTGGGTGTCCTACTCCAACACAAGTATCTAGTGACCTAAAGTCATCTAATTTTAAAATGAAATGTATCCTAATGGTCTTATTATTTATTTTAATGATAGTTAATTATCTAAATGAATTGATATAAATACAAGATCAACCCTCATTCATTCCTCACCAAGAAACTTCTTACCTACTCATTAGTCAACTTATAAAAGGCATTCAATAAATCACTAAAGTGAGAAAATCTTCCATATATTATATTATTTCTATATTAATCATAGCGATATCATATACATAGGTATAAAGTACCAAAATGTAAACCCAATAGATATATTTTATAATTTACAAGCTAGGTCAATGTTATACTTGATTTATACATATTGTAGGATTCACACAAAAATCAACACGTATGGGAGAAATACATCAATCTGAGGCCATTTTCATAGTATTACTTATGTAGAAAAAAATCATTGATAGAGGGGTATTTAGTGTTAGATCGACACAATGTGCCCACTAACCCATTTTCCCCTAAGGTCACCATGAAGATGAGTAACTAGGGTTTTGTAATTTTATGAAGAGCAACAATCCATGTCCACATATAAATAAACTAGAGTGAAGATGAAGAAAAACCCTAGAAGCATCAAGCTAGTCACATTATTTTCTAGTACGTATACTGTATATGACACCTACATTACGTTTAGATAGTATCACCGATGCAACTATCTTAGGTTAATGATAGTGTCCATGAATCCATAAGCACTCAATTTATAATCTAATGACTATTCTAGAACTACCTTCTAGTCTATTTCCTACATGTTCCAAATTTAGAATTGTGTTAGCATAAAAATTAGCTAAATACTTTGTTTCTTTATCATTTCCATATCTAGCATAGTTGTACTTAATTTTTTTGGCCTATTTAGTTTAATTAATTAAACATATATTTATATCTAATTTTAACACCCAATTGTCCCAATTTAGAGATAGTTGATCATGCTTTTGCCCTAGGCTATGTCTACCCCTTTAAACCTAGATAACCCAATATAAAACAATCTAGGGTTAAACATTTGGTCGTGGAAAATGATCAATTATTCTGATATTCTATGTGCATGATAATTTAAAACCAATAACAAAATATTCAACCTCTTCTTGTGATATGTTATCTATTATGAATACTATGGAAGATTCGTAACAATAATTAAACACTCTTAAAATGAAAAATTCTTCACATGAGGCTATTTTTTAGGAAAATATATTAGTAGAACAATCTATTGTTAAGGATGTATTTGAGTATCCTTACCCTTCAAAATTTATTATGCCTAATATATCCTCCTTTGATGGTCTATGGGATTGTATTATTCATTTAAAATAATATATACACTCTTTGGAACATTGGGACAAAAATGAAAGGTTTTTATTAAAGGCTTTTCATTGTTACTTAACAAAAGGGGTTCTTTATTAGTTTTATAGTCTTCCAAAAGGTTCCTTATCAACTTTAAAAAAAATTGAATATGCATTTATATTGAATTTTCATCATTATACCTTACCGAATTTACCATTGGAACATTTTTAATAATTGACACAATTATAGAATGAGTCTATACAAGACAATGTTTTGATTTAAGGATGATTTATATTCCTTAAATTATACACCCTTAGATTTGGAAGTTCAATTTATATTTAATAGAGGTATTCTTTCTCCACTCAAAAAAATATAATTGCATAAGACCTTTGCTTAATTTGAGACCTTATATTGAGATGTGAATAAATATGCAGTGATTTAATGAATACTCAAACCAATTTGACTATTTCTTCACTAAAAACTATGCATGATGAGAATAATGTTTCCAAGGCAAATATACAAGCTCAAAAATATCATGAACCAATTCAAACACCTTCAATAGTACCTAAAGTATATGTCAAGGAATAAATGATAAAGGTAATGAACAAAGGAAATGAGCATGCTTACATAGTATCTCTCATAGTTAAACCATATACCTCTACCAAATGAAAAAATCTTTAGTTTGATTGGTATTATGATATACCACATGATAAATTATGCATACTATTGGATAAATTAATGATAACACTTCATCCTAATTCACAATATCCACCATACCAATTTTAAAAAGAAAAAGTACAACATTTTTACGCTTACCATGGTATTAACAGACACCAAGATAATGAGTGTTTTTATCTTTAGAAAAAGTTTACATATTTAGCTGCTCGAGGAGTTATTATATATCATAAAGACATATCTATAATTATTTCACATACTTATCATACATGCTCATCTAATAGGTTCGAACCATCCTATGATGCTCCTTTTGAGGAATACATGGTCCATCCACCTTCACAAAAGATGACTACTAGTAGAAGTCCTTCTCCTAATGTACTCTCTACTAGAACTAATTGTTCTCACACTAATCCTACCAAGGGACCATTGGTTGATTAGGTCCTAAATATAGGGACACATGGAGGGGATTTCCATAAACAATAGATATGGGTACCTAAATAGATACATGTAGATTCCAAAGATATCTCTACAAGTACTTTAGAATTAATGACAAAAGCAAAACAAATGTTTCTATTACCACATTACCATTACAGTCAAGATTTATTATTTCCATCTATATTTTAATACATATGGTGATGACTTAATTACCATTGAATTAGAATTTTCGTTAAATTGAAATATTTTATACTACATACCATATTCAAACATTCAGAATACCTAAACATGTTTCCTCTATTTTCATTCCAAATAAACCACAAATCACACAAAAATGGGTTCCATAGACCCCTGTTCCCTATATTACTACTTCACAACCTCAGGGTCTTATTTTAAATATGCATAGAATCATAGACACTATAGTGACATATATTGCACCTACACATGTTCTTTAGTGGTACCATAAATTACGTACACTAGGTTATAAGTGGGGAGATACATATGATGATTATTTGGATGGGATCATAGGATTATCTTTCCGCTTCACACATTCTAAAATTACCAAAAAAATCTAAAGCGTTAAAAATTTGAAAAACACTTTCAACACCTACATACTCTACTGGCTCAATGCCATATATGTGTTGGTTCCATGTTGGTGGATTGCACATCAATATTTTTTACTATATCCATGTGTTTCATGAATATTTTGAGTGTGATATAGGAATACACAAATACATGATCTATGTACTTTTGGATGTTAGGATTTCCATCTAATCACATAACTAGGATGTCAGGGGCATACACCTTATTTGATTATGATACATCTAAGTTATATCATTATATGGTCACTTCATGTTATCATGTTTTGGTCTTATATATGTACTTTCACATGCCCTTATCCATGATTATATCTTATATAGGGTACTTGATCTACTATGAACTTGATGGATTTTACTAACACATTTGACCCATGTGATAATATGGTATGATTACACTAGTTTTTTATGATTTCCTTATGTATTTCATCGAGTGTCTTACCTTGATATTATCTTTCTTATTCGAGAATTTGAATATACTATGTTATTTTTGGCCCCTTTGCCTATAATGCTTTATTTGACATTTTAATATTTTAATATTTTTTATATGCACATTTTAATATGTTATCATTAATTTTATGGACATTTGACTAAGTCATGTCCCTGTTATATGCACATTTTAATATGTTATCATTAATTTTATGGACATTTGACCATTATACATTGACTTGATTTTGAGTGTTATTGTGTGTGAATTTTTTCTTATTGAGATTGGATTATTACTATATATAAATTTACATGATATTTATCATGAATATTAGACCTTAATGTGATCACATTATTATATTCACTACAATGCTACATTTACCTAAACATGTTCTTTCATTTACTACATGGTTTGATTCAAATATTATATAGTTGTCTTAATTTTTTGAAGTAGGGTAACTACTAGTTTCTATTATTCCCTCACATCAAAGGGGGGAATATCAATGGGTGAATGTCATAAAGGAATATTATTCACATTTGTCATAGTTTGAGATTTGATGGGGGGAATGATTTGGAAGTATTTTATCCATACTTTCTTCACATTTGGCATAGTTTTCAGATTCAGTGGGTGCATGCTTTAGAATCATGTTCCCATACTTATTTAGTATTTGAAAACTTATATTAGTTTTTAGATTCAATGGGGAACATGTCATATGGGCATGTCTTCCCCACATTCACATTTTTTAGATTCAATGGGGGCATACTTTGGAAGCAGGTTCTCCACACTTATTCAATATTTGACACATTGAGATTAAGTGAGGGTATATTTTTGAAACAAGTCCTCCACATTGGAACTTAATTAAATTTCTCCATATATAGTGAGGGTATTATTTAGAATCATTTTATCCACACTTACACATTTTATGAATTGACCAAAGAACACAGTTATATAATTTAGATTCAAAGTTGTGGTAAATTTTTATACATTTGTACCTTTATTACACATATTTTTAGCATGATACATATCTAAGGTGCATATGTTATGCAATTTTCACATAATATTAAATAATTCAAATCAATTTCATATTTCAAAACACTCTCAGGGATCGCCATCACCCAATAGGATGTATTTTTATAGAATTTATTGATCCAATCTACTATAGTAGTTGGTTAAATTTTGGTATCGTTTACATGATTAAATCACTTAATCTTTCCAATTTTTCATGTTGGACTTGATTATATCATATATTATTACTAGTTTGATAGTATGATTTAACTTTGTTCACTCATGATCACTAGGTTATAAGTATGATTGGGTTAAACGATTGGGGTAATCTCAACTATCGGGTGACAACTCACCTTTTCTCCAAGGTTTGGGATACGTTCCTTTCAATATCTCTCTATCTCCTTATATATATATATATATATTTAATTTCTATATTTAAATATATTTATCTTAATATCAATTTCATAACCTTACAATGATATATATATTTTTTCAAATCAATTTTACAATAGGTAAGGCAATTACATCGATACATAGGTGTAATCATAAACCTTTCTCTTTTGATTTAAATATTTTTAATAAATTCAAATTCTAGATTATAGGCACTGATTATATACTATAACATGCTCTTGGTTGTAGGTCAGTCACTAGAAAAGCACTCAAGTTGGACTCAAGTAAAGGCAAGGTGTGTTATACATAGATAAGTACACATTCATTTCCTTTAAACTATAAATTTCATTATTATATTATATCTGGGTAAATGTAGATGATATTTATGGATTATATAGCACCTTAGTCTTGTACACTTGGCAAACTCAAACCTAGGTTGTTTTTCTCAATCATGGACCTTTCTCACCTTCTAAAGTATCACATTTACTCTATCTTGTGAATTTTGGCCTATATATTGGTCCAATCAATTTTATGTTGATGTCTCAGACCTTTTATCTTTCCCAAAATTCTTAAAACCTACTTATCCTCTACCTTTGAATGTTTTGATTCTATACCTACTTTACTATTCCTTGGACACTAGTGTTGTAATATAACTAGGTAGGCATGTATATTATATATTGGGGGTAGAATAGTAGTAATTACTATCATTATGAATAATAATGTCATAGATGAATAATCCCACATGCATATAATGGAATAGTAGGATAGATTAAAATAGTATAAATAGAGGGGAATAAGATATTGTAAATCATCTAAGAAAAATAAAAATCAATTTGAGTGTTACTATGATAAGGAGGTATCCCCCTTGAAGTGGTAAGTGATTCCTTCCATAAGAGTAATAAAAGATTAATATATATTTAGTAATTGTAGATATTTTGTGTATTCTAGTATAGAGGTTCTTAACATTTCGTATTAGAGCTCTTTTTAGCGCCATTTTTTTATGGGAGGTTATACAAGTAGGTTTAGAGATTTGTTTTAAATGGGAGATTATAATTATAAAAGGGAAGGGTTTGTGCTATTGTAAAGTTAGCTAGATCTATCATCTAATTGAAGTTTCAAACTATAGATTTCTATATTTTCTATTGACTATTCTTCTACATATAACTCTCCAAACATAAGCAATTGTGCCAAATAATTTCTAGGTTTTGTTAGCTTCATTTATAGAATAGTTTGAAGTTTTGAATTTAATTTCATATTGTGAAATTTATCTCAGTTTTATTAATTGATTATGTAAAAAATAACAATCATGATAGTTCCATTCACTATTATCCAAAACTATAAAATAAACTTATTACTTTCAAAAGTGGATGCTATTTTACATAAAATTAACACTACTATGCATACTAATTTAGATATATTAATGTTTAAATCTCATATACTAACACATTGCGATGAGAAAATTAATATATGCTTGGATTGGGATAATAACTACAACACATGGTATGAGGATTTATTTCCTATAGTTAAAGTATATGATATGGACATAACTACATGGCTAGATTTGGAAGATTATTGCAACACTTGGTATGCTTATTTACTTCATTTGGTCATGACTTATTGAAATATTTATGCATCTAAGCAAACACCTGAGCATGCTACCAATAAGGCCATGCTGGTCATCAATGATTCAAAACAAATTTGCATTATTTTTTGGGTTAGCCACAAAAGAAATAATGTATGTAAATAAAAATGGTAAGGGGGATGTCATGTATCTTCCATTAGTTCAACAAGCATATTATTTTGAGTACCCTTGTTCTAAATTTTAGGTGATGATCCTCAATATTTAAACATCGGTGCTTGACTATAACCTCTAGACAACCTTGTTTTCTATTGATTTTCATTCCTCTATTCCCTTTGAACATCCACCTAATAATCTAGTGACTCCATTCACATTGCTATTGTAAATGATCCTATCAAAGCACATGAAGAAAAAGGAAGCAAAAAATAATTCATGGTAATGCTTCCATATGATCCTCAACATATTTTTGATATGCAATTCTTAGCATGTTTCAAGGACAAAACATGTCAAGAGGGATGGAATGTAATATAATTAAGTAGGGGTATATATTATAGATTAGGGTAGAATAGTAGTATGAATATTATTACATAATAATTTCATAGAGGAATAATCCCACATTTATAGAATATAAGAGTGGGATATACTAGAAGAGTATAAATAGTGGGGCATACGCTATTGTAAATCATCAAAACAAAATACAAAACAATTATAGTGTTAATCTAACAAGGAGGTATCACCATTGAAGTGGCAAGTGATTATGGAGTGATTCATTCCTTAAAATGAATAAAATATTAATATATATTTAGTAACTGTAGTTAGTTTGTGTATTCTAGTATAGAGATTCTTAACAAGTGTCCAAGATAGATAAATGCATCGATTTAGGTGTCATAGTCTAATGCCATAAAGTCATCCAATTTTCAAATGAAACATATCTTAATAGTTATCCTAAGTTCTTTAATGTGAGTTGATTATAAAAAAGGATTGATATAAATATAATATCAATCCTCATTCATTCCTCACCTAGAAATGTCTTACCTACTCACTAGGAAACTTATAAAAGGTAATTAATCATACACTCAAGTGAGAATTTTTTTAATATTTTCTCCTCCTTCCATATCATTCATAGGGAAAACACATACATTGGTCTTAAGTATTAAAGGATTATCCAAATTTATATAGTTTTTAAGTTATAATCTAGGTCACTCTTGTACTTGCTTTGTACATATTACATGATTCATACACAAGCCAACACATACAGGAGAACTACATCAGTCTAAGGCCCTCTTCAGATTATTAGCTATGTAGGTATCATTCATTGATATAGGGGTATTTGGGGTTAGATCAACATCATGTTACCACTAATCTATTTTCCCCAAGGTCATCATGAAGATGAAAAACTAGGGTTTTACAATTTCATGATGAACGATAGTCCATGACCCAGACCTGAATGCACCAGAACAAAGGTGTAAATAAAAAATAGAAGAATATAGGTGGTCACATCCTTTTAAAACATGTATCATGTACATGACACCTACATCATGTTTAGATAGTAGCATCACCATAGCCATCCATGGTTGATGTGAGTGTCCATAACTCCAAAAGCCCTCAATCCAAAATCTGAGGATTATTCTAGAATCATCTTCCAGTATAATTCCTACCTAATATATATCAAGAAATATGTTATCATCATAACCATCTAAGTATTTTATCTCTTTATCATTTCTATATCTAACATAACTATACTCATTATTTCTAGCCTGTCTCAGTTTAATACATTATGCATATGTTTATCTCTACATTTATCACCCAATTGGCGTACTTTAGAGATAGTTTACATCTTTATGACGTAGACTATCTCTACCCATTTAACTCTAAAAACCCAAATATATAATAATTTAGGGTTAAACATCATAGCATCACAAGTTTGGCCCTAGTCAATAGATACTATGATGCCTTTCATAGCCATACAACCTGAGGTATAACACCTCACATTGGAACTAAGGTGAAAATGAAAATTATGTGTGATTGAAAAATCACAGTCCATGCCATGGGTACTGATGATCATATTATCCTCATCATTTCCAACGTCACTACTTGATAATAAAATAACCTCACAGTCTTATGATTTTTCCATGGCATTCCTCTAGACAAATGACCAATAATTAATATTAGAACAACATTAGTGTTAGATATAAATATAATAAAAAAATATTTCTAAAAATTCATTGACTTTACTCACACGAGGCATCTCATTATCACCAATTTATTTTTGGTCCCATCACAAACCCTTTTCCATTTTCGTGAAACGTACTCCCTTAAAGTAATGCCATCATGATCATTAGAATGGGTCTAAGGGTTAAATATCTCAATTTATGAGGGTGATTGATGTATAAATATAAAATTTATTATTCATACATGTAAAATTACCTTAACATTTCATTCATACAAACAATTCAAGACATTGTATCTAACCTAACATTCACTATTGATTACACTATGTCCTTATTCGACCCTTAGTCTTTCTTACTCCATTTGTTGATAATACTTTATATATTGTATGCACTCTTATCTTCTATGTTAAATTTTTTCACTTGAATCATATGAAATCATCTACTCATTGATAGCCTTTAAGGCTATCTCACTGAGATTACATAATTGGAATACATTCTTTCTCACTATCCATGATCTTTCCACCCTGTCCCTCTTGCTGACACTCTATTTTTTAGAATTTGTTGTATTGACTTGTATTTAGTTTGTATTTTAGTGTATTCCCTTCCCATTGGATTCATTTTTATACTATCATCATGACCAAGAGGCCTCCTTATAATGGGATGCAAAATGGGATGTGTACCATGAATCTTAAGGCAATGAATGCATAACATGATGCGTACCATGAAACTTAAGGTAGTGAATGCATAACAGGATGCTTACCATGAATATTTAGGTAGTGAGTGTTCAATATTTATATTATAAAATGGATGGCCACCCTCATAATAAAATGTGTTACATGAGTATAACAAGTAATAATGAAAATACCACTTCATGATACCCATGTATACAATCTTACATTCACCAAAAAATTGTCATTCAACAAAGAATCATGAGGTTAGAAACATAAAAAATGATTAAATCAATAAAAATAAGAAATCATCTTTGAAAAAGAAAAATTTTCTTGAATTTTTTTATTATTCTTCCTTTGAATTAGATCAAAATGCATCTGAAAGGCATTAATTATCATCTTCATCATCCACATATTCATCAACATGCTCCTCAACCTTGTCCAACTCCACCTCATCTTGACACAATGGTCAAAATATACATACCAATCCAAAATATATGGAACAAGGAACATCTGTGAGCATGATGAAGGAATAAAGAATAAGTATAATCAATGCTTACATTTATGGGGTTAAAATATTTTCTAGGTTCATTATGACCCTCATGACCTTGGATTCACTCTTCCCCATTTTTTTAAAATAAAATAAATATATATAAAATCATAAAGTGGATGTGACGTGGTCTAATATTGAATACTATAAGAATGTAAAAACAAGCATCTATGATCATCATGAAGGAACACATAATAAAAATAGCCAATGTAAACATTTATGGAAAAAACTCATTATGGGGTTCGTTATCACCATCATCATTGTGGCTCTACTCTTCCCCCTCAGGCTAAAATACAAAAAATAACATAAAAAATCACAAGGTGGATGTGAAGTGGTCTAATATTAACTATTATATAAATGTAAAAAGAATAATATACGAGTAAGAGGATTGAATAAAGATAAATTAAAATTAGTGGATCAAGTGCATTTGTGAATACAAACTCATTTTGCTAGTTATTAAGACCATCATCACCTTGGCTATGCTTTGCTCCCATCTGCTAAAATAAAAAACATGACATAGAAAATTATGAAATGGATGTGAAGTTTTTAAATATTGAGTATTATACAAATGTAAAAATAATATTGAATTTGTCATATCCAATATATATAACATCATTAATAATTCATGTGTTGACCCCTCATCTACATTTGTATTTGGAAAATAATGAAGTTCCCATCAACATTCCATTAGGGGATACTGGTAGCCACAAAATGGTTGTCCTGACCTAGTGGGAATCCCACCTAAACTGATAGATGCACTAGATAAAACCCTCTTAGGATATTTGATAACTTGATGCACACGTCTAAACTTGGGGCATGCACACAATGATGACTAGTTGTTGATTTATTTCTCTTACAAAAATAATATAACAATCGATTAATATAAATAAATAAGAATAAAACTAAAAAGTTCTCCTTCATCAGTAATAGATAAAATTACATATAATTTTATCTTACTCAGTAAAATTTTCTTTTAGGAAATCATTTCCTTCTAAATCATCCATCATAAATCTGTAACATTTAGCATAAAAAGTATTATTTGCCATCATACAATAATTTGAATAAAGTTTGGATTATGGTTTACAAAATTCAATGTTATCTATGAACTATATACACCATTCAAAGTATTTGTTTCCATCATAGTATAATTTATACCCCTTAGTAAAATGGTGTGCCAAAGGGAAGGACAAACTGATTAAAATTTTGGTTATCTATGAATTGCATGAAGAAATCTATCAAAAACCCCTCATAGAAAGCTAGGTTTAGTTTCCTACCAAATACCATTGTATTTGAGAGTTTCTTTAGGTTTACTTTCTGTCTTCATAACCTAAATAAGATGGTTCATTTGTAGGTTTGGAGATATACATTTATTTAGATATATTTTCTTCAAAGAGTAATTCCTTCTCTACTCTTTTTGAATTGGCTATATATTTAGTTCACTTAGATTTCTCTATGAAACCTCTCATCCCTAACACATGTTTTCATATTGTGCATTTATTTTGGTTTGTTGAATACACTGTTGTGCCTTCATGTTATCTTCAACTTTTTTGGTTGCATGGCCTTAGGAAATCGGTTGTAAGTGAGTTTGATCATGACATAAATTATTTTTCATTTACTTTTGGTAAGTAATTACTTACAAATATGGCAACATTATATGGGAATTTTAGGTCCACAAATTTGATTGCCTCATTTTTAGTCTTTTTCAAACATTCATTATGTTAAGCACATGTTTCTTACTATAATTACTAGTGTTGAAGGTGATTGATTTGTTATACCCCTCCCCCCTTCCACCCAAAAATATACCATCAATTCTCCTTGTACTTATTTTTATCTTATTTAGAGACACATAAGGAATGGTACTTTGCCTTGTCCATTGTTTAGATGACAAGGGCACATGCATATTATAAGTTTTATCTTTAGGTTTGTAGGATCATGTACTATGGATGTTAAGAGAGGAATTTGAAGTAATTTATTCATTCCTTGTAATAATATCAATCGATCCCTCTATGATAAAGATTTTAATTGGGAATTCAGTGGATAACGCATTAAATTTTATAAACTCAATGTGTTATATAAATATTAAATTAAATCATAGAACTAATATTTATATAATTCAATGTAAATTAAGCTTTATTAAAGCTACATATAGTATACATGAAAGGTAACTATCTCTAATAAGGCATGTGGTGCTAAAAGATCTACAAATCTTTGAGGAGATTTGAATATACAATATTATGATTTTTTACATTTAGATGTTATTTCACTTATATCAATTTCAAACCAAGAGATTAAAAATTTCCTTTATAACATCAAAATTCAACAAACCAAAGTTATGGTAGGAAACCCATTCATATCCACCAAATAAACCATTTCAACATATCACAATCTTGTTTAAGATTTCCAAATTGTAATATAAACAGAATATTTGTAAATTAAAAAACAAATACATAAAAATTTATACATTCCCTACCTTAAACATAAATATAATATGTCGAACCCACAAATGTAATGAAGGGATACCTATGCACTTCCACCTAATAACTAATCCAATATTGTAGCATTGCTTGAAAATGCAAAGATGGAAAATAAATGTGTTTTAGGTGCTTGATGGGTGTTTTTTACTCTAAACTACATGGATGCATATTATTCATTTCTCTTTGTAATTATTAGGTTCTAAGTAAAATGTGTTTAGTGATTGTGGTGAATGTGATTAATTATTTTTAGTAGTTTCTATAATTAGCAAAACAACTATATTACAGACATGAATGAATATTATTAAGCATCCATGAATTAAAAAATGCCTTCTGGTATGGATGTGGCCATTAGTATAAGTGGATAAGGAAGAGGCTATATAAATATAAATAAAGGAAGAGGTAATCATAACTCAGAAAAAATAAAATGTCAATCTTGATATTGAAAAGTGTTTGGTCATTATGGACGTGATTGCTGAAAAAATCATAAGCAACATGTTAGTTTTTCTGAAGATTAAAAAGAACATAGTAGTATATTTTTTTCTTGAAATAAATCCTCACGTATGTATGGATTTTGGATAATAGTTGTAAAAATATTATGACTAAGAAAAAAAACATCTAAATTGTAAATATAGCTGAACCTTTCAAACCTCATGTCAAAGAGACATAAATTTAAAGATCATGTTTGAAAAACACTCAAATTGACACATTCTCAAGCAAACCATGTAAAGAAGGCCTTTGTTAAAAAAATGTTTGTCAGGAAAAGAAACCACATAATCAATATGACCATGAAAATGTATATGATCAAAACAAACAAGTTGAAATAAGGAAACAAACGAACAAATATTTTTCAATAAGGAAACATCCATTCAAATAGGTTATGAAAATGAATCTTTTCATATCATAATCCAACACAAGTTTAGTGGTATGGGGATAAAAAACTTAAAGAAAACATGAAACAGGGAGTTTGGATTAACAATGATGGTAGATTCTTTATTTCTCTTACAATTTTTAAGAAAATGATTTTAATGTAGATGAGTATAAGATGTGATAATGTGAAATTTGAAAACAAGATCCCATTATTCCTCATTCAAAAAGTAGATGATTTTTTAAGCAGACCAACCAACTTAAAGAAGTTAGGAGTAACCAAGTTGATGAAGTAAGAACCAACAAACTTAAAGATGCTTCATTTCAAGTAGACAATTTTATTCATTTTGAAAAGGACAAGGAACAATATTTACATAAAAATGTCTCCACATTCCTACAAATAGAGAATGATAGGCGTCCTACCTATTATGAGATGACCCTCATTGTTTTTGATGAAATAGTTGTGGAAATACATTCTATTACGTAACATTGTCCAAAAATAAGATCTACATGTTTAAAATGCTAAGAAAAAGTATTGAAAAGAGTTAGTCAAGGATGGATTTCAGATTAAAACATTTGGCTGGTGGACTAAAATTAAGTTTCATGAATATTCCACAGTGCTTTATCTTCTTCATATATAACAATTTCAATAAATAGATTTTATCGACATTGATTGATAGAAAGTGGTGATGTAGTATGCGGATAGGATGGACTTTCTAATCAACACCCTTGTTCTCATTGACAATTTAAAAAAACTAACTTCATGGGATTCTGATTGAGGCATTCTCTCAAACAAATTACCCGTGCTTAAGAATACGACAAGATATATTGACATAATCAATTTAGGGATTTTAAAAACTAACCTGCATATGATGTGTGTTGGCTAAGATCGAAGGACAGATGCAGCTTCCTTGAACAAACACAAAAATTCAGATTTGTAGGGGTTTCAAATATCAACGCTTGTCATTGTAACTTTGCTTGTAACTGCAGTTGAACGTGTCCCTTTGATACTTCAACAGATCATACCTCCAGTAGGCTCAATATGCTCAGGGTTCAACTAAAATGATCACAAATTATACACTGGTTCACAATCAAATGCAGTCCCGAGAGGCACACAAGTCGAAGAACTATACCGCAAAATGTTGGCATCACTTTTTGAAAATTCTATGTTCTTCAATTTTGTGACATAAAAATGGTGATGTATAATATAGCTATCGCCATTTAGGAGTTTTGACTCATTCTATGTTCTTCAATTTTGTCACATTCTCTAATATATATAAAAAGAAAAACTTTTTCCTGGTTGATAATATTCAGGTGGTTGATAATATTCAGGTAGCCTTGGCAAAACCAAATCAACGTGAATTGCCCCTTCTCTGAAGTAAATTTGACGCTCCACCTTACCTTCTATGGAATGCTTTGATTAAGATTTTGTTTTTTAACACCTTTCAAATGTATTATAGTTTAAGGTAAAATACTTAAAATAATTTATTTATTTATTAAGATTTTTTTTTGAGATTTTTTTAATTTTTGATTTTCACTTTAATTTTATATTTGATATAATATTTTTTTAAAAAAATGATTATATTTTGTAATTTGAAAATATAAATATGGTGATACAGTTATTAAATTTAGTTTATTATTACTTTCCATCTTTATTTTTTAATTGTATGTTAACTATTTTAAAGGTTAATAGTTTATGATTCAAAATAATCTTTGCATTAATTTTATTTAATAAAATTGTCGATTAATGTGAATGGTTGAATTTTACAAACCCCTCATTGTAATGTAGACAACATGTTAAAGTGTGAGATTGAGTATTACGTTGCTTTAAAATATCAATAAATCAAAAATAACAAAAGTTGATGTCATGCCCAACCATGTGTTCATAAATTATGAAAAGTTAGACATGGTACAAGTAGCAGGTGGTGGGCGTGACTCTTTTACCCATTTACAACAAAATAGCTTCAAAGTTAACTCATGGAAAGCAATGATAAGATTGAGCACAAAAAAATTAATAGAAATAGAAGAAAAACATTATCTTGTCGATTTATTGATGTGGTCATTATTAAATTGTTTATATATTTAATATTTTTTGTGAACATTCAACAATTATATATTATTTTATTCTTCAATTCATTTTAATGATAATATATTTTCATAAAATAAAACATATTTAATTTTATATTAGAAAAATTTACTATGAATAAAGAGTAAATTTTATTTATAAAATAAATAATAATTTTATATATATTAAATTTTATAAAAATGAACAAATAATATTATATATATATATATATATATATATATAATCAAACAACAAAATTCAGATTTGTGTGATTAGTTTTTTAAAGTCAAACTCATCCAAACAACTAAAAAGGGGTACATAGTTTTATGTTTTATGCATTTAGATTAGTAAAATAAATCACATATTAATTTATTTTTAACCTTTGTTGAACTTTAACAAAAAAAAATTATTAAAACTACACTAATTTCAATTAAATTAAAATACAATTATTTATACAAATTTATGTATGTTTAAATTACAAATAAAATATTAAAGCAAACTTAATTAATTTTTGTAAATTAAAATAATAAAAAATAAAAAGTTTCTAAAAATATCTTGAACATTAAGAGATTTAGAAATAGTCATTGAAGTCTAACAATAGTATATATTATGATTTAAAAATAGTTATTGATGTCTAATAATAGTAGATATTAAAGTATTTTTAAGCAAAGTATCTTAAAAGTTTATGGTAAAGTGAGGATGCTATCTAATTCACCATTTTTTTTTTCTATTATAAAAAAGAATGTGGTTTATTTTTATTTGATTATTAACCGTTGCATAAGGCATGATAAATTATTTGGATGAAAAAAAACACTCATATATGTGAATGCATTTAATAAATAATAATTTAAAAGAAATATGTCTACACATATGAGTCCTTTACATCCTTTCTCAATAACAATTATCCCAAATTATCAAATCCACAATCCTCTTTCTATTCTTATAACACATTAGTAGATCCATTATCTTTGAACATGAATTAAATAACCAACAAAAACATTTTATGAATCGCATATCGCTCAACCATTAAACCCTATGGATAAGAAACTTTATTAACAAACTCTTTTAATGTTTTATTTGTACCTCTTTAGTGAAAAATAATTCCCTATGATTACGACCCTGCAAGTTCTATGCCATTTAAAAAATAGATTATAATAAGCACCATTATCTCCAAAGTTTTTAGAAGCTCTTTTTAGAAGACATGCAAATAAATTCTATTATATAATGTAATATTTATAATATGTAGTGTGAAAACTTTTGTCTCCATGTTTAAGGTCACACTATGTCAACCATAATTACAATACAAATAAAATGAATGATGATTATAGATTTAGGTTATTTTAAAATGTTAAAATGAAAAGGGAAAAACCAGTTTTTAAATATAAGATAATAAAAATAATTGATAAACATGATTAAATGTATGTATAATTTATTAGATTTTTTAGAAAAGAAAATAATAATAAAAATACCCAAGTTAATTAGGAATCAATGATAAAAAAGTCGAAATAAAAATTATAAATTTAAATTAAAAATATTAAATTAAATTTTTGTTATATTATTTCTCTACATTATAAGATTTTATCCATATATTTATCGTAATAAGAGTTATTTGTTGAAAAAAATAAAATAAAATATAATTATATATTAATGATTTCAATAAAAATTAGCATAAAAATTTAATGAATTAAAAATCATGATAGCCAATAAATAAATTTGTTAAATCTTTGATACAATAATCGTCATTCTTTTTAAAAAATTGAGAAAATACATTGTGAAATAAACAAAGTCAAGTTAGACCATTATTTATTTATGAAAATAGAATTCATAGCACATTATATATATTCAACACAATCATAACCACATCTCTAACATCATGTAGTAATCATGAGTTTTAAGGATTTTTATATGTTTATCAACCATGAATTCTTTTCGAAGAAATGATTTATAGTTTGTTAGCATTTTGATTTTCCTTGTCAGCCTTATTTATTTCTCTTTATTAAATATTGAATGTACCCACCTTGATCTTTCATTACACATGTGACCATTCGTATGATCACACTTCAATACTCTTTCTTTATGTTTAACACCTTGAGATCTATCCTCATCTCCAATATGTATTTTTGTTTCAATGTTACGGGTCTCCAAAAATATTAAACACAATTGTTTAACATGTGCATTGAGTTAATAATATATGTGATGAGATCTTCCGAATATTGTAGATCATAGAATTTATACAATATCTTCATTCCAATCAGCATTATGATATTTTATTCATCATAGCTATGTTGACATACCTCTTCATAGTGGTTATATCATTCTTTCAATTGAAAGAATCATGAGGATCTTTTATTTTAATTGTTTTTATTAAATTTTATATTTTTAAAATTTCAAAATAGATTGGATATTGGTAATTATATCATGTGTCTTTTATAGATAAAATTTTGGATGCCTTTTAATTATTTATAATTAATTTTATCATCACATTGTGGACATGTAAACTTTCCATTCATTCAAATGTCTACAAAATAAACATATGAACATATGTATGTGCATGTTTCTATGCATTGAAATACACACAGCATAATATTTATGATTTTAAAATCAATTTATATTCAAAAATAAATCATAAAAATTAATGATATTTAAATATATTATAAATCTTTGATAATTGTGAATACACCAAAAATAATTACATAACACACAAAGATTCTAATACCAATAATTCTTGAAACATAAATCATGTGTACACCATTTTGAATCTCATCTAACTCCTTTATAAGTGTTACAAGATAAAAAAACCATGTTTTACATTTGATTCCTACTTTAAAAAAATAAATGAAAACATAAAATGATCCATTCATATTATTAACAATGAATAAATATTATAATTAACTATATTGATAAGCCCTATCAAATAGTTTGTGGTCATGTTATGAAAGGGATTCACTCCACTCATAGCTAACCAAAGTTTAAAACTACATGATTTTGTATGAAATATTCTAAGGTACATTCTCTTAATATGTTTTTTTGTTTTTTAATTATTTGGTACATACATTACACCATTGTATATTCCTCTGTTATTATAATTTTTACTTGTTATCTTTGAAAAGTGTTTGCACTAATATATATAGTTCAACATATCTATCAAAATAAAATGGTAAAATTTATTTTTTGAATTCATACCTTCTAGACTGACCATAAATATGAAACACCCATATATAACATATGTTATGGAACCATTCATACCTTCTAAATAGTGTGCCTAATCATAAATATGAAACATCTTTTGATACATAAAGTCTTCCATAAGTAACATAAAATCATTAAAATAAGTATCCACTTATTGTAGCCAAACCCTATGATGGAAGATAATTTTAGTTATGAAATTTATTAGTTGGAATCATTTTGTATTCTAGAATTTATTCATCTTTTTATTAACTTGTTTATATTTCAATTAAATTTTTAATTAGTAATTTTTGTAACAAGTATATAGAATTATAAAAAGTAATTATGTGTGTGTAATATTTAACTAAAATTTTAATAAAATGGTGTAAGTTTACTTTAGTCATAGACTAATACTTATTTAGTCCATCCATAATTTAATTATAAGTCTGATAATGTTAAAGTAGCATGCAATAAAATGACGTACTTAAAATTCTATAATCTTATTACCCATTCATTATTTAAAAAAATAACCAATTAAAATTTGTCTTTAAATCACTTTGAAGTTATGTTTAAGTTACCTTTGTGTCAAAAAAAAAAAAAAAAAATCAAATTTCAAATTACAACATTAAAGTTCACTAGTTTAACTTAATATTAAATTTAGAAAGATATCTTAAAGTTGACTTTAATTTAACATAGACGCAGAATAACATCATCAAAATTAAGAAAACTTAAACTTTAAATGATTTTAAATGTGAATTTAGTATTTATGCTTTAGCATGACTTTATATCACATAAAGAAGTCTTACAAAGGTGATGTTATTGAAGTTCTTTAAAATTAAAAAAGTTGGAGAAATTTAGCTTTCAAAAATCACATTTTTATTTAAATATATTGTGATTATAGAGAATGATGAGATTTTTATATGTAAGAAATTATACTCTTTAAGTATGTAGGAGGCATTTAGCTATGATTCAACTATAAAGTATATAAAATATTCTTTAAAAGAAAATGAAGTTTTGATCTCCTTTCGATCACAAATTTCTCACTATTAAATTATGTTATAAATATTCAAATTAAAACTTTCAAAAAAATATATAATATGAACAATTTATTTATAAATAATATTTTAATTTAAAATTCAAAATAATTTATTGGGAAGGACTAGTCTCTAATCAATTTGAGGGAGTCTTAAAAATGTAAAAATCAAATATATTTAATAAGCACTATTCAAACAAACAAATAAATAATGTATAAAAAGATAAAGTTTTATTTATTATTATTAAAATTAAATTATATATTAATTGTATAAAAATATTTAAATATTTTATTGATAAAATAAAATAAAAACTACTATTTACTAAATTTGATAGTTATAAAATCGTATTTACATTTCTTTTTATCATAAATATAATAATAAAATCTAACACAATTACATTAAATGCAAAAGAGAAATTTATAAAACATTATATATTTTTCCTTTTAACGTTTACTGCTCGTGTGAATTATTGAACTGCAATATTGAATTTGTAATGAGAAGCAGGATCGATCGTCAGATTTAGTCCATGATCCCATGATGAGAATATTATCCTCCGAGAGTGCCACCATAAACATAAAACAAGTAGGCCATTAATATTTTTGTTAGGGAAAATGATGTGAATAAACTAATATTATTGCACCGCCATCCCTGACATAATAAAAAGTGGTATGACATCATGTCATGACATAACAGAATGAAGGAATTTTATTAAGAGGCGGCCATCCGTTCATACAGATCTGGATAAAACATTCCATTAGCGGAGAGTTATCAAATTTTGAATATATAAATAAATCCTTACAAAGAATGTTTGTCACTCACATATTTAGGTTGTGGATCTAACTTAAATTTGTTTTATATAACTCTCTGACGGTAATCTCTGGTGAGAGCGAGCCATAAAAGATTGTTGCCTTTGAAGACGCATCTGGTGGTTGAATTTGGCAATAAAATCTTCGACCCTCTTGTTAAATTCTTCCAACTCATTCTTATCATCATTATCGCCTTTAACTTTCATAACCAACATCTCAGAAGAACAAACGTTCTTCCAACTTTGTCCGTAAAACACCTCTTCTTCCACCTCATTATTACTATCAATTGAAGCCTGCACACACAAGGGACTGCCAAATATAATCTCAGTTATCTTGCTAATTTCCTCGTCCACATACGAAACATACGAATCTCTAACTCTGTTTGAATTAGCCAACAGTGGCGAACTGTTAGTGAGAATGATAGCCATGATAACTCTGTTTGAATTAGCCAACAGTGGCGAAATTAAGAAAACTTAAACTTTAAATGATTTTAAATGTGAATTTAGTATTTATACTTTTGGCATGACTTTATATCACATAAAGAAGTCTTACAAAGGTGATGTTATTGAGGTTCTTTAAAATAAAAAAAGTTTGGAGAAATTTAGCTTTCAAAAATTACATTTTTAAAAAATTTATTGTGATTATTAAAAATGGTGAGATTTTTATATATAAGAAATTATACTCTTTAAGTATGTAATGTAGGAGGCATTTAGCTATGATTCAACTATAAGGTATATAAAATATTCTTTAAAAGAAAATGAAGTTTTGATCTCCATTCGATCACAAATTTCTCACTATTAAATTAAGTTATAAATATTCAAATTAAAACATTCATAAAAAAACAAAATAATAATATAAACAATTTATGTATAAATAATATTTTAATTTAAAATTCAAAATAATTTATCGCAAAGAACTAGTCTCTAATCAATTTGAAGGAGTCTTAAAAATATAAAAATCAAATATATTTAATAAGCACCAATCAAATAAATAAATAAATAATATATAAAAAGATAAAGTTTTATTTTTTTATTATTAATATTAAATTATATATTAATTTGTATAAAAATGTTTAAATATTTTATTGTTAAAATAAAATCAAAACTATTATTTACTAAATTTGATAGTTATATGATGTATTTGCATTTCTTTTTATCAAAAATATAATAATAAAATCTAACACAATTATATTAAATGCAAAATAGAAATTTATAAAACATTATATGTTTTTCCTTTAATGTTTACTGCTCTTGTGAATTATTGAACTACAATATTGAATTTGTAATGAGAAGCAGCATCGATCGTAAAATTTAGTCCATGATCCCATGATGAGAATATTATCCTCCGAGAGTGCCACCATAAACATAAAACAAGTAGACCATTAATATTTTTGTCAGGGAAAATGATGTGAATAAACTAATATTATTGCACCGCCATCCCTGACATAATATAAAGCGGTATGACAACATGTCATGACATAACAGACTGAAGGAATTTCATTAAGCGGCGGCCATCCGTTCATACAGATCTGGATAAAACATTCCATAAGCGGAGAGTTATCTTATTTTGAATATATAAATAAATCCTTACAATGAATGTTTGTCACTTACATATTTAGGTTGTGGATCTAACTTAAATTTGTTTTATATAACTCTCTGACGGTAATCTCTGGTGAGAGCGAGCCATAAAAGATTGTTGCCTTTGAAGACGCATCTGGTGGTTGAATTTGGCAATTAAATCTTCGACCCTCTTGTTAAATTATTTCAACTCATTCTTATCATCATTATCGCCTTTAACTTTCACAACCAACATCTCAGAAGAACAAACGTTCTTCCAACTTTGTCCCTAAAACATCTCTTCTTCCACCTCATTATTACTATCAATTGAAGCCTGCACACACAAGGGACTGCCAAATATAATCTCAGTTATCTTGCTAATTTCCTCGTCTACATACGAATCTCTAACTCTGTTTGAATTAGCCAACAGTAGCGAACTGTTGGTGAGAATGATAGCCATGATAATGCACAAGATAAACATATGCAACGCATTGGGAGCAGTGGATGAAAGATTTTCTTTATGCCAAAACATGGCCACAACAGCTGCAACAATACCAGCAGTGATGCACGTTTTAATTGTGTGGAACGTCGTCTGCATGGACTGCTTATTATTGTCTGTTGTACAATTCATGTCGGCGCACATTTCACTCTGATAAGATTTAAAGAATAGAATGAAAGTAGGGAATGCATCAGTGGAAGGTGTTGTTTATTTTTATAGCCAAACATGCCCAGCTCTCACCTCTTTCGTGGGAAACAACATTCACACTCATGCTCAAAACAAGTTACTTTCGTGGAAAATCTCACAGAACTAATTCAGGTTGCCTTAGAAGACCAGATTTTTTTTTTAAATTTTGATTGAAAGAAAAGACAATATTTAGAAGAGTTACGCAATTGCATTTGATATTAGGGTGATATTATTTAAGTTTGAGGTGATGCGTCTTATGTAACTTTAATGTGTATATATTTGTCTGTTTTCATTTGGTTTTTCAGTTGAGGTGAGTTTAACCAGAATAAATAATTACGTGTATGTTGATGTCAGTTTGTTTTGGATGGACTTTTTAAACAGTAAAGTCATGAAAACTTGATTGCCATTTAACTAACTGTCATCGCGATTGTAGAGACTATTTAACTATCGTGGATGATGTTGTTGTCAACATCATTGTTACGAGCACAGTCACTATCATAATTAACATGAAAAACTCATTCAATGTGGCAACATCGTGATGTGGAGACCCACGAGGCAATCAAGAGCTTCTGCACTACTTTTCATGATTTCTCTACCCCTAACCCATACACAAATCTCTATGCATTAATGTTACTATCCACATTGACACGAGGTAGGCGAGCTTAAATGTTAAAAATCCTAGTCATTTTTGCCTCCATGTCCCTATTAAGCCAATGTTTGATGTTTCATCGATTGAAGACTTTGAAGCTCGGCAAGCGGAGGGAAGGAACCAGTTCAAGCTTGTAATCCTCATAGGTAAGCACAACTAACTAATCACACTTGATACCAACTTAGTCATTGATATTCATTTTTTTATTATTTGTTCATCAGCGTGACACCTTGTATGCTATAAGTTACATTAAGTGGGGCACTACTAGAGAGAAGCATGTCATTTTATTTCAGATCTATCATGCATAGATACCACAATAATATGCATATTTAATGATAACTTATTGTAACAAGGGTATTAATTTACTACATTTTTAATGTGGATATGAGGTTTGAGATTTTATAATACGAATTATGTTTTGGATTTTTTTACCCCTAATATAGATGTCATTGTAGTTTTTTTCTCATAATTTAATTTGTTGAAACTCTTAGCTAGAGTGTGTTTATATCTTACATATAAACCCCTATCATTTCCATTATATTGACTCATTTTGCACACTGATATTGCATTTCACATCTAAACACACATGTCCAAGAACTTGCAGCAAACCAAAATATGGACAACAAAGTGTAGGTACATCCATAATAAGAATAAAAGAGTCCACCTTGGATCTTGCAAACTGATATGTTAGAAAAACTAACTAGTCATCCATCCATTCACAAGGTTGTAATTTTTTTATGGAGTTGATGGTGTTCAAAAAACCTTATTGTATTAGAGGGGCTTAATAGAAAAGGATATCTATTCTAATTTTAAGCCCCACGAGGATGAAAAATATAAAACATACACCCAAAATATATTTCATTTAATGGTTATTGTTAATGATGAAATTGTTTAATGGCTAGCATAATGACACTTCATTTACACACCAATTACATGGTGTGGCAAAATTGTAAGTCTTTTCAATTATATAGGTTTAAAATGACACACACACACACACATAAATATATATATATAACAAAATTATAATATCTATAATAAAAATATTTATAAATAGATTATAAACAATTTAATTTTTAATATCATTAAATGTTTAAATGTCAATCACATAAACCTTTTGATTGGTTTTTATCAAAGACAATGTAACATTGTATATCTCTTTTCAATGTTGTTTTATGTAGGGATTTTGAAAACAATTCAACTAAATAAAAGAGTCCACACCTGCCCTTCAATTTAGGATTGAAAAATATATCTTTTTTATAAATTAATACTCCTCAATATCATGAGATATAATGAAATAAAATGATATGAATTTAAGAAAGCACATTGTTGACATAAGCTTTAGCTCTTTGATTATGACTTCCTCTTATGAAACTGACATAATCTTTTGCCTTGTATGTAACACCATATTTCCACTTTCATTCCATGTAGACACCGTGTCTTCACTCCAGTTTTTAACCTCCACTAATCTAATCATGACTTTCATGGAATTTTACACATCTTTGAAAAAGTCATGCTCCAAACTTTTCTAATTTGTGTAGACTAAATTAGCCTTGTACTTTAATGTGTTTTAAAAAAAATAGTATCTATCCTAATGGATTGGACCTCCATAATTGGCCCTTGTCAAAGTGTTTTTTTTTAATTTCATTTTTGTTTGACTTCAATATTTGGACTTGATGGAAAGCTCCACCCTCCATGGTAAAGGGTAGTTTTAAAAATATCTTTATTGATAACAAATATTTAATATCACCAAGCATCTTGTAACATAAAATTGAAGTTCATGAAGAGGAGTTAACCTTGATTCTCAATAATTTTGAAGAATTAAAAAAAAAATTGTAATACATTAGTTATATATATATATATATATATATATATATATATATATATATATATATATGTTTAAGATATCTATATTAATTACTCTCATGTGTTAGCATGCTAACCTTTATAAGATGTTCATTTGAGGCACAAAATAAATTAATAGCGTCTTATCAATTAGACATTTAAATTAAAATAACACATTACATTAAAATGAATTAATATAATATTATAAAGTATATCTAAATTATTTTCTCCTATATCATAGCCACCATATGTTATATCATATTTCATGCATACAATTTATACCATCTAATACAATCCACTTTATCCTCTAAAGCCTCTTATATAAATATGGGGTACATACATCAAAGAAGCTTTGATACACCTACAACCCCACTATATCCCAAATTACTAACTCATTACTAAATCATAGTTAAAAAATATATAAATGTACAATACTTTTTTAATTATATATAACCCAAGTTCTTCCGCACACTAAAAAGAAAGAGAAAAGAGGAGAAGAGTAGTAAGATCCAATATCAATCACTTTTAAAACATTATACAAACACATGCTATCGTGTATAATATATATGCACTAGTTGTCTAGCCCATGCCAACCATTAAGCATTCTAGTATTTGGATAATTACTAGATTAAATATGTATATATAGTTATATTCGTCAATAGAATAATGGTTGTTGTTTTTGCATACAAATATACGTGTTACCTCATGTTCTTCATATGTTCCATTAAACTTATTGTTCTCTACATTTTTGTGCCCATATTTTATGTCTATTGATTCTAGTCATATAACTCAACTGTTAACTAAATTTGAAGAAAAATCAAAACAACTGTTAACTAAATTTGAAGGTATTATGACCTTATTTGAAAGTATAAGATTTTAAGAATAATTCTTGTTAATGGGTTAATAGTAAATAAGCATGACAAGAGAAGTAGAAAAGAGGTAATTTGGTTGGTTTAAACTAAACATTCATGGGGCATGTAGAGGAAATCTAGGGGCTTCTAGTGCAGGTTGTGTAATAAAGGATTGGAGTGGTTCTCTAATTAAAGCCTTATCTCTGAAGCTTCTAGTTGGGATTACTAATGACATTGAGGACTAAGCATTGACAACTGAAGTGGAGATGGCCTTAAAATGTGGAATCTCCTTCCTAGAGATTGAAGGTGATTCTTAAGTAGTGATTGAAGCTGTGAATAATGAAAAGGCTAAATCTTGGAAAATTGCTAGCATTCTAGATATTATTTGGCCTAAATTGACAATTTTTGATTATTGGACATGTTCCCATTACTTTTGGGAAAGCAATAAAGTAGCTGACTTTCTTGCTAATTTAGAAATTGATCAATTCAAGGATGTAAGAATAGATAATGTTAGCATTAATTGGGAAGATTGCAGACACTTCAATTAAATTATTCTATGAACTTTGTAGGAGTTGATTGTTGTTTTTATTTGTATTTTTTAATACAAATAAAATATATCTAGTGTTTTCCTTTTTGCAAAGGTGATTTCCATGTTTTTGTGCTGACGTGTCCATAAGAAAGTTTCTATTTGGGTTTTTATGATAGAGTTTCACTGATTTCCAAGTGAAAGGACTTGCCTTGATTTATCATAATAGCCACTTTAGGATTTTATACATGCACATTTATGGTTTGGGATTATTTTTAGAGTGCAACGATCATGCGTATGATTTCATTAAGGGTTTGGTGTCATGTCGCCTCACTAGTATGACATGACACTTTACGTAGATTTGCCTTTTTCTAGACTCTCGTAGGCAAATGATGGTGATGAGAGAGTCATTTTTGCATCTATTTAGTGATTAGATGGCTTGTTATGCTCATGAAGACTTTATATTTATTCATTACTTTTTATATGGGGCCAAAATGTTATATTTTTAAATTAAAATGCACTTTTATTTTATAAAGTTACTTTTTATTTTAAAAAAGTACAATGAGGTTTTACAAGATGTATTACGGATACTTCTAGAAGTTCCCAAAAAGAGCATAAATAGACCCCATGGGTCTCTCATTTGGGCATCCAAGTCTATTCTCTCATTCGAGTCTTCTTGAGCATTTGTGGGGCTTGATAGTCTACAAATATTAAACAAAATCCTTGAGAATGATACCTCTCAAGAGATTGCATAACTGAGGAAGTGGAAGATCTTCTGAAGGGTTGTACATTGGAAGTGGTATTCAGCGATTTCATGTTGAGCTTCATTGAGTATTCAGATTGAGTTTGAGAGATAAACAATTTTGAGTCCTTTGGTGAGGTGACTGCATCAGTGTCCCATTTGGAGGGCTTACCAATTATATATATTTTTATACAATTCGTACAAGTACGACCTGTACCTGTAGTAAAGTAGGGCAAGGTTTTTTGGGCACTGCCAACAAATTGCGATTTGTAGCAGAATTTATATTATTGTCCAAAATTCATGCTTGGTTGGGAGATTGAAATTTTTATGGTGAGAAATGTTTACCCCAGCCTAGGTGTCCATGTTCAGGATAGATTCAACACTTGCTAGTGGAGATAGGAATTAAAACCTAGAATCATACTAGTATGTACAGTACAAACTGTACCCATAGTAGTGTACAGACAATAGTCTGGGTGCAATAAACAAACTAGGTTTTTTGTCTTCATTGAATTTATATGGAGGTTCTATTTACATCTACATATCTTTGAATAAAGATTCAAGAATTTGTACCAAATCCTTTATATGTTGTTCATTCTGTTCATGTTTTGAAATATGAAAATCACCATCTATTGTAAAAAGGAACTATATTTCCATAAATAAGTATATTGGTACTAAATATTTTAAATTATTTAGCTGAGTAGATTTTTTTTATATTCAGTTTACTCTTACAGAAGTGTAGTTTAACTATTTACCAACTGTTTGACAAAAATCCATAACGCTATATTAGTATTTTTTGTAAACCTACCAACTGTTTGATGAAATTCCATAGTGCAAGATCAGTGTTTTGATGATCCTACTAGTGAGGGTCATTACAGTGGTATCAGAGCCATCATCTTGCCATCTTGTGATCAGCTAAATAGCAGATGAGCGAGAGAGAAATCAGATATTATATCAGGGAACAACAGAGACAACCAAATCAGAATCCTCAGGTAATAGGAGATACATTGTCAGAAGCATTAAGAGACACCAGAAAATTAGTTCAAAATATGGAAGAAGAAGATAGAGATGCAATTACTAAAAGAAAATTTGACAATATGCTTGATATGATGTCATGCCTATTAGCAATAATGGATCAGCAAGCCATTCCAGATCAAAATCATCAACACACAGCTGAACATAGTGGAGTTAATGAGGAAAGGTCAATAAAACATACTGGAAAAACTAGAGGATCAGCCTCTAGGCCTCTTTTTCCCACCTTTAGACCAAGAGAAGAACAATTACATGTTGCTCCAGCTACTCCATTTGGAGATGAAGCTAGATAGGCCTACTTGGAGTATACCACTCTCCCTCTTGATATGAGAGAAATATGGACATTTGATCAATTCATGAATCAAAGGAATAAGAGAGGAGGAAGAAATGATATCCACGCTCCAAGGAATGACTATCAACAAGCACTTGGTAAGATTTCCATGCCTAACTATGATGGAAGTAACAAATGCATAGCTAGGTCTTGGATTCAAAAGCTTGATAATTATCTTTCTTTGAGACCAATGCCTGAAGTGGATGCCATAACATTTGCCACATTGCATCTTGAAGGAGTTGCTCATGAGTGGTGGTATCATGGGTTAGTCACTCTTGGACACAACCATATCACTACATATGAGGAGTTTACCAACAGATTAATTGAAAGGTTTGATGTCAAGGATCTTCAAATGAGTTTCTGTGAATTGGCACAACTAAAAAAACATGGTTCCCTTGATGCTTATATTAATGACTTTCAGAAGCTAGCAGCAATGGTACCTGATATCTCAGAGCGTAGGATAGTCATGTTGTTTATAGAAGGGTTGGTTGAACCACTCAAGGGGTGGGTTAAGGCCTTTAATCCTCTCACATTCCAAGAAGCCATGAAGAAAATCCGTAGTATGGAACTTACAGCACTAGCAAACAAGTTCAGTCCTAAAGGCTCTTCAGCATACAAGGATAATAAAGGGGGATTCAACAAAAGTAAAGATAAGGTTGATGACACAAAAGGCAAGCCAGCTACACCATTGGATAAGGAGATGCTTAATGACCTGCGTAAGAAGAAGTTATGCTTCTATTGCAAGGGTCCTTATGAGTTTGGACATGATTGTCCTATGAGGCCTAAGGGAAAGGCCAACAGGATGATGTGGGTTTATTATGAGGGTTCAGATTCAGATAACTCAGAGTACCATGATCCTGATGATGTAGAGCAGGAACAGGAGGAAGATAATGCTGTACAAAAAGAGGAATCAAAATTGCATTTATAGGAGGCACATCTATCCAGTATTTAGAGAGAGGGGTCTTTCAGACTTAGAGTTGTCTTGGCAGGACAAAAAGTTGTTACACTCTTGGATACTAGTGCCATGCACAACTTTATTGATGCACGCTTTGTGGAGAGGCATGGGCTCACCACTGAGGAGTTTGATGGACTAAAAGTTAAGGTGGCTGATGGATTTATTCTTCGATGTGACAGGATGGTATGTGATCTACCTCTACACCTGAACAACTATGAGTTAAAGGCAAATTACCATGTGGTCAACATAGGTGACATGGACATAGTGCTTGGGATGCAGTGGCTACATTCGTTGGAGGAAGTTACCTTGAGACTTAAGGATACGGAGATATGGTTCGAGGTAGATGGCAAAACACATGTGTTGAAGCCTATTCATAATAGTGATGTTAGGACTATTTCACTTAGGAGAATGGAGCCAGGCATATTGACATAGAGTGGGTAGCTATTTGTACCTTAATGCCTACACAAGAGGACCAGCACAAGGTTGAATATCATCCTAATATTCGGAAGTTGAGAATTACATATGAGAAGGTATTCAGCAAGATTTCACCAGATAGACCGCCAAATAGAGGCATTGATCATATTATTGAGCTAGAGGAAGGTGCTAAGCCGATCATGATCAAACCATATCGACACCCAAAGTGACTCAAGGATGAGTTTGAGAGGACCATTAAGGAGTTACTAGCCATGGGGCACATCGGACCAAGTAAGTCACCTTTTACATCTTCTGTTGTTTTGGTTAAAAAAACATGGTACTCTTCAGATGTGTATTGACTACAGAGTGTTAAACAAAAGAACTATTAAGAATAGATATCCTATCCCATGCATCGATGAGTTGATAGATGAATTGCATGGGGCTTGTTATTTTTCAAAGATTGACTTAAGATCAGAATATCATCAAATCAGAGTGAGGGAACAGGACATTGAGAAAACTACTTTCTGATGTCATTATGGGCATATTGAGTTTGTAGTCATGCCTTTTGGTTTGACTAATGCACCTGCCACTTTTTAGTCTACAATAAATAGGATTTTTCACCATCAGTTGAGGAGATTTGTACTGGTATTCTTTGATGATATTTTGGTATACAGTAGGTCATGGCAGGAACACCTTGAGCATTTGGAGATAGTATTGGATATATTGTAGAAGGAGTCCTTGTATGCCAAGGAATCCAAATGTGATTTGGGCATGACTGAGCTTCTATATTTAGGACACATCATCAGTGCAGATGGAGTGTGGATGGATCCTGAAAAAATCCATGCTATTGTTGATTGGCCATCACCAAAGAACCCTATGCAGTTGAGGGGGTTCCTTGGTCTATGTGGGTTTTATCGCAGATTTGTCAGTGGCTACTCATGACTTGCTGCACCCATGATAGATTTGTTGAAGAAATGGGCATTTGTGTGGACTCATGAGGCACATGAGTGTTTCATGAGATTTAAAGAGATAATGACCACATGCCTGGTTCTGGCATTGCCTAATTTTTTGAAGCCATTTGAGCTTTAATGTGATGCATCCAGAGGAGTAGGTGTTGTACTCATGCAAGACAAGCACCCTATTGCTTATGAGATCAAGAAACTTAGAGGGCTTGAGTGATCATTTAGAATTTATGATAAGGATATGTTGGCCATCATGCATGCCCTGGCCAAGTTCAGACAGTATCTTTTGGGCAAAAATTTTTGTATAAAGACTAACCATAACAGTCTGATACACTTTTTGGGACACTGGGACCTAAATGATCACCAGAAAAAATGGGTGAGTAAGTTGCAGGCATATGACTTTGACATCACGTATGTCAAGGGTACGCAGAATGTTGTTTCAGATGCTCTATCTCGCAGGCCACACCTTACATCTATAATCTAGATATCAAAGGATTGGTGACATTTAATTATAGTAGAATATGCTAGGGATACATGGGCCTCTGATATAGTGGAGGGGGAAGCGATTGATGCAAGATACACACTTGTAGATGATTTGATCATTTACAAGAATAGGATTTATTTAGTCCCAGGATCGAAGGTTAAGCAATTGATCTTGAGAACACTTCACGACTCACCCATAGCAGGCCATCCCAGGTACTTTAAGACTTACAGGGTAGTTTAGGAAAGGTTCACCTAGAAAGGGCTTAAGGCTGATCTTTTGCAGTATATTCGGGAGTGTCTTGTTTTCCAGAAATAAAAATGAGAACACATGTATCTAGCAGGGCTCCTACAACCACTTCCTATTCCTGACAGGAAGTGGGAGTGTATCTCCATGGACTTTATCATAGGTTTGTCCAAGGCACAGGGGCAAGATTGTATTTATGTGGTGGTGGATAGATTAACAAAATATGCCCACTTCTTCCCCATCACTACTACATACTCAGTGGTTCAGGTGGTAGAGGTCTTTTTCCAAGAGGTTTTTAGGTTGCACGGCTTGCCTCAAAACATTGTGAGTGACAGGGATAGCCGCTTCATGAGTCACTTTTGGTAGGAGGTATTCCGGTTATGTGGTACTGAGCTTACACCCAGCACCAGCTATCACCCACAGACCGATGGTTAGACGGAGATAGTAAACCAGTGGGTAGAAGGGTATTTGAGAAATTATGTGGTAGCTTAGCAGCGGACTTGGGTCAGATGGATTTATATTTGTGAGTATTGCTATAACACTACATACCACATGACTATACAGATGATGCCTTTCATGACACTTTACGGTTATGAGGCACCGATTTGTCTTGATTTAGTGTTGGGTGATAGTCAGGTACCTAGTGTAGGTGAATTACTACAGAAGAGTGAGGACATAGTTGCTACTCTCAGAGACAACATTGCCAAAGCTTAGAACCAGTAGAAACAGTATGTATACCAAAAATGGACTGAGCGTTGTTTTGAGGTGGATGATATGGTCTACCTCATGTTGCAGCCATATAGGCAGTCTACTCTCAAGAAGAGTGGTGCAGAGAAACTCAAGCCACAATACTATGGACCATTTAAGATTATCAGGAAGGTTGGTGAGGTGGCTTATGAGTTGGAGCTTCCCACAGATAGCAGAGTGCATAATGTATTCCATGTGTCATGCCTCAAGAAGGCATTGGGTCAGAGTGTGGTGCCCTCTGCAGTGTTACCTCCCTTGGATGATGAGGGGAAGTTGATTTTGGTTCCAGAATCCATCTTGGAAAGTAGAGAGAAGCAACTTTGCAGGTGGGTGATCAGAGAGTACCTGATTAAGTGGAAGGATCTACCCATTGAGGATGCTACTTGGGAGGGTGAGGCCATTTTGTAGCATTCGACATTAAGATTGCTTAAGGCTAAGAAATTTCAGGAGGGGCAGACTGTCATGTCACCTCACTAGTACGACATGACACTTTACATAGATTTGCCTAATCCAGACTCTCGTAGGCAGATGATGGTGATGAGAGAGTCATTTTTGCATTTATTTGGTGATTAGATGGCTCGTTATGCTCTTGAAGACTTTATATTTATTCATTACTTTTTATATGGGGCCAAAATGTTATATTTTTAAATTAAAATGCACTTTTATTTTATAAAGTTACTTTTTATTTTAAAAAAGTACAATGATTTTTCACAAGATGTATTACGGATACTTCTAGAAGTTCCCAAAAAGTGCATAAATAGACCCCATGGGTTTCTCATTTGGGCATCCAAGTCTATTCTCTCATTCGAGTCTTCTTGAGCATTTGTGGGGCTTCATAGTCTACAAATATTCAACAAAATCGTTGAGAATGATACCTCTCAAGAGATTGCATAACTGAGGAAGTGGAAGATCTTCTGAAGGGTTACACATTGGAAGTGGTATTCAGCCATTGCATGTTGAGCTTCATTGAGTATTCAGATTGAGTTTGAGAGATAAACAATTTGGAATCCTTTGGTGAGGTGACTGCATTAGTGTCCCATTTGGAGGGCTTACCAAATTATATATATTTTTATAAAGTCTATACAGGTACGACTTGTACTTGTAGTAAAGTACGATAGGGTTTTTTGGGCGCTGCCGGCAAACTACGATTTGCAGTAGAATTTATATTATTGTCCAAAATTCATGCTTGGTTGGGAGATTGAAACTTTTATGGTGAGAAATGTTTACCCCAGCCTAGGTGTCCATGTTTAGGACAGATTCAACACTTGCTAGTGGAGACAGGAATTAAAAGCCAGAATCATACCAGTTTGTACAGTATGAACTGTACCTATAATAGTGTATGAACAATAGTCTGGGCGCAATAAATGAACTAGGTTTTTTGTCTTCAACAAATTTATATGGAGGTTCTATTTACATCTGCATATCTTTGAATAAAGATTCAAGAATTTGTACCAAATCCTTTATATGCTATTCATTTTGTGCATGTTTTGAAATCTAAAAATTGCCATCTATTGTAAAAAGGAACTATATTTACATAAATAAGTATATTGGTACTAAATCTTTTGAATTATTGAGCTGAGTAGATTTATTTTATATTCAGTTTACTCTTACATCAGTGTAGTTTAATTGTGTTCCAATTGTTTGACAAAAATCCATAATGCTATATTAGTATTTTTTTGTAAACCTACCAATTGTTTGACGAAATTCCATAGTGCAAGATCAGTGTTTTGATGATCCTACTAGTGAGGGTCATTACATTTGGTAATTAGAAATGGGTCCATTTTTCATGCAGAAGTAGTGAGATGGATCAATTCTATGTGGAGTCTGCAGGTTAGCTAATGATTTTTGGAAGTGCCAAAAATAGTGAAATGGGGTTTGTAGGCTTGGTGTTTTGGATGCATCTTTTCAACATTTTCTAAATTCCAATGATGGAGGTGGCGGAAGCCATTGAGCATGTTTTAGGGATAGAAACTTTGGTTGCAAGCAAAAGGGTAATATTTAATTCTGACTTGGCTTCTTTAGTCGCTAGTAATTTATGTTTGGTAATGTCAGACTTAGAATAGGCCTAGAAGTTGGTGCAATTTTTTGTGTGGTCAAAATATAGGTAGGATTTTTCGTTAGAGATTGAAACCCACACCCCCCAGCCTAGGTTCGTCTCTCACTCTCCCATTCTCTGGTAGGAATACCTTGGGTTTTATCCCTTTATATCTTTTTCGTGCTCTGCAATCAAGGTTTTTGGTGTTAGTGAATTTTTCTCAAGAAGTGAATGAGGCCTACACAAGTAAACAAAAAGTGGCAATGAATAGAGACATTTGTATGCCTGAAGTCTAAGATTTACTATAGCCTATTCTAGGTTTGGAAGAATGTCAGGGGCTTAGAAGGAAGCCAGAATGAGTCATAACAATCAAATGGTTGGTAGAGGGTGTTTCAAAGGGGGTTTTCAAGGCTCCCCCTAGTGGAAAGGGAAAATCTAAATGCTAAAGGACCCATGTAGCTCAAAGAGTCTAGGAAGGTGGTAGCATCAGGTAGAGTAGCTGATGAGGTCAAGGAATAGGAAGTTCATGCAATCATTTTCAAAAAGACTGGTGAACCATTCACGTCGGGTGACATCCTACGTAGTAATGGGAGAATGGTAGAATTAGTAATATTGAAATGAATGTTTTTTGTTTGGTCTTTTTGGCTAATTTGACAACTGCATGTTGTAATAAGTTGTATTTAGTGTGACTATTGGATAATGTGAAGGGTTTTTGTAATGATTATTGGATTGTTTTTTTTTTGGATAGTAATTGTTGGATACCCTGATATATGAAAATGTTTGTTTTTTTTGGTTTAGTCATTATAACTTAACATAGTTAAATGTTAAGCCAAATCAATCTTTTGTTATATTGAATATCTTATGTTATAAAGGCCAAAGACTTGTAAACTCTCTAACATCGATTAAAAAATAAAAGATTTTAAGAATACCAATACCAACAGTAATGCATGTTTCAATTTTGTGAAAAGTCGTCTGCAGCTTATTATTGTCTATTGTACAATCCATGGCACACATTTCACTCTGATAAGATTTAAAGAAGAGAATGAAAGAAGCGAATGCATAAGTGGAAGATCGTGGTTGATTTTTATAGCCAAACATGCCCAGCTCTCACCTCTTTCATGGAAAACAATAACCGCACTCATACTAGAAACAAGTTACTTTCGTGGAAAACCTGAGAAAGTAAATCTCTAATTAGATGAAAACTAACGTACTCATCGTAATTGTTGTCATAAATGACAACATGAAAAGATATGGGGGAAACATTTGATATTATCGTCATGTTTACGTCTGCGGTGACGCCTCTAAATTTCATACGCATACATTTGTAATTTTTCTCTTGGTTGGTAATATCAAGTGGCCTCTGAGCAGATCCGCAGACCTGAAAAGAAGATAAAAGGATTAGGTGGTAATTTCGGAATTTTTGAGTTTTAAAAACCCTTCGTTGTAATATAGAGGACAAGCTAAAGCGTGACATCGATGATGACGTTGCATTTATAGCTCACAAAGGTATGCGAAGTTTGTCTAATTTAGTTATTATATAGCTCCTTACATTTAAAAAAAAAATGTGGTGGGATTGGGATCACACTTCATGTTATATTGAAGTAGAATGTTAAGATAACATTAAGGATGCATACAATTTTTTTTTAAAGTCAATTATATTATAAGTTTGATTTTGGATTGAGGAAGAGAGGAGTCATGTTTGTCTCTTCAACTATTATTTTTAGTAGGAGTAGTAATATTACGTAAGAAATTATGTTTTTTTATCAATTTTTTTTATAAAATTTTTATGAAGATTTATGTTTTTATTGTGATTGTGTTGGATAAATTATAATCATTAATAATTGATCTTAACTTGCACTTACAAATTAGTGGGGTCCACAATCTCAATTAATTACTTCAATTTATATTAAAAAGTATTAAGTATTAAAAAAAATTAATTGGTTGCCCAACTAAAATCAACTAATTTGAGATTAATGGTTAAACTTACTTATCATTAATTCGGGGAAATTGCTATTCCATATTGATGCCCAAACATCATAATTGTTAGGAAGATTCTACGAAGGACGAGGACAAAAATCTATAACTACTTTGAAAATGATGTCGAGAACTTCCATAGTATTTGTTACCACACCTTCTATACAAGCCATACAATAAAGAATCAAGGGGTGTCATTATAACAACACAATGAGCATTGCCTCAATAGTTAGTGATAGTGTCAAGGTGTTTGATTTCTAATGTCACCTTCAAATTTCCTAAACTTAAATATGTAACATTCAATTTGATAGCATAAAAAATCTATCTAAATAAAATTATAATTTTCTAAATTTTTATGATTGAAAAAAGAATGATTTACGATTTTTTAAAATTTGAAAAAAAATCAATATAAAATATGTATCAATTTGTTATGTATATAGTAAATATTGTTAAAAAATATCTCGAAATTATCATTTTTATATAAAATATTCAAGTAAAAAAAGTTTGAAAAGAAAAACAAACGCACTTTAATGATATTGGATTATTGTATAAATTTGAAAAAAAAAATATTTAAAAAAATTTAAGTGCATAATTTTTTTAAAATACTTATATTTAAATTTATCTTTAAAAAAAATAAAAATAAAAATAAAAATAAAAATAATAAATAAATAAAAAAAATTAAACATTTTTGAATTAGATAATGACTTCCCAAACAATGAAATATTTCAGATCTAAACTAAAGAAAGAAGAGTTGAGATTACAATAGTAATCAAGTGTTTCATATAATCTTTATATGATATTAGAATTTAAATGATTACAAATTAATGTCATGCCTAACAACAAAGGTCTATAAGTTAACCAAAGGACTATTAAAAGTAGACTAAGTAAGCAAAGTAAGAAGATTCCTCCATCCATTTTGGTAGATCATTAATGACCTTTTGAAAAGAAAAATTAAGTTTGAGTTTTCGAGTTAAATAAAACCTTGCCCACAAATTAGAATGTAAGTTTTTATAGCAATGGTTTTGTTTTTGTGTTGCATATAACGGGAGGAGGGAGGGATATTGATGCTTGCATAGTGTGCTAAAATATTCTGATTTGATTTACACTTCATTATTGATTAATTTTTTTTAAACTTTGGAATTGTGGTATAATTGTATTTATTAATTGAAATATTATTATATAAATTAATTAAAAAATGTTTTTGTAATTAAAAAAAAGTCATATTTTTGATTGTTCATATGTTTTAATTTATATTTTATTTTGTTATTTTTGATATTTTTTAATATATTATTTTATATTATTATTTTTTTAATATTATAATAATAAGATGTATTAGTTAATTTTATATTATATAGTTATGACATTAATTAATAATTAAATATTATATCTAATGTTAATATATTAATTTTTATAATTTACTTACTTAAAATGTATAATAAATTTCTTAAACTTTTTAAATTAAATATTTATATATAATCACATCATTTAAAAATAAAATCAATATATAATATGATAAAATATATTTTAAAAAAATATTTCATATATGAATAATTATACCAAAAATATACATAACAAATGTTATCCATGTTATTCCTCATAAATGCATTACAACATATATCATTAATTTACATCCATATCTATTATTTATCTTGAGACTTCTTCAACAAATGTGGGCTTAATAAATAAAATATACTATGTTCACATCTTTTGATACTTTATCTTAATGTATTAATTTGTCACTAAGACATATTTAAAATATACATCAATATTGCATACTATTTTAAGTATATGAATGATACCACAAAATGGATTTAATGTATATTTTTACTAATATTCAACTATGTTCCATCATTTATATGAAAATATATTATCTTATATAGTTGGAATATGATGTTAATACAACCCATTTGAACTATGAACTTCAGTCATAAAGATGCTTATGACTTTAAACAATTTTTTAAAGTGGTAACAGTGGGGTGGAGGTAACGAGTAAGTTGTTTATTTATATTTTTGATATTAAATTTTAAGTTCATTTGAGTATTAAAAGTAAATTTGATGTCCAATTCATATGTATATATATGTTTTTTCTTTTTCTTCACAAAATTAAAATTGTAATATATTAACCATACAATATAGTTTGGAACCTATATCTTATCTAAATTTGTGAAATTCATTAACACACCATAGTGCGTTAAAATATTCTAATTCGATTTACACTTCATAATTGACGATTTAGTAAGCCGCACCTATGGAGTTAAACATTAAGACTTTTATGATTGCAAAATGGTGTTGCCAATGCACATCCTTAGATGATGTTTTTTTTTGGGCTAAATTTGATTTTTTTCCAACATGGCTCCACCATGGTATAATTTTAAATATTATTTTATAAATTAATAAAAAATAATTTTTAATTCAAAAAAGTTATATTTTTTTATTGTTCATATGTTTTAATTTATATTTTATTTTGTTATTTTTTTATATATTTTAATATATTATTTTTTTATTAATATTATAATAATAAAATATATAAGTTAATTTTATATTAATTAATTATGATATTAATTAATTATTATATCTAATGTTAATACATTAATTCTTATAATTTAATCATCTAAAATGTATAATAAATTTCTTAAACTTTTTAAATTGAATATTTATATATAATCACATCATCTAAAAATAAAATCAATATATAATATAAAAAAATTTATTAAAAAATTTTATTTCATATATAAATAATTATACCAAAAATATGCATAACAAATGTTATCCATTTTATTCCTCATAAATGTATTACAACATATATCATTAATTTTCATCCATATCTATTATTTATCTTGAGGCTTCTTCAATAAATATGGGCTTAATAAATAAAATATGTTATATTCACCTATTTTAATACTTTATTTTAATGTATTAACTTGTCACTAAGATATATTTAAAATATATATCAATGCGGCATACTATTTTAAGTATATGAATGATATCACACAATGGATTTAATGTAATTTTTTACTACTATACAACTATGTTCCATTATTTATATGAAAATATATTATCTTATATAATTGGAATATGATGTTAATATAACCCATTTGAATTATGAACTTTAGCCACAAAGATGCTTATGAATTTAAACAATTTTTTTTAGTGGTAACAATGGGGTGGAGGTAATCGGGTAAGTTGTTTATTTATATTTTTGATATTAAATTTTAAGTTTATTTGAGTATTAAAAGTAAATTTTAATCTTAAATTTGAAGTCCAATTGATATGTATAAAGAAGTCTTTTTCTTTTTCTTCAAAAAATTAAAATTGTAATATATTAACCATATAATAGAGTTTGAAATCTTTATCTTATTTAAATTTGTGAAATTCATTAACACACATTTAAGGCATTATTTAAAAGTTATTAAATTCATGTTTGAAAAATATTACAAGGTAAATGTTTTATGATGTCAATTGTCAAAATCCAGATATTTTTATTAAAATCTATTAAAACACTATTCCCCCCACACACACAAAAAAAAAAAAGGGATAAATATATACGTATATTAAAAAATAGGTAAAGTAAAACTTAATAAGATATGGTTAGGGTTGCCTAACCCATATATATAACCCTTTTTATAAGTCAAAACATGTGCCAAAAATGGAATTAGAGTTTCAAGAAAAAATAAGACAAAATATAAATATGCATACAAAAACAAGGTCACTCAATCACTCAAAAATAATCTTGAAATACATGCACATTTATCTATAGTAGAATGGACTAAAAAATTACCCGAAGATAATTCCAATAAAAAATGGATAGGTCCAATTACTAAAGGTGTCTAATAATTTGTTAATAACATCCTAATTTTTTTTTATAATCAATTTCTCAAGCCACACATCTACAAAACCATTTTGTATTATTTATAGATATATATAAATAATATGTAAGAAAAATAAAATATAAGAAAAGTACCTTCTCCCTTAATCATTTTTATCTTTAATAATTACAATAAAAAAAATGAAACACCTTTTTAAAGGTAGATAATGAGTTTCCAAATAATAAAATATTCCAAACTCAAATTAAAGAAAGAAAAGTTAAGATTCCAATAATAATTGAATTTCCAAACAATAAAATATTACAAACTCAAATTAAAGAAAAAAAGTTGAGATTTCAATAATAATTGAGTTTCTCATACAATCTTTATACGATGTTTGAGTTTTGTTCGAGTGCAAATTAGTTTCATTATAGTTAACGATAGGAGTTAATAAGTTAACCAAACACTGGTAAGTATAATAGAATATTCCTCCGTCCATTCTGATGGCTCATTAAATTTTTTTTGGAAAGAAAGAATAATATTAAGCTTGAAAGAGTTTGATAAAAAATTAAATGAAATACAATTTGCTTAAGAAAACCTTGCCCGTAATTAAGATGGAAATAACTAGAATGGAAGTAACTATCCTGGTCATGTTTTCCTTTTTATATATGCTACATATAACCGGAGGGAGGGATGATGATGCCTGCATAGTCTAACTTGACTTACAATTCATTATTTAGGATTTAGTAAGCCACACCTATGGAGTTAAAACATTCACACTTTTACGATTACAATACATTCACATCCTTGGATAATGTTTTCTTTGAGTTAAATTTGATTAGTTTTTGTCCAACTTGGAATAATTGTTTTTAGATATCATTTAAATTTTTGGGAATTATGGCATAATTCTATTTATCGTTTTAGATATCGTTATACAAATCAATAAGGGTGGTTTTCGAATTCTTTAAAAAAAAAAAAATAGTCATATCTTTTGTTATTTTATAATCTAATTTTTTTTTTTTTTTTCATATTTTCTAATGTATTGTTTTATTTATTTATTTTTCAGCATGATAGTAATAATGTATGTGTTAACTGATTTTATATTTTATAATTATAATTTTAATCAATATTTAATATTATATTGTACATCTATTGTTAATATATTAATTTTTATATTTTACTTATCTAAAGTATATAATGGATTGTTTTAACTCCTTTGATTGAAAATTTACATAATAACACATTGCCCAAAGATGAAATTAATATAACAAAATCTATTTAAAAAATCATTTCATATATAAATAATGATAAAAAAGATATGCACATTAAATATTATCCATTTTATTCTTCATAAATACATTACAATATATATGTTTAATTTTTAATTCATATTCATTATTTATCTTGAGGATTATTAAATAACTATAGGTTTGATAAATAAAACATGGTTATGCTCACAGATTCATATGGATGGCGCTTTAAGGGAAAATCCAGGTTGTGTCAGTATTGGGGATTGTTGAAATTATAATAATTCTATTGCTTTCTTTTTATAGACTAGAATTGATGTTTCTACTAATAATTTAGTTGAGGGACATGCTATTATGGAGGGTCTTACAACAACTTGGAAAGTGGGGTGGAAGAACCTTCGGTTTGTTTTTTTATTTAAGTTCTAGATCCAATTGCTCTCACAACCTAGTCTTAATATCTCCAAGGACTAGAGAATTCAAAGAAATTTCTACAAAATGTAATGTCTTCAATGATATTTTGACAGGGTAATCTATTTGCATACTCTTAGAAATAAAAATGAAGTGAATGATGTGCTTGGGAATTGGACTCTTGATCAATTTGATGTGAAGGGATATGGCCCCCCTCCTTTATGGTGGCCATCTAAGCTAAGAGATGAAGTTTTACAAATGCTGACCCTGGACAATCATATTATTGGTTGCTCAAATCTCAATTAATCTTTGTTTCTATAGATTTTGGAGAATGTTCCTAGTGTTTGGTTCTATTTGTATGGTTGTTACTTTCTACCCATCTCACTTTGTGGTGATGGGGCTTGCTTCTAGTTTTGGTCTTATTAGAAAAAATTTTGGGTTCTTTTTAACCATTGTTTTTTACATGACCCTTAAGTTGTCAGTCTTGTTGGTATTTTTGGATGCTATATACATGACCCAATGATTTATTTTATTAGGGTTAGGTATACTTAGTCTTGTTATTATTCTCTTAGCATGCTAAATGCAGAAAGAAAGCTAGGTGTGAGCCGTGGGTGATTTTGGAAGAAGTTGTATCCCTACCTCCTTTGGTCTCACCCGAATATAACATCTCTCTTGAGATGTTTTCCAAAAAAATGGTTATATTAACCTATTATTAGACCTTAACTTAATACACTAACTTGTCACTAAGCCATACTTAAAAAATATATAAATGTGGCACACTATTCTAAATATATGAATGATATCATAAAATGAATTTAGTGTTATTTTTACAATAATGTATGACTATGTGACATCATTTATATAAAAATGTGTTTTCATATAGTTAGAATACAATGACTTTGACAGAAACTATGACACCATTTGACAAACTCTCATCACAACATGACATGACTAGGCTAGTATAATACAAAGACAAACTATTACCTTAACTTTTACAAATTAACCTTAAAATTTACTGATAAGGGTTTAGAAAAGTTATTTTATGACCTTATAAGGCATGAAAAAAATATTAACAAGGCTAACAAGACATGAAAAATAAGTTTTTACCTATAGAGTTTGACATTTTCACCTTGGGGGTAAAATTTGGTCAACAATAACCATATCTCATTCAACAAAGCTAAAGCTTTCTCACTAAAGTATAACACCTAATTAAAAAGAGGTTTTTGAGGTATTTGAGGCATCAAACCGTGAGAAAATCACTTGGATCAAACAGATAAATCACATATAATTCAAAAGAACCTTGCGGATGGAAAGGGAGTGGGAATGAACTCCTGCTCACATAATTATGATTTACAAACCTTAATTTATGTATTTATGCTTGTTAAATTTATGTTTAAAAAATTAAAACTATGGTTTTTAGGTTATAATGAAAAAGACCTAAGGGTGATGTTAGTGACCCTTAGGCAATGACACTTGTTTTTCAAAATTAAATAATTCATAAGGTCACCCCATTCTCCTAACATATCGATGGTGTGATAAATTACTCAAATGGACTAATATAAATAAAATTAGAACCCAAACTTAGTAATAATTTAGTATTTATCTATCAAGAATATATACATTAAATCACATTGATAAAATATGTCCCATTCTTATAAAACTATTAATCAGACACTAAAACCAGTCATTCTCCAAGTCTAAATCATACCAAGTAAAGTCAAGATCAAATAGTTTCAAGTATTAAAATTTATATCATAGTTTAAAATGGCATGCTAACCTTTTACATTCGACCTCATGAGGTCAAGATGAAAGTACAAAAGAAAGAATGATGTGATAGTTGGTCTATTGGTTGCTTTGGTATGGTTGGGATGGAAGGGCTAGTTGGTTTGATAGAGCTACCTGCATAGATTTTTGGTAAGTTAGTGGTAAGGGTTTTTTATGTCAATACAAAAATAACTCAGCTTGTCAAAGTGCTCATCTAGGGCACTAAACTATCATGTAATGATGTTATAACAATATAAAAATATTGGGTTCTATAAATGGGTTGAAATTAGGTTAAATTACTCTATTTATATAATTGGATTTATTGGGTTGGGATTATTAGGAAACTATCATTTGAAAAGTGAATAAAATGATAAAAGTTAGACCCAAGGATGAAATAAAGGTAAAATTTGGAGATTGCAGGCATGTCAAGTTAAGAAGTGAATCTTTATACCTATATGGAATTCAATCAAATCATATGGGTATAGTTTTTTAAGCAAATACTTATAGGCTAAGCTCAAAGTATATAACTATATGAGTGTTATGAATTGGTATGGGAGCTACTACTCAAGGAAATGTTCCTTCTCTATGTAAATGTGCTTATTCAATAAGTATCATCCAAAGTCAATAAAAATATTTGTTTATGGTTTTATAAAAAAATTATATTTTTTTATTAATTTTATGGTATATAAAATAGTCATATTTATTAGTTTATGTTTTTTTCCAAAATTATGTGCTTGCTAATTTTTAGAATTGAATGTTTAATGTCAGTTTATTATTTTCTTGTTTGAAAAGTTAACTTTTGAAATGCTTGAAGAAACTACATTACTAAAAAAAAGAGATACTAAAATCAATTAAGGTAAAACTTATGTTTTGTTATTTTTATTAGAATATTATGTGAAATACAAATTAATTTGAAATTGGAATTCAAATATGTATATGTTATTTTTTCCTATTTTTATGATTTCATAAATTACAAAAACATAGTTATGATAGCTAAAAAGTAATGTTTTTTAATTGTAAAATTAACTAAATCATAGATTAATGAATACTCAAACATTAATATTCATAAATTAAAACTAACCCTATAATTTTAGATATGCATGCATGTAATAAGAATTTTAATCTTTGAAAAATATAAGTTTGAATGCAAGTTTTCTATTCTTTAATTGTGTTGGATGCAATTAGATGTAATATTTAAATATAAAAATATCATTTTGATTATGTTTGTGATTTGGTAATTATATTAAATATTTGAGAGGGATAAATTATTCTACATATGTAATTATCTTTCTTTTTCTTTTCTATGCTTCTATGTAAGTGGGTGTGAGGATTGGTACTTATTTTTTATGTGAGTATATGTATATGTATATATTATAGAAGTCAAACTAAAGAGTTTATTTATTTATTTATTTTTTTATAGGAGATATATTTTTGTTAATATAACTCTAAACCTAATATGCAAGGCTACTATGCTTTTATATATAACTGAAACTATGAAAGATTGAATGATTTTCAATGTAGAAAAGTATGAAAGATAATTTCTTGGTATTTTTGTTCAAATTTTCTATATGATAAAATAAAATGATTAAAATAAAAAATCTAATCGAAAAACTAAAAAACTAAAACTAGATCACCTAACCTAACAAAATTAAAAGATAGTTGGAGAAGAAGAATTTGGCTCATAACTAAAATTGTTTGATCTTCAGGTGACTAGCTCTGTATTTATTTCTTATTAATGACCAAAGAATTATATATCAATAGGAACACAAGAGGAAATGAAAAATAACAAAGTGAATATAAAAGGTAGCTACACTATGGTTGGTTCACACAAATAACAGAGTTTTATGTTGTAAGTTTGTGATATTTTTTCTCCAATATGCTAGATTACTATAAGATTATAGTGGAACTTAGGATGATTTATCAAGGAACATATGAGATGTTTAATACAACTCTCTTGAAGTTTTTAAACTAAAATCTTAATTCTTTTTTTAGATCTAAAATTCAAGGTACAGTAAGTTAGTATAGTGTTGGTTGATAAATTTTTGGAGTTAACTTAAATTTAGCTAAAATTGACTTAAAACAGAATTGGAGTGAACTAGAACATTGAAGATTCAAATGAAAAATTAAAAAATGTGAGGTTGAACAAGTAAAATCCATCAAAAACATATAATGGGAGCGATTTTAAAAAATCATGAAACCATGGAGAGACCTCCTCTATATGTAGGGAGAGGTTATGTGATATTTGTCATGGTCATAAAAGTTTCCACGACAATTTCATAACCACAAAAAAATATATATATAACCACCATGGCATTTATGCAAACTACTACAGTGGTCTCATCATGCCACAAAAAAATCCCAGATATAGAAGAATTGTGCTTAAATTTTGAAAATAAAATACTTGGGAAAGAATTTAAAAGAGATAAAATAATTAAAATATGGAGAATAGTAGGTGTGATAATATTATTATTTATGGATGTCCTTGCATCATGATCAAATATTTTGAATTTTTATAATGTGAAAAATTTAGATGTGTACACAATGCTCCCTTAGGGAAATGGCTTACAATGGATTAGAGAGGGTGTTTTTCCTAAGTAGTGGTGAAACAAAAATAAATAGGGTTAGATAACTTACCTCAGCTGCATGGTGTAGCGAAGCCATCTAAGACACCTTTGTGACCTATAAGTGAAAATGAAGAATCAAATGAAATTTAAATATTAAAGTAAAATTAATCAAAACATGGATAAGAATTAATTATCATTTATGTGGGGATATAAATACTACATGATTCATCCCATCAGGTGAATGAATTTGGTTCCATGCAAAGTTATACGAATGTATAAACTAAAATATAAAAACAACATGTTTTACAATAAAAATATGCAATATAAAACATTGATTTTTAGCGATCGAGCTATACAATGTTAGTTAAGGCATTTAAAACTCACAATTTTTTTAAAAATTTTAGAAAAAACCATTTAAGAGAACTATTTCAAAAAAGGGAACTTTTTAAATAAATTAAAATAATAACACTATAAATTAAAAAAAATTAATTTAAAATCATTTGTGCATAATGAGTTTTTTGAATTTAAGCTATGGGTTTTCTATGATTTAATTACATGAGAGTATAATAAATTCAAAGAATGTGAGGATAGGATGGTGGGAGTACCAATGGTATAAAGTTGGGTGAAATAATGGGTATGTTTTCTTGACTTTTATATTGAAGACCTTGGTTTAATATTTTGCTAGAAAAACACCCTAGGGCTAGTGTTACTAACAATTTCAAGTATTAGTGTGTTTGTGGTAGTGCACGTATCATAAAAATGTGTTTTTGTAATTTTTTATATTAAATATCAAATGGTATTTATTATTTTTAAGATTTAAGGATATGGAAGGTAGAATTGTCAGTCATGTGGTGGAACCTCTAATATTTTTAGACTAGAGGTTATGCATGTTGGAGAGTTATCATGGTGAAATCATGGTGATTTCATGGAGGTGTCTGGGTGAGTGGATGAAGTGCCAATAACAAAGTGTGCAATGTGCTTATACTAGTATGCTTGAATTATGCTTGGTTGATCTTTTATTTCGGCATGGTTAGAGATATTCAGGGATGAGTATGATGTATTGATAATGTAAAAGGGATCCTATAGGAGGTTTAATATGATTTTAAATCTCGTGTGCATAAGATAAATTCATCTTGTAGTCCATATTTTTCATCTAGATAGTTTGGGTCTAGTGGCAGAAAATCTGAGTAGGCAGTTTGATGATGTCATAATTACCATGTGTGGATGAATCAAGGGGAGTTGGTCATATGGTTATGATCACATAAATCCTTAGTTATTATGTACTAGATCTCAATACATTTATTGAATCATGGTAAAAGATATGCACGTGAAAAGTTGGTTTCCTAGGCTTTTTGACAATGTTTTCCCATACTTAGGTAAATTTGTAAAGTGGAAAGAAGAGTCGATTAAGCATTTTTACAGTGGAATATATCACACATGTGGATGTTTTAGGAAAAGGTGATCATATGAGTTTGTTTATTTTTTATCCTATTTTATTTTCACTAAATTTCATATCATGCATTGAAGCACATCAAATGATATGCTTGTTCAAAGTTGGTTTCCTAGACAAGTTCTAATCATAGTTGGCTCTGTGACAAGTTTTTGAGAAGGCATTTTAATGGAATTATATCTTAAATTCATGAAGGTTTCAAGAGAATTTTTTGACATGGTTTGATTCCCATATGAAAGGTTTTGATATGGTACAAATGCAAGGTCATGATATTTATCGAGGAAAAATATATATTTATGTAAAGTAGGCTTTCCAAGCATATTGAAGTTGGTCCCTATACTTAGTCAATTTAACATAATGTTAAAGATCTAGACCTAGTGGAGATATAATGGTACATGCGAGAAATTAATTCCAGATCTAAAAATGAATATAGAGTAAAATGGGTTAAAGGTTTCACTGGTTAAAAGAGTTAAAGTTCAAGATCAAATGAAGATCCAACAATGCATGGGTGATCATACAGATCAAGATCAATGATGTGTGTTGAGAAAGATGGAAAGAAGTGTTTGAGGTTTAATGAATGATAAAAGGTAGATTATAATAATTTAATAGTGAGTGGTGTTCATATAATTTGATCAAATGGTACACATTTCATAATAAAGACTTGACTGATCTATAGAGATTGACGAGTGTGTTGAGTTAAAGTTTCTAGATTACATGAGATGAGGTCAAAGGGACTGAGGTTTAACATCTAATAATTAAATATTATACATTAAAGTTTAGATAAGATCAATACTGATCTGGTCATCAAAGACACGAGATGCAAGCAAAGTGGTCAAAGTTTAATTGTGACAGTTGTCATTCAAATATTTGAATTTAACACGGAAAAACTAGTGCTCTATATTTTATCCATATCCTTCAATATAAGTTGAATTTTATGGTGCTATTAAAATAAAAGATGAATATGACTCCATGGTTCATATAATAACACTAATTTTAAGATTTGAAAGTGTGTTCAGACAAAGATATTGAGCTTCAAAGTTGACTGTGGTTTCATGCTTGCTCTGCAAGTTACCCGAGAAGAATATTTGAGCTTATATAGATGCTATTTTGATGTCTCATGATGACTTTGATATTTTTGAGTGTTATAGACACCATTATAATGTTCTGTGATTATTTTGGAGTTGTGATCAATATATCTTGATTATGAATAATGCTTAATAACTGGGCTATATCTTTGGTAATGGTGTTCCTATGTATAAGGTCTCTGTTTGAGTTGTTTGAGCATACGCAAAGGTGAGATAAGATGACTATGATAATTTGAGTATGTCAAAGGGGAAATAAGGAGTAGACCCATATATTTAAAATTGGTCCTATTTTATTTTCTTATTTGATGAAGTGTTAAAGGAGTGAATGGGTTTGCATGAGAATTATAAGGGCTAGAAGGGCCTTATTAAAAGGTGTAGTTCCTTAAGGATGACCCATAGATTTGATGGTCAACATATGAATATTGTATTTATCTATGTATTTATGTGAGAGATGCCTTAAGGGATAATGCATTCCTAATATCTGACCAAGGTAGTGATTATCAATATTGCTTTATAAATAGTGAAATCAAAGATGGTGATTTCTAGATTTGGAGTAAGAGACAAAGGAGAGATTGGAGAGAGGTTTGTGTGTGCGTTTTATGGATAAAAGGAAGGATATAATTCCCTATGGATGAATTTAATATAAAATTAATTTTGAGGATTTTTTTTATGACCTATTGGTCATAATTATGTTGGCATAATAGTCTTCTTGCTATTTGAATATAAGCAAAGGTGAAGAGTGATAATCAGAGGTACATCATCAGGTATTGAAGACATTAGTGCAAAGGTGGATGTATTCATAGGTTTTATTGTGGTAGCTCATCATCTAAGGTGGTTATAGATTTCTTTTAAGGTGAAACTTACTAAAAGGTGTGGTTTTTATTACAACTTAGCTAGACAAGTGTGGTAACATTGTGTGGGATTGTAGTCTCATTATATAGGGATTATAATTCCTTGATCATTTGGAAATGGTCTAAATTAGATCTTGTTATTATAGGATAGTAGTCTAATTATAGGTTATATTGGGTTTTATTCCCTAATAGGGTTTATCACATATTTCATGAGTTACATGATTGATCTTTCATTGCATCTCTTTCTCATTACTATGAATGATGTGTATGCTTCATTAATGCTTGTAGTAACTAATTAAGTATTTATAAAGATCAGAATTGAAGTTGGATTATTTGGGATCACTGATTCACCCCCTCCTCTTAGTGACTTTACCTCTAAAAATTATTATCCGATTAGGTCTTTTGGTAAATGATCAATAGCTTGAAGGTGATCCAAGGTATATTATGGGTAGTCATCAAGGAGGTTTATCTACTAAGCAAGCACCAATGTTCAATGGATCTAATTATGTTTTTTGGAGTGAAAGGATGAGGACATATATTATGTCCCTAGGGTTTGATGTATGGGAATCTATTCTTGATGGTTATGTTGCTCCTATTACTTCTCCATCTAGTAATTCATAAAAGAAGTTATTTGAGAACAATTGCAAGGTGATGTATGCTATCAGTTGCGGTCTTTCATAGATTGAATACACCAAGGTAATGCATTGTACTTATGCTAAATATATGTGGAACAAAATGAAGATAATTTTTTAAGGAGATTCAAAGGTCAATCTTGCTAAGTTGCAGACTCATAGAAGGCAATTTTAAAGTCTCAAGATGAAGAGAGAAGATTATGTGGCATCCTTTTTGCAGAGAGTTGATGAGACTGTGAACATCATTAGAGATTTTGGAGAGAATCTTAAATAGGCACCTGTAGTCTAAAAGGTATTAAGGTTTGTATCTATCAAGTTTGATCCAAAAGTATCTACTATAGAAGAGACCCATGATCTTTCTCAGTTGAAGATGAATCAATTTCACCCTTACTAGATATGATATGAGAATAAATGATGATATACCACCAAAGAAAGAAGATGCATTAAAGACATAGATGAAGCCTATGAATAAGTTTCAAGGGAAGAAATCCAAAGATAATGACATGTCTAACATTGATGAGGATGCACTAATTACTTTGATTACTAGTAAAATAAACATAGGATTAGGGAAGTAGAAGGGTAAAATACCCTTAAAATGTTTTAATTATGGAGAGATAGGACATTTTACTCATAAGTGTCCTCATAAGCATGAGAAAAAAATATGACAAATAACATGGTGAAGGCCAATATTATGATAATAAGACATAGAAGAATAAAATATTCAAAAATTTGAACAATAAGAAGTCCTTCAAAAAATAAGAAGAATCTCTACACCAAATAAGATTGCATCTCATTAGATGAGAGTGAAGATAGTGACTTAGAATATGATCATGAAGATGATGGTCCTACTAAAGATGAATCTATGTTCATGGCTAAGGAAGGAAGTTGATCACATCAGAAGGTTTCTACATGGAGTGATTTAGATAATGATGAAGATAAGGTAGATTATGAGATTGTATTGATGAATGCTCTAGAAGAACTAAAGATTGAGAAAAATATCAATAAGAAGATGAAATATAAACTCAAGGACTATGAGGAATAATTCAATGTATATGAGGCAAGATTGAATGAAGTCACCAAGGAAAATGACCATATGATCAAGCATCTAAGTTGTCAATTGGAAATTATGTCTACAAGCATAAAAGCTAAAAAAGATGAATGTTCAAGTTATGTTTTTGAAAATGAATCTTTGAAATCTGAGCTAGAAAAGATAGCCAGTAAGGTCAAGACATTTGTAATATTTTTAAAGATCTCATATGATCTAGAAAACATTTTGAGTGGTCAAAAGCTTAATTGTGATAGAACTAGTCTTGAATATGAAGAAGAAAAAAATAATGTTACTCAAAACAAGATGAAGACTAGTGTAAACTAAGACAATTTTATCATTAGAGAAGGATTGAAGGTGCTGATAGAATAAAGACAAATAAGATAAAAGAGAAAAATACCATGAGGTATGCAAGAATCAATGGTTACTTTTACACATATATTTAATTTGGTCATGGGGATAGAGAATGCAAGAGACATGTTAGAAATGAGTTTACATTGAACTATGATGGGGGTCATCAGTCAAAAGGTATGAACAGATTAAATTTCTTTAATTTTCATAACATAGGATAGTTTTCAAATTTCTATTCAAATAAGGTAAGGCAAGATAGGTTTCTTACAAAATGTATGTTATCCTATAATTGTGAACAACAAGGTCACATTGCTAAGTTTGGAAAACAAAGGTCTATAGGTTAGAATAGGTTTAATCAAACTCCTAGAGTGCAAAGAAGAAGGCATGTTAACACATAGAAGACAAAGGTGAAAATTATGATTCATGATAAGACTGTAGGTCCACGTAATTTGTTTTGTATGATGTAGAATGCTTTAGAAGTTGAAGAGTGCTAAGGACTCTCATTATTTGCTTATGTTTAGAATGAAGAGATCAAGCTCAAAGAGAAGACCAAGGTGTTTTTTGAAGATAGTCTTGAGGTATATATGGATCCAATTTAACATCATACTATTGTTGAGCATGTATCATGCAAATAACATCAATTGTTTGTGCCTAGTAAAGAGGTTATAAAATGTAAGGTGGATCCTTTAGATGAAAAGGTATGTCATGAATCTATGTTATCTCTATGTATTATCAATACAATCATAGAATAAAAGGAGGATGTTGTATTAGATGAGGAAGTTTTTTATCCTAAGAAGAAGAAGAAGAAGAAGAAGAAGAAGAAGAGTTTGGTGCTCAAAAATGTCTATTCATTTCTTTGTCATTTTTCTAGGTGTTTTTTGAGGTCTGAAGGTATGTATGTGCCAATTGAAGATTTTTGGGTGCTCTCAGTTTTTGGCTTAATAACAAGCATGCCTAAAATGGGTTATAGGATGTATGAGTTCCCAAAGGTGTGAAAGCTCAAATATTGGGTTTAAGTATTTTTAATATGTTGAATGAGCTAAATGTGTGGTCAAATAAATATTAATATATAATTTAAGGTTTTTGGTTCTCAAGTTATTCAAGTTTTTATCATGTTGGAGGTCTAATTAGGTAATAATTTTGTGAAGGATGTATGTTAAATAGGATGATCTTGGTGTTGAAAATTGGTGTGATTTAGGGGGAATATGGGAGTGATATAAATATGAAGTTTTAGGTCCTAAAGATGTGTCTAATGAAAATTATGGGCTCTTGAGTAGGGCTAGATGGAGGCTAGCATGCTTAGTTTGAAGAAGAGTCATATTTGATCAGTTTATCAAAAATATCAAGGTTTGTTTATTTCAAAGAGATTTATCAGGTTGGATTAGTTCACATTTCCTATTTGGTGAGTGGCATGAAGTTCTGCTGGTGGTCTTTATAGTAGCTTGAGATAGAATTCTAGTAAGCATGTGTGGTGTTTCTTCATTGTGTGTAGAGATATGAAGATGCCCAAGAGATGAAATTACTCATAAATGTTAGGGGGATACCATATTAGATGTTTCTTAGTGAGTTCCATTATATTTTTGTATTCTTGTGATATCTTTCTTCATTGATTATAGTGATTGGTTGAAGAGAGTATTGGAATGAAGCAATAGGAAGTTGTCAAGGCAAGAAGAGGTTAGCTCAAGGTAAGGTGGAGTTTTTACTATATTTATAATATGGTCTACTCCTATTGGTATTATTTTTAGTTCCTCAATGTCCATTGGTGCCCACTTTTTCATTGTGTCAAAGGGGGAGAAAGTTCATGTTGTGGAGTGCTTGAAGAGAGAAAAGGTGAGCTATATATTTCTATATTGATGGGTGTTGACATAAATTAAAAATGGTGATTTTGTTAGAGAGTTATCATGATTATGTCATGGAGGTGTCCAGGTGAGTGGATGAGGTGCCTTGATAGATTATATGATAATGAAAAAGTGTGTAATGTGTTTATCCTAGTATACTTGAAGTATGCTTGGTTGATCTTCTATTTTGGCATGATTAGAGATGTTTAGGGATGAGTATGGAGTATTGAACATGTGAAATGGGTCATATGAGAGGTTTTATATGATTTGAGAGTATGTGTGCAAAAGTGGAATTCATTTGATAGTCCATAGTTTTCATCTAGATAGTTTGGGTCTAGTGGAAGAAAATCTGAGTAGGTAGTTTGATGATGTCATAATTACCATATATGGATGAGTAAATTGGAGTTGTTCATATGGTTATGATCACATTAATCCCCAGTATTTATGCACCAGATCTCAAAACATGCATTGAATCATGGTAAAATATATGTATGTGCAAAGTTGGGCTCCTAGGGTTTTTAACAATGTTTTCCCATAAACAACCAAATTTGTAAAATGGTAAGAAGAGTCAAGTAAGAATATTGATGGCCACATATCTCACACATGTGGAAATTTTAGGAAAAGGTGACCATATGGGTTTTTTAATTTTTGAGCCTAGTTTATTTTCACTAAATTTTAGATCATCCACTAAAGCATGTCAAAAGATATGCTTGTTCAAATTAGGTCTCCCTGACAAGTTTTAAGCATAGTTGGCTCTATGATAGAAGTTTTTGAGAAGGCATATCAATGGAATTGTATTTAATATTCACTAAGGTTTCATGATTATTTTGTGACATGGTTGGATTCCCCTATGAAAGGTGTTCATATGGTGTAAATTCAAGGTCATGAAATTGATCAAGGTGAAAGATGTATCTATGTAAAGTAGGCTTTCTAGACGTATTGTAGTTGGTCCCTATACTTAGTTAATTTGCATAATGTTAAATATTTGGACCTAGTGGAGATCCAATAGTAATGGGAGTTCATACTTAAAAATATAAAAATGCATGTAGATTAAAATGGGTCAAAGGTTTCACTAGTTAATAGAGTTAAAGTTTAGGATCAAATGAAGATCCAATGGTGCATGGGTGATTGTATATATCAATATCAACAGTGTGTGTTGAGAGAGATGGAAAGAAGTGTTTGAGGTTTAACAATTGATAAAAGGTATAGGATAAGGATATAATGGTGAGAATGTGTTTGTAATTTGATTAAATGGTGCATGTTACATAATAAAGACCTGACTAATCTATAGAGATCAATAGAGCATGTTGAGTCAAAGTTTCTAGATTGCATGAGATGAGGTCAAAGGGACTAAGGTTTAACATCTAAGAATTAGTGCCTATGCATTAAAGTTCAAAAAATATCAATGGTGCATAATTTATCTAAGTAAAGAGGACATGAGATGTGATTAAAGTGGTCAAAGTCTAACTATGATCGTTGTCATTTGAATATTTGAATTTAACATAGGGGAAAACTAGAGCTTTGAATTTTGTCCATATATTTTGATAAAAGTGGAATTTTCTGGTGATGTAAAAATAAAATATGAAGAGCACTCCATGGTTCATCTAATTAACCTAATTTTAAGATTTGGAAGTTTGTGTAGTCAAAGATATTGAGCTTCAAATTTGACTATGGTTTTGTGTTCGTTCTGCAAGTGACCCAAGTTGAGTATTTTAGCTTATATAGATGTTGTTTCAATGTCTCATAATAAATTTGCTATTTGGGAGTGTTTTAGACTCCATGAGAGTGCTCTATGAGTATTTTAGATGTGTGGTCAATCTATCTTGAGTATGAACACTGATTAATAAGTGTATTTTATGCTTGGTAATGGTGTTCCAATGTATAAGGTCTCTATTTGAGTTGTTTTAGTATACACAAAGGTGAGCTAAGATGACTATGATCATTTGAGGATGTCAAAGGGGGCATAAGGAGTGGACCCATATATTTTATAGTGTTATTATGTTATTGTTTTTTTTTATGAAGTGTAAAAGGAGTGAATGGGTTCACATGAGACCTATAAGGGCTATAAGGGCCTTATTAAAAGGTGTAGTTCCTTAAGGGTGACCCATAGATTCTATGGCCAACTTATGAAGATTGTATTGAGACATATCTTCATGTGATAGATGTCTTAAGGGTTAAGGCATGCTTAATGGCTGACCAAGGTAGTGATTATCAATATTTCTCTATAAATAGTGAAATCAAAGATGGTGATTTTTAGACTTGGAATAAGAGATAAAGGAGAGATTAGAGAGAGGCTTGTGTGTGTGTTTTATGGAGTGAATAAAGGGTATAATTCATTTTGGATGATTTAAAGATAAGATTAGTTTTGAGGACTATTTGTATGACCTATTGGTCATAATTATGTTGGCAGAATAGTACTCTTGATGTTTGAGTATAATCAAAGGTAAAGAGTGATAATTAGAGGTCCATCATCAGGTGTTGAAGACATCAGTGAAAAGGTAGATATGTTCATAAGTGTTTTTTTAAAATATCAGTGTTTAAGGTGGCTTTATCTTGCTTATAAGGTGAAACTTTATAAAAGTTTTGGTTATTGTTGTAGCTCAGCTAGACATGTGTGGCAGCGCCTTATGGGATTGAAGTCTCACTAAATAGAGATTGCATTTCTTTGATCATTTATAGATGGTATAAATTGGATATTTTTATTATAGGATAGTATTTCAATTATACGTTTTAATGGGTTTTTTTCCCTAAGAGGGTTTTCCACATATGTCATGTGTTATTTGATTGATCTTGCATTGTCTCTCTTGTTCATTGCTATGAATGATGTGTATGCCTCATGAATGCTTATGGTAACTAATTAAGTATTTGTAAAGATCATAATTAATGTTGTATTATTGGGGCTCACTGATTCACCCTCCCCTCTTAGTGATTGTACTTGTAATAATGAATTTGCATCGATGACTACATAATTTCCAATCCATTAGACTGGAAGTCACAAACCACCCTAATGGTTACAAAATGACTATGATGATTTCAAAAATATAGATATAAAAATACTAATGAGGCCAAAACCTTCACTATTGTTATGCAACTATTACCCTAACATAGCATCAATTTCACTATGGCAAAAATTAGATATATTTTGCATTTTGACTAATCTAAATTTTGTTATTATGACTTTAGGGAGGATGCATACATTGGAGTAGGGATATGTAGCATGAGTGGTTACCTAGGGTTATGAAATGGATGATGGTAGAAGAGACTTATATTTTAGATAGAGTAAGTATTTGGAGGTTATGCATACTAGGATAATTGACAAAGATAGTAAGATTTTATAAAACTTGTTCACATACTATGATGTACATTTTAGTTCCCATATGTCACATAGGAGTGGATTATAACTCTATTTGACATATACATAATTATAGGATTTTTGGTGATAGAGAGGATAGTATAATAATAAATTATTATCCTAGGGATGGATAAGCTAATATGAATATATCGACATACCTGATGGTGTGAAGTAGGGGGTGAAATCAACTAAGAATGAGAGGGAAGAGATCTCAAACCTCTGCAAGATAATCATTAGTATTTTCACCTTACAGTTCATAGGTGATAATGGGATAAATCAACTCATTTATACATGGGATACAATCATGAGTATAATTTACGATGATAACCATAGGTTTACTTGTGCACAATATGTGCTCTCCTTCTCCTATAAAGACTTGAATTAGATTTTGAGGTTGGGATCTTTGTATTCCAACCATATGACTCTCATCATGAATTGGAAATATGAACACATGATCATATACCATAGGATAATTGTGACTATATATGTGGGAGTCATAAAAAATTCTACATGGATAGGGATGGAGCCATTTAGGGATGCCCTTCGAGTAGTTGTGACACTCACAGGGGAGACATGATATTTTTGACATACATGATATTATCATTATAGTGGGGGTTGAGAAATGACTATGATGGCTTGTGCTAGTACATGATAATTTCATGTCAGACAAGGATAAAATGAGGTTTTCTTAATGGATAGGGTAACATAGAAATTTAGGATATAGTATGTATCTAATCTATCCATCTCTTAGGTTTAATATAGAGGGGAAAGAAAGGTTAGAGATTAATATCTTAGGAGATTGGTTTGGCATCCATTGATACAAGGTAATTCTATCACCAAAGTGGATGGTGTTAGGAGAATAGGAGAATTAGGATATGTTGTTCAACAACTAGTAGTAGGAGGTTGAGGATAAGAGTAGGCTCCTACAGTGGTGGTGAAGGTGGTATAGGAGGATACTCATAATGATAGTATATATATATATATATATATATATATATATATATATATATATATATATATATATATATATATATATATATATATATATATATATATATATATATATATATATAGCCACAACCACATCTACATCAAGTAGTAGTGTCTAGACAAAAGGAAGGGTAGAAAATAGTAGGAGTAAAGGGAGTAAAATCCTTCATTAGAGATGAGCCTATCACTAAGGAATAGGTAGAGATGATCTTTGATGCAGACTATAAACGTAATTGGAATGAGGGGATTATAGGTAAGATAATGTGATATTTAAATTTTTACTATAGTTTAAGCTCTAAATTTTATTAATTTATTGATTCGATATATGATCAAATTATAATCTTTGTTCATGTGTGATTATATTACAAATTCTATGACATAGTGGTGGATATTGATCTATGACTCACTTGTGGAATTATTCCACCTCACCTTCAATCTTAATATAAATTGGCTTATAATAAACCTAAGTCTACATATTAGTGTGGGTTGGCACTCTGACGTATTTTCCCTTGCCTATCATGGAGCATAAGATATTATTCAATATATGGTCAATATCACTATATTATAGGCTAAGGTAGTTAGGTTGGAGTCATAGGTGAAGAATATAAGTGACTCTTTCACTATGAGAGGTGGGTGTGCCTCTTATAGTATAAAACCTATATGAAGAGAGGCCTCTCAAGCTAGGACCAATTATAGGAGGTAAAAGGATAGTTGAAAGATTCCTTAATGCCTTTTATCTGGTAGTTCTCATAAGAGAATGAGTAGGAGCCCTGAACACATTACTTCAGGATGTGTCTAGGGGCACAATTGATTGGGACTCTACATCTAATTTTATATTTTTGACAATTGTATCTACACTTGCCCTTTGAATGCATATACAAGATAAAAAAAATTGATGCATGAAAACATTATGATATTTGTAATGATTAGCCATTTTTAGATTTGTATTTACAACATATTTTTATTATTATTTTAATTTATAGTTTTAAATTTATTCACCATGGATGGATTGGAAATAAATGAAATGTTATGGATCTCTTCTTTGCAATAAAATGTTATTGATATTATTACATTTGATTTTTATAACAACATGTATGCATACATAACATCTAATGAAATAAAAATGCACTAATGACTATTTTTTAGGGAATGATTAACCTATTTCACCCATGTGATAAGTGACACTCAGTATGTAACATGGAATGAGGTGAAAATATGACATGCATAACAGTGAAATAACAAAGTCTAATAATCAAAAGCATTAAAAGGAATAAGAGGATAATCTAATCCCCTGGTTTGTGGGATAATTATACTTTTTATTAGCCTTAAATAACACTATTTTTATTGGATCTATCTAGAATTGGATCATTAGATGGCCAACGAAGGAAAAATTGGTAAAAAGGGGCAGGTTCTTTTAGCATAGACATATAAAGAATATTTTTATGGATATTATTATTTTTTCATTTTCAAACACTTTAATATTGTTTTTATGTTTCTTTTGATTGTGATTTTGTGACCCCTTAATCTTAGTCTCATGTGACTAGGCTGATGCATGGGATTATAAAATATATAAAATGTAGGTGAGTAAGGGAATATACACCCAATGTTAACTCAATGAAACAAGTAATATATGAGGGATCAACACCAAGGATAAAAAAGGCTAACATATGAGGAATTGACGTGTGTGTGTGTGTGTGTGGGTGTGGCCGTGTGCATGGGCGTGTGTGTGTGCATGCATGTGTGCGTGTGTGTGTGTGCATGTGCATGTGTGTGTGTGTGTGTGTGTGTGTGTGTGTGTGTGTGTGTGTGTGTGTGTGTGTGTGTGTGTGTGTGTGTGTGTGTGTGTGTGTGGATAATCTAATCCCATAGTTTGTGGGATAATTATACTTTTTTAAGCCTTAAATAACACTATTTTTATTGGATCTATCTAGAATTGGATCATTAGATGGCCGACCAAGGAAAAATTGGTAAAAAGGGGGAGGTTCTTTTAACATAGACATATAAAGAATATTTTTATGGATATTATTATTTTTTAATTTTCAGACACTTTTATATTTTTTTTATGTTTCTTTTGATTGTGATTTTATGACCCCTTAATCTTAGTCTCATGTGACTAGGCTGATGCATGGGATCATAAAATATATAAAATGTAGGTGAGTAAGGGAGTCTCCACCCAATGTTAACCCAATGAAACAAGTAATATGTGAGGGATCAACACCAAGGATAAAAAAGGATAACATATGAGGAATTGACATGTGTGTGTGTGTGTGTGTGTGTGTGTGTGTGTGTGTGTGTGCGCGCGCGCGCGCACGCGCGTGCATGCGTGTATGTGTGTAGAAAGATCCTACACCATATCTTTAGTCTAATTCAACTAGTAAGGCGTAAGGGCTCATCACCAATGACCAAATTAGATAAATAGGGTTACCTAGTTATATCATGCTAGTGTTTTTACTTAGAGGGAACCAAAAAGGGAATTATTCCATAGACAAGCTTATATACTAAGGTGTAGTCTAGAGTACCTATTAGAATAATATATGGCTATTAGTTCCCCATAATCATAATAACATATAAATTTGAGGTTTTTATAACTCAAGCAGTATTTACATAGGTTGTTATCATGTTGAAGAATAGTATATTCTATTTCTATTTCTTATGATCTAATTTTATAGGAATTATTATTTGTTTTGTCAGTCTTATTATCAGCGTATGATTTTGTATAAATAAGTCTTTGTAAACATCATTTTGTGAGCTGAATAAATCACATTTTTGGCTCTATATTTGGTATCAGAACATTCTCTGAACCTAGTTGTATGAGAGATTATAAAATAAGAGGGTCCCATGAACACACACACTCTCTCATAGGCAATATCCATTTAAAAAAAATAGTGATGCATATAACATCAATGATTTTTCAAACTTAATGTTTTAGTTTATAATTACTAGCTCCGTCATAATATATTGTGAGTATTAGTGATGGATTACACTGAGTCTTCATTGTTTGATTGCATAATCTATTCTCATCATGGAGAATGTGTTGAAACTTATATTATTTGGTTGTGTTATTTTTATAAGACTACATTATATATTTGTTATATGCATTATAGGTTTGGTAAAATCAAAAGGGAGGATACTTTATTTTTTAGGAACAATTGTAAAAATATGAGGCAATGTTTTTTTTTAAAATTTCAATAGTGGATAATTTATTTTTATACAATGGATTTTTTTTTCAAAAAAAAAATTCATTGTATTTCCATTTTATGAAAAAAAACATTAAAACAATATGAAAACAATAAATCAATTTTTTTAAATATAAATAACAATGTTCAGTATTAGTGGTGCATCTAGATCACGTTTATGGGTACAGATTTTTATTCAATATATTTAATCCATTACCTAAAAACTCTACAAGAACCACATCTGGGATTCATTGCTATAAAATTTTAGCCAGTAAAAAGGTCAAACAAATTTGTATTAAACCATTCCTCTATTTCCCATTTTCCATGATCTTTAGGCATAAATACTAATAGGTGGAAATTCCAAGTATATAGGGAAGTTATGCCTAAATATTCAAAATTCAATCTAAGCATGTTATTAATCATATGAATCCTTTTAGTGTATTATATTTCACATACCATTGTGTATATCAAAATTATGAACTTATACCACGTACCAATGGGTACTTAAGAAGGGAATGCCTATAGAGAGGTGTGGTATATCATACTAATATTATATACAACATGTAACTTAATGGAGTTATAAGGAACCAATCCATATCAATTTTGTTAGCTTGTTAAAAATGACAAGAAATGGCTTAAAATTCTATCTTCAAAACTCAAAATTTCTACCTAGAGGCAACTATGATACACAAAAAACTATGATAAAAACACATCTATAATTTGACATTAGGATCATTGTTAGTGGAAAATTAACTCACCATACCTCTGATAGTGATTAATAATGTAAGTTTGATAAGGCAAAACATAAGATAAAATTTATTATAATTTTTATGATTTTAGATGAGGTACAACCACATATCCATAAGGATACAAAATAAAATAAGCTTGGGATAAGCTATAAATATATATGAGGATAAAAATGAAATAAAAATTATCCAAATATATATTCAAATTCACTCTCTCAAAATTAAGTCAGGAAAAAAATTACAGGAATTCCTAATATAGGTTTCAATCCTAAGGGACTCACTATAATAATTTGGAAAACAAGTGACACATACCTCTCTTATACCAATTATCCTAAGAATAGTGCCACCCTCTTATAAAATATTCGTGACTACATTGATTGTCACAAATCAAAAACCAATGAATGAAAATTTGATCAACATGTTTCAATAGGAAGATCCGATGCATGTAGAAGAAGAATAATAACATGTTTTTTATTATAATAAATAGAAAGGTAAGAGACATATATAGTCTTATAAGTAACAATACAAGCAAATTCATCTTCTAGATCAAAAAATGAATAAACAAAAAAAATCCTCATTTATGGTAGATAAGGCCATGAATTGAAATATTATTGGTATAATTCATTCACATAGGGATCATATGGAAATAATAATCCCAATAGCCTAAAAACATCACAATTGAACAAAAGACAATGTTAGAATATGGGAAATTGAAAAAAAAGACATCAAAAATGAAACAATGACAAACAAGAAGTGACCCACTCAGATGAGGACTTATTATATGTTGCACACTCTCATGAGTAATAAAATTTAAAAATTTATATCTAGCATGTCTACTTTTGTGCAATGCGACATATGATCAGAAGACAATATTGGTTCTAAAGTTTGCATGAGATGCCTCATAAAAATATTGTCTTTTTGGGTGATGATTCATCCTATCACATTTAAGGCCTTAGTAGCATCTCCTTACCACTTGTACGACATAAATGAACTTAATTTATGTCTTATATGTCCTATAACTCACTAAGAATATTCCATTTGTAATTCAATTGCGTAAACAAAACCTAAAGGTTGTTTTTGACTACTCAAAATGTATCCTTAGAGATAAGGCTAAAATATTGTTTTTTATAGATGATATTCTTGAGTTTGGAGAATGTTAAAATAGGAATTTATTTAAAATAATAATCAATAAATAATTACAAAGGATTTAAACTCAGCTAATGTTTGACATCATAGATATAGGAATGTGTGTTCTACATACATAGTTACACTCAACTGTCATAATATGATGAGATGACTTACTATATCGAAACAAAATATTGATATCTAACCTAGCTTTATAGGAGGAAAACATCATATATCATCATTTTGTAAAATTACCTTTATTTCTCCATGAAAATTATATATGGTTCATACCCATATATGCAGAGCCATGATACTTAGTCACCATGGGTTTTGGTACTTTTATCTCTTTTGTGATAACTACTCACACAAAATGTGGGTATTGTTTAAAGATGAAGGACCAAGACTTGAAAATTTTAAAAGAGTTCAAATAAATTTTGGAAACAAAAACTAATCATAAAATCAAAACTTTTGTCTTATATTGAGGTGAGAATACACTAGTAAATATATTTTCAGCCTACTTTAATGAACATGGTATTCACTGATAAATGACTTTGCATGATACTTCACAAAAAATGGTGTTATATAAAGGAAGAATAACACTATAATATAAATAGTGTGTTGCATGATTGAGGATTTAGGTTTGGCATATACATATTGGGTAGTAGTAATATAAGTAATAATTTATCTATTAAATATGTCACCTACTACAACTGATTATGGAGTGACTCCATAAGAAGCATGGATATGGAATGAGGTCCCAATATCCCATATTTAGGTTTTTGGATGTAAGGAATTTATGAATGTTCCTAAAAAGGAGAAAGAAACTAGATAAAAAAATCCATGACATACATATTTTTGGTCTATAGTGTAGAGTCAATGGATTATAGACTTATGAATTCAAAAATAAGGAAAATATAAATAAGTATGGATGTTGATTTTGACGAGAAATTCAAGTCCAATATAACTTTCACACACTCAAATGATTCCAAAATCAAAATTATAGATGACAAAAACACTAATGATGATAATGATGACTAGGATAATGGTGATGACCTACTATATATTGTAGTTATACCACACACAAGTACAGTTGAACATGTACCTAAATGGTATAAAAGTACAATATGAGGTGCTAAATCAGATGGAGTTCCAAACACAACCACCACAAGACCAAAGAATAATATCATGACTCAAAAAGAGGTTAATTTGGACCTAATGATCATTGTTGCTAAGTTAATTGATTCCTTTTTAGATCAATAATTCATAGAGTCAACACATAATAAGGATACCATGATTGCGTAATATAAATAATTGATGAAACATAACACATGATAGGTTGTAGATGTTCGACTGGGGAATAATCTAATTGGTTGCAATGGGTTTTCAAATAAAAATACATATTAGATGGCAATATTGACAAGCACAAGGCATGACATAAAAAAATGGTATTCTTATAAGGAAGGCATTGGATATAACGAGAATGTTTCTCCCACCACCAAGATCAACACTGTCAGAATGATATTTGCTCTCACTGCATAGTTTGGATAGAAAGTACACCAAATGGATGTGAAAAGTGAATTTATAAATGGATATTTAAAAGATTAATTCTACATGACTAAAGCAAAATATTTTATCACACTTGGTAAATAAGGAAAAGTATGTAGACTCATGAAATCATTTTATGGTAACAAATAGGCTTGTCGAGTCTGCTATCTAAAAATTGATGAAAATTTAATTCAACATACATTCAAGAGGATTCCTTATGATCAAAATATACACCTAAAATAACAAGGGGGATTTCAATTTTTATTATATATATATATATATATATATCAATTATCTATCCATCACTGGTAGTTCAATGAAGATGATTTATGCAAGAAATAAATATCTTGACTGATCAATCAATACGATAGATGTCAAAATACTAAACTAATATCTTGGGATAGTAGTATGACAAAACAAGAATCACATATTTTTGTTCCAAATTAAATATACCAATAAAATGCTTTAGAATTTATTGATGATTAATTGAAAACCTATTGCTACACTTATGAACAAAAGTCTTTAGTTGTCTCATGCAAATCCATCACCATAAGTGAATACAACTCTCTATCACTTGTTGACTAGGAGTCTCATATACTTGACATATGTCAGGAAAAATATCAACTATGTCATCAAACATATCTCATGTTTCATGAAGGAGACAAATATGTCTTATTAGAAACCATCAATGTAGATATTGAAATATATATGGGGTATAATGGGCTATGCCCTAGAATATAAGA
>JARHVA010001078.1:575000-682500 GCA_037957365.1 Torreya grandis
CTTGCATGACCAACTTCCTCAACATCTTGAACCACCTCATGAGACATCTTGGAAAATTTCAACCAACTTATGATTCATCCCTTGAATTTTCAACTATCTTGACCCATTCATGCTGCGTCACTCAATTACAAACTAACTTTCCCCCTCCTTCTCAAGACATGGGAATTAGGCCTCATCCACTAGGATGAGGAATCAGATCCAATAGTTATTATTATTATTATTATTATTATTATTATTATTATTATTATTATTATTATTATTATTATTATTATTATTATTATTATTATTATTATTATTATTATTATTATTTTTATTATTTTTATTATTATTCAACAAATTATGATTATTCTCAACCATTCATCTCACTACCCTCAAGCCTATAAATGTATGTGCAATTGTCCAATCAAATCATGAACCTTCAAGATAATGAAGTGTTATTGATTTTTTGACTAAATTAATCAAGTGTTATGGAGAATAATTGAGCATCCACTTGCATTAAAATCAAGAGAAAATTAGAAAATTAATATGGCCTCAACACCTTCAAATGTTTAAGCCATGTCTTTTGCTCATATTTTTCTCATTTGACATAGACCATGTAATTAAGACCAAGCTTTAGATGTCATACAAAAAATAACTAAGGTGTAATATTGATCAACTAAATTATTTGTATCATTTCATGAAAAAGTGGTTGAAATAGTTCAAGTAAACTAAATTATCTGGGAATCTTGACTACCCCTTCAAATGCCAAAACTTTCACCAAAACTATGGTGTCATCCACTACTATGTTTGGTAAGTAAGAACCATTTTATATATCCTTTTTTAAAGGGATACGAGCTAAGTAATTAAATTATTGATATTAGAGCTTCATATAATGTCATGCCTATCAAAGTTGCTTATGTTCTTGGTCTAAACTGTATGAAGACTTTCTATTTATGTTTCTCCATGGATACAAAACAAGTCTCATTGATTGTCTAAATCAATGATGTGCAAATCACTCTAGCCTCCTTCCCATAGAAAATGATTAAAATGATAATCCTCATGGTAGACATTCCTACCACATATGGCATGTTGTTAGGAAGAAGTTTTTGGAAGGAGTTTGGTGGGGAAATATAGATGGACTTGTCACATGATAATTTCTCATTCGATGGCACTAAGAAAACATTAGATCCTAAGCCCAAATATAATCTAAGACTTTTTAAATAAGAGTGTCTAAGATATTATATTTTATAAAAAGATGTCAGGATTGATAATTACATGTTAATGTTTGAGTTTAAAATATATATTCCTAAACTAGTGATAATTAATTCCAATAACATGGGATCTTGATTTGGATTGTAGTTATTCATCAATCAGATCAAGAGTTGACATCATTCTAGCATGACCAAATAAGTAATTTTTCCATTTCTCTTTAAAACTTTAGTTTGAATGCACAAATGAAAAAGTACAGTATGAATCCTTACTTCATGGGCTACAAACATATGAAAAGATGGGAATTCAAAATTTAAAATTGTAAGGGGGGGTGCAAACCTCATTGTGAGATAGGTCAAGAGTAAGTGTATAGTTAAGAATTATCACATAAGACATTACTAGAACTGAGTTTGGGATTGCATTGAGGCTTTTGATGATTTTTCCTTTATGTATGTTCTAAGAGAAGATAAATCTAAGGTTGGTACACTAATTATTTTGGCATCTCTTATTATTCCTCCACCTAGAGTTGAACAAGAAATGTATACCATTAAAATTGGAAATAGACCCAATGCGCTTGATAATTCTAAACATTGGTAATTTTTAAATCATTATGAATAAATAATCACCTTTTTGGAAATATGGATAATTTCAAATACTTGTATTTTGAAGGTATTACTCAATCTAACAAAGAATATTTTACATGGGAAGATTAAAATTAGGACATTGATATATCTTTAGATAAAGCCATTAAGGGATTAGGTGAGAAGGAGACTAATGAATCTAAAAGTGTAATATATCTTAAAGTTAAAAATATCTTGAAAGGTTTAGTGTCATTAGAAGACCTATTTGTTAAACTTGATAGGTATGTTAAAGGGAAAATTCAACATCAAGCTTTAGATTATATTGAATATGAAAAGGTGAACATTGCCAATTTCAAAGAACCAAGGTATGCCAATGTAGGAAAGTGTTGTTTGAATGAAGAAGGGATAATTTCATTAATTTATTTAAGATATAAATAGATGCATTCACTTAGAGCTATGATGGTCTAAATCCTTTTCTGTGAAAAGAGATGAAATATAACATCCCTTTAAAACTAGACTTAATGCCTCACCACAAGAAATAGAGACACTATAACCTAAATATTTATTCAACCATTACCCCTAAAATACAAAATATATTCATAGCATGTATCATTTGTCTATTTATTCATTCAACTTGGGTTTCTAACATTGTTTTGATTTGAAATAAAAATGGTGAAATTTGCATCTACATGGATTTTATAAATATAAATAAATATTCATTTAATGATAATTATCTTATACCTATTATGGATTAGATTCTCCAAGATATCATGAGATCCAATATGCTCTTTATGTTTGATGGGTTTTCAGGCTATAAATAAGTTGAAGCATAAGCTCACGATCAACATGAGATGACGTTCATCACACATTGGGGAAAAATTTCATATAGGAGAACTCCTTTTGAATTCATCAATGTAGGAACAACGTTTTAGAGGGATATGGATTTAGAATTTCATGATCTAATAAAAAAATCATAGTTGTTTATTTTTATGATCTTCCTATCTTCTCTAAGAAGTGAGAATGTCACTATGATCATTTGGTGAAAGTCTCTGATAGATTCAAAACCTATGGAGTTTCATTGAATCCAAATAAATATATGTGTGGAGTAAGATAAGGCAAGATTGTGACATCATGTCAAAATAAGGAATGAATATTGATCCAGAAAGGGGTTAGGAAATTCAAAACCTTTCTTTACCTACTAGAAAATAAGGTGTTTGGCACTTCTTTAGTAAAGTGAAATTTTAGAGAGTTGTGATAGAATTTTCCTAACTTACCAATAATATCGCTAGCATGATGAGAGTTAAGTCTAAATTCAAATGTAATAAGCATGGTAAATAATATTTTGAAGAAATTAGTAATTTTATCTCTAGACCACCCACTTTGATTTCCCCTAGCTTCAATAAATATTTCATTATTTATTGTTATGTGTATAAGCATACTTTATCTACTATATTCATACAAAATAATGATAAAGGTGTTAAATCACCCATCACATTCATGAGATTTGGTTTAAAATATCATGAGCTCAAATACTCACCAAGTAAGAATCATGAATATGAATTAGTAAAGGTATTATAATAATATAGGTATTACATCATAGATTCACATACTATCATCATGGTGCTAGACCCAACTATCAAGTCCATCTTAACACAAAATTATCTAGGTTCAAAATGAGAGAGTGAATAACAGACGTTTACGAGTTTGATTTGGACATAAAACCTAGTAATATCATCATGAGTCATGGTTTATGTCAATTTATTAATGAGAACAAGATTGATGATACCATAACTGAGAATCAAGAGGAAGATTCATCAAAATAAAAACCCAAGGTCCTTTTCATTGGAATTATAGAGGAGTGTTTCTAAAATATATCTCATTTCATCACATATGGGGAGTGTCACAAAGGTTTGAGTACCAAGGATGAAATAATAATAATAATGTTGAGAGCTATAAAATAGGTCACATGGAATAATTATCTTTTAAAAAGGGGTATTGATGGTATGTTCCTAGGGTGTGCAGACCATGAAAAATAATAGATATTATTATATAATTCTCATATCAAATCATGTGGATGTCACTTCTCATCACTGGTCATATCTCAAAATATAATAAAGGGTAACTACTATTGGCTCACCCTCTTTAAGTATGCCTAGGATTGGGTGTCTAGATGTGAATCTTGTTAACAATTTATAGGGAGGCCTAAACTTACATCTCTACCATTGAATCCAATGGTAATTAAAGAACCTTTCTAGTAGTGAGGTTTTGAATTCATTGGTGTAATAAATCCACACTCTGATGTAGGACATACATATGTCCTCATTGTAATAGATTATTTAATAAAATGGGTTAAGGCCATTATTTTCAAATAAAAAGCTTCAGAAGTGATGTGAAACTTCATAAAGGAATGTGTTTTGGTCAAGTAAGGGGTTCCTGAAAATATTTTAACTAAAAATGCCTTAATTTTTTGTTATTTTGAGCTCATTGATTTTTTATATGGATACGAGATTTCCTTATCCCATACCTCAGACTACTACCCTCAAGATAATGGTTAGGTGGAATCAAACAATAATAAATTAGTCACAATAATCTACAAGCTTGTTGATGAGAACCAATCAAACTATTATATTAAATTATATGACATGCTTTGTGATAACCACATCACCCTAAATAGAGTTATTGGCATGCCACCATTTCAACTCATGTACAATACCAATGTTGTCATGCCCATCTCATTTGAAGTGTGAACACTTAACCTGGATAAAGAAAATGAAGACCAAAACTTTAGATATTATTTGGAAAAGAGGATCATTTACTTGAATAAATTGGAAGAAGAAAGAGTTGTGGTAATCAACAGGATTACTGAACATCATCAAATAGTTAAGGCACTCTTTGACAATGAAGCTAAGAAGAGATATTTTTAGGTTATTAACCTTGTCATCTTATGGGATAAATGACATAATCCTAAGGGTAGTCATGGTGAGTTAAAATCTATATGGAATGGTCCTTCCAAAATTCATCACTTATGTGGTTACAATACATATTGCCTAGCTTATCTAGATGGCACACACCTCCCACTTCCTTATAAAAACAAATATGTGAATATGTTTAAGTAGTGATGATTGGTTCTTGTCAATCATGTACATAGGTTAAACTTAGGATTTTTGTTGTTTTTATTTCCTATTCTTTGTTTTATTTTTTAGTTTTTGGTCGGTCCTCCTTTCCTATATTTTTATCAAAATTTTCCTTGTTAAATTTTAAATCATTTGAGACTCCATAGCCTAATGGATAATAAACTAGTCTAGGGAACCTAGAGATTTTGGAGTTCATCTTGAATTCATCATAATACAGGTCCCCGGTTGGAGCCATCTATTATTCCACAATTTCCACAACTTATTAAAATTGGATAGACCATATTTAAATTTTCTCAAAAAATAAAAGTGAAAAAGTGAAAATCAGATAAAAGAATCTAAAACTGAGACTTATAAAAGTTTTCCCCCCAACTGTCATAGTTAGGTGACTACAAAGGACTATTTTAGATAATCTGGATTTATGCACCTAAATTGGATGGGATATCATCTTTGAAACTAAATTCTTTTGATTTTTATGCAATTTGCATGTAAATAGTATGGTAATTTGGATCTATTCCCCATTTATTACATTGGAGAGAATTTAACACTATAAAAATTTTAATAATGTATGTGTATTATTGATATTTGTTTTTGAGTTGGACTATACATAAGTCCAAATTATCTAAAATTGTTCTTTACATTATAACCATCAAAATATGACAATTTTTTTATGTCCATAACATTGAAATGAATATGAGGTAGTAATTAGACTCTAAGGACTATCGAATAACCATCAGACTTTGATGACTGTCGAATATATGTCAGACTTTGAGGGTGGCCTAGCAGTCCTCATAGCTTGATGAGGCCATCATTAAACATGGTTGTTACCTATATATGTGGGTGTCTTCTTGATACCCTTATATTTAATCAAGCCTCCTTAATTCATTTTATATTATTCAAACTTTTGATATGGAGATTTTTTCTAGTTTTCCTCATGACTTAGTATTTTTTGCTTGATTCTTAACATTTGGAGGTCACGTTTATCAATGTTTCTGTAGTCTCTTCATGATAGGTGCACCTAGGGTTGGAAGTCTTTTTAAAAAGTTTCTCATTTATGTTTTAATTTTCTCTCCATTAGTTACATTTGATCTTATTTTGCTTTATAATCACTTATTATTGTCATTGGGATCTCCTACCTTATATTTTTTACACTACTTATCAACATTACACCCTTGTCTTATTGTCTATCATAGTTTTGACAATATACATCAGCTCTTTCTCCTTAGCATGCTATATTTTTCCCTCCTTAAATCAGAGTTATCAACTACATTGTATCCCTTAAATCTTGATTCTATATTTCTTAGACAACACTACATTTACCTACTCCTATCTCCCCTCCCTCAACCTCTTTTTCCCATTTTTCATATTTTCACTTTTGACCTTTTTGATTTCCCATCCCTGTCATGTGAAAAAGATGTATGGAATAAATAAAAATAAAGGAATAGAAAAGGTGAGATAAATGAACTATGAAATCTAAGGGGTCACTCCTCCTTCAAATATCGATTCCAAAATTGATCAAGTCACTTCCACATACCTAGGTCACATTGACATTAGTGAAATCTAGAAAATGATAAATGCATCCTTCAAAAATGATTGAACACAAGGAATTTATGATATTAGGATGCCTTAAGCCACTACATTTACAACCTTTGTATAATGCCCATAACTTTTCAGGACAATGGAAAGTCATTATGGCATAGATAGAAGGGGATTTTAAACCCTTAGAGAAGGACTCATCTTACGACCTAGAATTGGGTATATTGATAAATTCTTGAAAATTCCAAATCATGAGGTATTTTTAGAAATTAATCCAAAGACAAATCAATAATTTCATGAAGTGAACAAATATGATTGACTCAGATCCTTGAATAAGCACTAAATTTTTAAATATAAATCTTCCATTGATAGGGTCCCTAAGGTGATTACTCACTAGGAGTTTAAGCTATAAATTGATGACATTATCACTCACCCTCATAGGGTGGTATGGAATATTTCATTAAGGGATTGACATGAGTGGATGTTCAAATACATATAAATAATACATGCTAAAAAATAATATATCAATTGGGTTGAATGGATCAGTGACTCAAATAACAATCAGCTATGTGAGGTTTATCATCACTCAAAAAATTTATATGATGTCTTATCTAGTTTACATAGTTGCACAAAGGAGGATATAAGATGGATTGACCATAATAGGCCTAATGTTTACCTCTTGAATACATTATTATTATCCCTAACTAGCACTGCATGAGAGTGTTAAACACTTCTATAGAGTAAATGACACTTTCCTCCACTTTGTCATCTATATGTTCTAGTTAGCTCAATCACTTCTACCATAAAGATAACCATAAGGGGTGGATGATTTATACACCTCCTCACATTATCATAAATCAAATCTTGTAGGTGTGAGTCCACTCCATACATGCTTCCCCAATATAATGATGACAAACAGGCTCTCATAGAGTTGATATGATAGTTAAAGGATGCTCATAAGTTCTTGGCCACCAAATAAAAGTCTACTAGGGCTCACTTCACCATGACCATTGGTAGGTACATGTGCCACACCATATAAATAAAAAAATATAGAGTAAAATATGGTAGAAGTTACTATATGTCCTTTTCATTGTAGGTCATCCTTTGATATTATGGGAATGATTCAAAATAATTGATGTGCTACATATAGGCATGTCCCTTATTATGAAGATTTTTGAATGGATTGTAATGATGAGAATAATGAACCCAAACACTATTAAGACAATCAAATTACCAATAGGTGAAGATCTAAAAAAATACTTAGAATTAATTTGTATTGAATGAATTGAAATAATTATAAAACCAAACCATGCCTAAATAATCCTCAACTCAAAATTTAGAGTTGACATAAAAAAAATTGAAAAAATAAAATCTAAAAAAAATGTTTATTTATAGTAGCTTCTAATTATAGTAAGCTTTGCATGCTGGCATGCGTAGTTCAAAAAATCTCTTGAAAAATCTTAAATTCTAAAAGTAACCTATCAAAATAAATTCAACTAAAGTTGACATTCAAACCTAAAAATATACAATTTCTAAAAATAGGAAATTCTTGAAAAAATCATTAAATGGTAATATTCGACCCTCAGATGATCATGTATGGCCTCCAATAAATATTGGAAAAATTTATAAGTAGCCATCATTGAATTTTTTGAGAGGGTCATTTTGGTGCATCGAAGAGCTCAAATGGAGTTACGAGTCAAAATTTATGGCCTTCGAAAGGCTGGCTAAATTTTTCTACATCAAAGAAGGATGTCATACTCCTTGATTATACTTATTTCATGCTAGAGCATGTGACTAAATATAATATTATGGACATTTATTATACTTAGATACTAAATATGATGGTATAATGATAGATGTAAATTACTTCTCATATATAAATCAAGTCAACGCCTCTTCTTAGGGTTGACTGGAATCAAGTAGAGATAACATATCTATAAAATTGAACAGAGGGAGTCCTTAAGATAACTCTTATTTAGCTTATAAGCAAGGGATTAGATGTACAAAATTCTAGACTCCACCTTTGGGAACTATAGATATATCCCTGGCTAATCTAATGAGGCAAAAATATGGGGAAGATTAAGTGACATCTTCCAGTGTTGCAATAAATACTTTTGTGATTAAAGAGATACATGAGACACCTCCAAAGTTAGAAAATAAGTCTAAAGTTTAAAATCAATAAATAAACTCATGGAAAGGATACTCATGGAATATTAAAAGTGTTGAGCAAACCTTTAGAGGGAGTTGTTCATTCATAATCATTCATAAAGAAAACAACACTGTAATATATGGCATCAAATCCTTCTTTACTCCTTAAGGCCCCTTATTCAATGATGGTTGCTCCTCCACTTTCAATAGAGCCACATGAAATATCTTCTTAATCCACACCAAAATAGGTAAGTTAAATTCTCTTTGAGAAAGAAACACCTCTTCCAAAAATATGATAAATTTCTCTTAGAAAAGTGGATCCTCCAACCATCATCTTAGAGGAGTTAGAAACCTAAAATAAGGTTGAATGAGAATAATCTCATACTACTTCATAATCAAAAACAAAATTTGAGCCTATTATGGATAAAAATCTATTGATTTCACCTAATCATATAAGACCTTGGATCAAGAATAATTTTATTTAATGCAATAGGTTCTTAAAATGGAAGAAAATTAATGGATAGGTGAAGTTGTGAAGAAGAGGAATAACACAATTCCACCATTTGCAATAGATTATAGTACTATTATTACACCAACCCCTCAAGCCTCTAAGAAACCCAAGATTGTTTCTTCTATCATTAGGGATGAACAATGGGAGAGGTATGTTGAGATTACAATCACAATTCCAAATAAATCTAAGGATACAACCATAATAGAAGATTATCAGAACTCAATGGTTCACTTGGGGAAGTCCGCCCAAGAAAGGTCTAAGGAAAATGTGAAAATATATATTAGGTCCTTGACTGACAAATATGATAAGTAAAAAGTTATAGAGGATGAATTGAAGTAGATGGAAAATAAACTAATGATATTGGTCCAAAGTTTGGTTAGCCTAGCTCAACCTCAAATTCAACATTAAAAGATAACATAGAGACCTTGAGGAAATATGAAAGAATTGGGAATATGGGAAGAGCTAATAATGAGTGGTTTGAAAATATTTTGGAAAAAGGAAGTAAAATAATATCCTTAGTTTAAGTCTACTCCATGATTAAATAAGAAAAGGAATATGCTTATAGGAAAGAGGATAGGTAAAGGGAGGAAATAGGTAAATTGAAATGCTGGACACCTCAATTAGAGTCACTATAAATATCAGCTTAAGATACTTTAGTTGATGAGGGAGTCATAATAAAGGAAGACCTAGGAGAATATTTTTAACTCATGGAGATAACAAGGTACAAAATCAAGATGATAGAGGAATCCTTACACAAACTCAAGTAATAAAGAGTCTTGGCAGATGATCTTACTAGTGATATCTATGAAATAATTTAAAAAATGCCATGTTCATTATTAGGAGATGCAAATAGGTTAATTCATGTATAATATATACAAGAAACATTAAAGTAACTAATTAGTCAAAAAACCAACATTGATTATTCATTCAGTTACAAATCAATTCAAACATTTGTACATTTTCAAACTTATTGTGAAAAACTAGGCAAATATTTCAAGTAATTTAGGAAAATTTAACTATAATTGATAAACTTTCAAGTGGAGGTCAAAATTGCTTACCAACACTCTTAAGGTGTATATCATGAAAAAGTAGAGAGGATACTAGAGAAGTTTGAGGAATATGAAGCAAAAAACAATAGGCCATGCAAACAACAATAGGCCATGTAACCAAAATTGTTAGAGTATATTATTATCATGCTTACTAGGTTCTAGATATCTTTTCATCATTACCTAGTTTTTTTCCATTGTATGGATTTATCCCACATTGATTAGTTATGATTATTTTTTTTTTCCTTTCCTACTTATGGAAGATCTCTCCATTGTACTTTCATGTCTTATTCTCAATATCATATGATTTGCCTTGTGTTTGCATTTCATCCTTGTATCCTCTTTTGATGTTTTTGTTGTGAATGCTTCATATTCATGGGTTCTTGGAATGGTCTTATTTCTAATTCCTTATATGGTACAAGGTCCTTGCAGGTTTACAACCTTCCATTTGGTACAAGATTTTTTTAGATTATTCTATCAACCCCATTGCCATCTCTCTATTGTTACACCATTTTGTAGCTTTAGCATTCTTCTTAGAGTGAATACCGTATAAGTGCATTTACATATGTGGCATTCTCATTTATTTTGATTTCATATAAGTGAAATATGGATTAGACTAACTTTGTCATCTTTTTTTTTCCTACGTAGAGATTCCCAGTTGTGTTGGAATTTTTAGGTAGGCATTAGAGTTTGCAGGTGTATTAGAGCATGGGAGTGGAAGTAAATTGAAGATATGTGTATAAATTTATTTCTATTATGTGTTATCAGAGGATCCAACATTTTTTTTTTCATTTTTGGTATCTTTTTGAAGACATATGTTCTATTTTCAAGGGCCATTATTCTGCATGGAATTATTTTTCCATGTCCACATTGTTATTTTTTGAAGGTGGAATTTCATATAGCAAGGTGTTCTTATTTTCATATCTACATTGGTATTTTAGAGGATTAGTTGAGTAATTAAGTTGTATTGACATCTAAAGGGATAATATCTTCTAGTCTATGTTGGATATATACCTTGGAATCATTTGTTACATAGGTGGCATCCCTTTCCTTTTCTATTTTTTTAAGACTACATCCATTCTTTGGAAAGGTATAAATCCTGAATCCTATTTACAAAGTGTGTTGGGAGGTGAAGTGGCATGGAAGCTTGTTTTTAGGGTCTACGTTATATAGTTTCATGTCTACATGGATCTAGGGCATCTAATCTACCTTTTTATATCCTCTTAGCACCATTTTACATTATTTTTTATGCATTACAACTGGGAGGCCATGTTAGAATTTGGATATCAAGTTTTTTGACGTTGGCATCCCATCTCTCTATTCACAGAAACTTCCTTGGAATCCAAGTGGAATATAAAATAATAATCCACTTGTTATCCACTCTAAAATAATATTTTTTTTCATTGTTTATATTTATTAGTTGTATCTTTTTACTTAAAGAGGAAGTATCTTTCACTTGAACCTGCAAAGGGGTCACTGATAAATTATTTTTTTCCTTTGGTGGGATTATTCATGTTATTGGTTTGAAGGCTAGGTTCATCACCAATTTGGTCCAAGAGATCCACTACCAGTGTAATTATTAATAATTTTGATTTATTTAAGGAAATTTATAAGGCCTATAAATTTTGAATCATACCTCAAAATTGAGTTCAATTTGTTTTCAAAAGTGTATGGTTTTATATTATATATATATTTGTGTCATTTATTTGTAAAAATGCACTACTTTTATAAATTTCCAAATTTGTGGGGGGCTAAATACAAATCTTTTGGTGGATTGTCTCAGTGCTGATTTGTGCACCCTTTTGTATTCTTTTTGTTCTTTGGTGATTTGATATCATGGCTTATTCTTATAATATAGATCAATGTGAGAATTTTAATACACATAACTACCATATATGGAGACCTAGAATGGAAACAATTATTATGGTCCCTACTAAATGAATTTCAACCATAGTTCACTAGAGAATATGAAACATTTCAGCACCAATGTAAATTTTAAGAATTTATGAGTTTGATTAGGGGTTATGCTAGTGATATATTTTTTTTTCATTTATATGGATGTGATTCTCCATTCCAAATATGGACTAAACTAAAGGTTTTATTTTGGAAAGTAAAACATATGAGAGCCATGCATCTTGAAGTTGAGATTAATTCTCTCAATCTTGAATATTTCCTTCTATTGTAGACTATTTAACTAAGTTTAAAAACTTGTTGACAAAATTTAAGGGGAGTGGATGAGATAATAAATATGAAGAGTGTGTGTACCTAATTTTATCCAAGTTGAAAAGTCTACTTCAAATCTTTCCTTCTACCTTTTTTTCTAGCATGGATGCCTTAGGTGCCATTTTTCAAATACCTGATTTCAAGTTGTTTTGTGAAAGACTTACTAGGGATGAATCCAAATTGTCTCACCTTGAATCTTCCACCTCTTAAAAATCACTAGTAGCATCTAATCCTAAGAGTGAGTGAAAATCAAAGAGTAAATCCAAAAACACTCCTCCATCTCAAAGTTTCCCTAAACACAATAACTCTAAACCCAAATCATATTTTAAATCCAAGAATAAGTCTAGCCTTTCATGCCTTTTTCATGAGGGTAATGTCCATGAAGAATATAGGTGTTTTAAGATAATTCACGACTTGGAGGATACAATCATAAAACATAATGTTTCTATCTCCACTCCACCTAATAAACATGGAAAATTACTTAATGTTGTTTGGAGATCTCAGTCACCTATGTTAGACTAGTGGGTCATAGATTTTAGTCCTTCTCACCACATGACTTCTTCTAAGGAGTACTTTGTATCTCTTGGTTTGAATTATACTTCCAAAATTGAGGATGGAGATTCTTCCTTTATTTAGGTTAATGGAAAGGGTGATATACATATTGAGGGTGGATGCATCAATGATGCACTATATGTCCCTGACATCACTATAGATTTAATTTATATTTATCAAATTTTTCATTCTAGTCATGGTAAGAAAATAAATTTCACATCATATGGGAGTGAAGTTAGATAATTGATAAATCCTAATACACTCATTACATAGGGTTTTATTGATCATAGTTCTTGAATCTATTACTTTGAAGGTTTTGATGATACTCATCCTATATGGACATGGTTGGTCTCTCATGTAGATTTTGAGAGTAAGCTTTGGCATGAGAGATTAAAACATCTTAATTGCATATACTTGAAGGAGTTGAGCGCTCATAGTATGGTTGATGGTCATCCTATAGTTTCATGTCTTCGTGGATTTTTCCCTGGTCGTGAATTAGGGACACAAAACCAATATATATTTCCTAAGGGTATGTCCAAGAGAGCTTCTTCACCACTTGATCATGTGCATAGTGATTTCATGGTCTTTCATACTCATTTTTTCAATGGAGTTAAGTATGCACTTACTTTTTTTGATAATTTATTGAGACGTACTTGGGTTTATTTTCTCAAGTACAAAAGTGATGTTTTTTCACACTTCAAAGTATTAAAGGATTTGGTTGAGAGAAAATATTCTAGTTGCATCAAGAAGATTCATATTGATAATGGGGGGAGTACTTCATTTTAATGTTCTATGATTTTTGGGCAGATTATGGTGTTGTTCACCATCAATATTTTCCACATATTTCACAACAAAATGTCTTAGCATATTGAAAGAACCAAACTCTAAAGGATATGGCTAAATATATGATGCATTCATTATGTTTACCTCATATCTATTGGGCAAAATCAATTAATTATGAAAATCCCATTCATATGCATACACCACATAAAGAACTTGAGTATTTAACTCCAAAGGAGGCTTGGTCTGGAACCAAGCTTGATGTGTCATTTTTAGAGTCTTTGGGAGACATGTTTGGTCATTTATACCAAATAAAAAAAGGAAATCATTTTATATGAATAAAATACCCTTGATATTTTAAAGGTATTATGAGAAAATGAGAGATTATCACCTTTTGGATCTTGATACTCATGATGTTCTTTTTTTAACACATGTTCAATTTGATGAGCACTTCACTTCTAATGACTCTTATTCCATGCCTTCTTCTTTTGTTGATTCCTCACCTCCTCTTGAGGATTCATTTTTTGAGTAGCTAATTTATGAGGATCCTAAGGAGGTTATAGATTCTAAGGATCATATTCCCATTGATGTTGTCACTATGCCATTATGGTCCACGCTATAGTTTCTGAGGTAACATCTTTTATACAAGATATTTCACCCATGATACATCATCATGCACATTCTCCAAGTACTATACTTTTGTGTTGAGAATTATTTGGGGATCCATGGAATTTTTCATAGGATCATGGGATACACAAGTGGAATGATGTGATGACAAATGAGTATTCTTATTTAATGAACAATCATACTTGGGATTTGGTCTCTCTTCCTAAGGAAAGAAAGTTGGTTAGGTGAAAGTAGATATATCAAACCAAGTATGTAGTTGATGGGTTCATTGATAAGTATAAAGAACATCTTGTTGAAAAAGGTTTCTTGTGAGTCAAAGATATTTATTACTCTGAGAATTTTTCACTTATTGCCAAGATGGATTCTATTTACCTTGTACTTTCTCTTGTTGAATCATAGGGATGGACAGTGTACCAGATGGATGTTAAGAGTGCCTTATTACAGAAATATTTGTAAGAGGAAATCTATATGCAATAACTTCCTTGGTTTATTCATTATTCTTATATTTTTGTAGAATTAGGAAGTCCCTTTATGGCCTCAAATAGGCCCCATAAGCTTGGTATGAGAATATGGATTCCTTTCTTATCTCCACTGGCTTTGTTCACTACCACTCTGATCCCATAATATATATCTAACATTTTGGAGAGGACAATATAATATGGTCTTATATTTTAACAATCTAATTTTCATAGGCAACTCCTCTTATCAGATTCAAGCTATTTTATAGGCACTTTTAGTGTAATTTGATGTGACAAATATTGGAATTTTACACTTCATTCATAGTTTTCATATTTCTCAGTCATATTTAGGGATTCATTTGAGTCAATAGAATTACACCATTGATATTCTTCAACATTTTGGCATGGCTTATTATAGTCTAAGTCCTTCTCTTTTTAATTCTAGAGTTAGTCTCACTTTTAACTACACTATTCCTCTTTATGATCCTATATTATATAGGAAGATGGTTGGGAGTCTTATGTATTTGACCCATACTGACCCTAAAATTTCATTTGTAGTTGTGATTGTATCTAGGTTTTCACATACTCTTGATGATAGTAATTGGTAGACTATGAAGAAGATCTTATGATATTTGTGAGGCACTACCCATTTTGAATTACACTACATCAGGGCCTCTACTTAGTTGGTTGGGTACACCAATTCAGATTGGGAAGGTTATATTTATTATAGGAATTCTTATTTTGGATATATATTTTGTCTTGGTTATTCTCCAATCAATTTGGTGTTTAATAAGTAACATTCTATTACACTTTCATCTACAAAAGCTATGTATAGGGAAACATTTACAATGAGTTAGTAGGTTCTTTGGCTTCATCAATTATTGATAGAGTTTAGCTTCATGTAGGATTCATTGAATATACTTTCATGTGACAACTAGAGTATGATCCACATATCCTATAACCTAGTTGAGAACTAATGGAATAAACACATTGAGGTACATATACACTTCATTTGATAGCACATTTAGGATGGAGTTCTTTTCTTAGAGTATATGTTAACTCATCGATAGGTTACCAACATATTCATGAAGCCTTTTGCATCACCTCATTTCCTTAAGTTGTGTGGCATGCTTGGGGTTTCATAAGTTGTCCTTGGGGGGTTGTTCATGAGGACATATTCTTTCTTCATTTCATGGATATATATTGTACATGAGTACTTGATCATGTCTTATTTCCAAGAATCATACTATGGATATGATACTTTATCTTTGGCTATTGTTAACCCCTACCTTCATTTAAGGTGGGGGTGGTGTTAAAATATATTCTTCTCATGCTTACTAGGTTCTAATTATCTTTTCAATTTTTCCTTTTTTTGTCCTTTGTGCCACAACCTCTCTTCCCACACTATGGACTCATGCTCATACTTTAAGTTGTTTTGGACCTAATTTAGTATTTGTGACATGATGAGTTGATTTTTAAGATTACTTAACTTTTGTGTTGATTTAGAAATTCTATCAGGTCATCGATGGTATTTCTCAAGAAAGTAAGGTATGAATTTAATCTCATTTTCAAATTCCAAGAGTTAGAAAATTAAATCATTAAAATATTAAAGATATTTATTTTCATAGAATTATATTGAATGTTGTTATAAATTATAATCATGATCAAGGGAAAAATGAGATGAATGTTTAGTCTTTTCCATTACTCTCTTTGCAAAAATATAATTAATAAATGAATTTAATATTGGAGGAGAATATTATCAAATTTTATATTATTGAAAATCATCAAAATTTATTTTAATTAATAAAAAAAGGAACTTTTATTTTATTTAATTATTTTAATTTTTGAACTTTCAAATAAATTATATTTTCATAAGTAATTTTTTTAAGATTATTAATTAATTATAAATTATAGATAATTTTAGGTTATTAATTAATTAAATTTAATTTAAACCTAAAAAATGTTAAGATAAGACTAATCTAGCTTAACATAATATAGAGAGAACAATAATAAAATTCAAGTTCAAATTAAAATCACTCCACCTCTAAAACCATCGGTACTTAAACTCATGCCACTTATAAAGGATCTTCCACATCACCACCACATAAGAGATAATCAATAAACCATTGAGTCAAGTTAAAATCCAATCATAAAGAGAGAATCATGATTAGAGAACTACCACATAAATAAATAGTCAAAAAGCATAATTAAAGGGTGAAATCCAATCAGTGCACCATGAGGTATATGTGTGAAAGAAGTAATTTACATGAAGAAAAGATATAAATAAAGATCATTGCTCCACCTCCCTAAGTCTATGCCCACTTTAACACATGAAAAGAAAAAAGGGACTACCAAATAAGAGTTAGTTGCAACCAATCACCACTCAAAAGGAGGGGAAGATTTTTTTGTGAAGATCAATTATAAATAGAGGAAGGAAAATGTAAAAGAGGAGGAAAGGAACATAGTAGTGAAGGGAGAAAAGGCAAGGGGGGAGAGAGACGCCTTAGAAAGAGAGATTGATACCACAAGGGGAAGTGAATCACCTAATGCCAATAACATTTTTTCCATATCAAGTTCTATTAAGTTCCCTTCTTTAGCTTAGCCAAGATCAACACTGCCACCATTTTCTCAACTGTTTCAATTCAAGCAGATCCACATTCCATTTTAGCGAAGGATTTCAATGACATAAGGTAAATGTTTTAGTTTATTTAAAATTGTAAGGTAAAAGTTGTATTTTGTTTAAACTGTAAAATAAATATTTTATTTTATTTAAATTGGAAGTAAATAATTTATTTTATTTAAATGGTAATATATACATATATTATTTTATGTAAATTGTAAAGCAAATAATTTATTTTATTTAAATCAGAAGGTAAATCATTTTTATTATTTAAATTGTAAGATGAATATAATATTTTATTTAAATCGTAAGAAAAATATAGTGTAATTATTTTTAGAAGACTAAAATAGAATTATTTTAGTATTACTAGAAACAAAATGATACCACCACTTGTTTTTAGGGAAAGCAAATTATTTTTATAGCAAACAATAATTTAATAAGTAATCAGATATTCAAGAGACATATAACATATAACATTAACATGATCTCTATACCCAGTTTAGTGAAAAAAAAGTAGAATATAGCATTAAATAAATGAGTTTTGTTTTATATATACTTAGTTATAAATGTATGAAATACATTTTATTTAATTTGTAGAGATACATGCGTAAACCTATATTATGAGAATATTAATTTAGATACATGAAATTATCATAAAGAAATCTAAGTTATCATAAAAAAATAATCCTACTGGATCCTTATTTTGATTGTTCTTGAGATTTGATAATGAATTTTATTATCATTAAGATTAGTATGAAAATAAATATCCTTCATTCTAAGGTTGAACTCTCAAATTTCAGAACCCTCCTTTCAGACGTATAAAGGATTTATTTAAATTTAAGTTCAATAAACTCCTTGTGTATAAGTTATTATTTTTAGAAAAGTTTACCTAAATAGACTAAAGATATAATTGTCTAGAATAACATGGTTGAAAATTGACATGATGACTAAACTAGGAGATTATTTTTTTACTTTCCTACTAGAGAATTTACTTTTGAAATATAATGCATTAATTTATTTAAAGTGTTCTTTACCTTTCAAATCTAAAACTTAGATCGATAATTTAAGGTTAAAAAAACTACACAACATTCAGTATTAAGTGATGTCTCTAGCTCACATTTATAGTTAATGTCATTGTGTTTGAGCTACTACATCCATAGCCTAACACATCTGCAATAATGATGTCTAGGCATCATCCCTATAAACTATCAGGGAGAAATAAGGGCCATGTCATGTCATTAAGCTAAGAGGTGGGATAATCCCTCTTGGTCAACAACACTAATTAAGATAAGGAAACAACTTGAACTAATTTAGATGATTCTAAATTTAAAAACTATGAAACATAATGGAAAAAGTACATTTCTTACTCAAAACTTGGTACCACCAAAAAGGAGCAATGAAAACCAAAATTGAGAAAGTTAAACTAATTATTATCAAGAAGCCACCAACCATATGGTTTTAGATAATGAAGCTTTGACAAAAATAATTGTATGGATTAGTTGTCTAAAACAAGGATAAAAAACATTGTTGATGTTAATAAAAAGTAGAAAGGGGGGATGTAGCTTGCAAATGTTCATTTCTATTTCTTGTTAAGATTTAAGGTTAGTTTAGTTAAACATGTATTCAATCACTGTAACCGATACTTTTCTCTCTCGTTTGGGTAGCAATCATAGAGGAACTATCTAGAGAAATAGGCCCTTGAAAGGGATGCATAACTAGATTCACAATTTACATGAAACTTATAATAGAAAATAGAATTGCATGCATACTACACCTTGATCCTATTCAGAAGTAGGTATATAGGCAGTCTGGGAAGTAAAAGATGCTTCCATTATGTAGGTGAATAGGATGGGGTTTGGGATTGTGTGCTAAAAAAGATTAAAGTTATATGAAAAGGCAAGGCCACTATAATAAGACCCTGGTTTTGTTAAACAAAGCAAAGATAAGAATTATATGATATACTCAAAAGGATCCTAATTGGATCATCATATTTCTTGAGGATTTAGGCTAAATTCTGAGGTGGAATGTGATTATTTGTTATATGTTTTACACTCCTATCATGATGACCTTGATGATTATATAATGGAGATGACCATTGAATAATGAGAGACTCAGGATCTAATTGATCCCATTAAGTCAAATTTCTAGCCAGAGCATAACCTACTCATATGTAGATGCCTAACCTATATGGTTAGATGTTTACCTATTTAGTAAAGGATATTAAAAGCATAACATGTATGGTTAGATGCTTACCTATTTGGCAAAAGATATTAGGTGCCTAACATGTATGGTTAGATGCTTACTCAGTTGGAAAAGGATATCTAATAGGATAAAGTATACCTGAGTTATATTCATAGACAAATAATAATTAAAAATAGAAATAAAAATAAAATTTACTGTGTTTTAGGATCTAGGATAGGATTTAGGGTCCCTACACTTTGTGTGGTTTTATCCCACATTGGTTAGTTAGGCTTGTTTATTGTTTTTCCTTTCCTAATTATGCAATGTATCTCCATTATACTTGTATTTATTATTTTTAATATTAGATGATTTTCCTTGTCTTTGCATTTCATCCTTGCATTCTATTGTGATGATTTTGTTGTGAATGTGTCAGATTAATGGGTTCTTGGAATGGTCTTATTTCTCATTCCTTATAAAAATATTCATAGTGGATGATGAATAAGGATATGAAAAATAAGTGCCAAAGAAGATTCCATAAGTTTTGGCTCAATGTGAATTTTGTTTTGACCTTCCTTATAGCTCCAAGTTGTATTTGACTCAGAATGTTTTTTAGTTTTGACAAAATCAATATGCACCTTCAAAAGTGAAACTATTTCTTATTTAATAAGTTAAATTCATATATTTTAGGGGTTATTTTTATATAAATAAAGGGGACTACAAGCCTTTTGTAGGTATAAATTATTTTTAATTTTTTTTAATTAAATAAGTTTTGAAAGGAAGAAAGAAAGAACTGTGTTTTTTAAGAAATTAATAAAACATAGTTGTTATAAGAATTTGTGCATGTTCTTAATTATGGATGAATGTCATTATGTTCATTTATGCATGTTATTTATCTATACCCCTTTTTGATGGTAAAATTTCTTTGTTGATAGTCAATTCATTTAAATTTATGAGTATAACATAAGTGAAATTTGTATTTACTCATTTATATAGTACCTTTCTATGTTTCCTATTATTTAACTTCTTTTTTTATCTTCTCTTACTTTCTACTATCAACTATATTTAATTTATTAATACATGCAAAACCCCCAAATAATTTATTATGTATATTTTTAAATATTTTAGATTTGTGTTTTTCCCTACTTTTGAATAAAGGTAGATTCACCTAATAATAGAAGAGGGACTATGTCCCGTTATATTGTTGATTGTGACATGCATATTGAAGTGTATAAATTTTTTAACAACCAATAAGTCCCACCTTAGAGTATTTGATATGTAGGCAACCTCATTGATAGAGGGGTCCTAGAGGTCATTTTAAGATCATGATCCCACTAACCCATTTTTGGCAAGGTAAAAATACCTAAGATTAAGAGATAAGGTTTTGACCACATATTATCATTTATATCATATACACATGAATATAAAAAATCTTAGAAATGTGACATAAAACCCATAAGGATCCATTTGGTCACTTCAAAACATAGTGAATATTATCTATAGGATCGTTATGTCATGATTTGAATAGAAGTGTCAAGATAAGTGTCCATGGGTAGATGCAAACATCCATGCCTTTAGAAATAATATTTACATATTTTGATGACTAGATCTTGATCTTGTTCCTACTTGTTTCTACTTGTGTACTTATTATATCCTTGTGTGCATTTGTAGATAATCTAAGTATTATCTATTTTTTGTGTTTATGAAATCAAACTATTATTTTTAATGTAATTTCTATATTTGCCATAACCCATCACTTTAATTCAAAACATTAATTTATTTAAGTTTTCAATTATTTGGCCTACTCTAGAATAATTTTTTTCATCCTTGTGTATATTCTATTCTAACCCCATAACCTTTGATACCCTCAAAAAGGGTTAAAAATTTAGTGAATTTGACCATTGTACCTTTTCATGCCAATCCTAGATTGACTTGAGATTTTTAGCCTCCTAAGATTTCTACTTCTTGTACTTATTCATGTTTGTTCTATAATTTGTATATAACCTAGGTGTGTTTATATTGAATATCTTTAGATAATGCTTGGGCCACCTAAAATGGCTCAAGATAATACCATGTCAAATTTTGTTAATAATGACAATGAGACACATACTGAAAAAAATTATCATACAATATGAATCTAATCATGAAGATATTGAAACACATGAGCATAATTAAAATGACTAAGTTGACCAAGAACAAGTTAAATCCATTGCATCTCAAGAACGCATTTTTGAAAATATTGAATATCTACACAAGATCTTAAATACTATATTAAAAAATAAAATCTATTGTATTATTTGGAGATCACATGAGGATGTTGTACTTTTATGATTGTTATATCTAGGGGTGAAATTTCTTACAAGGTACCCCATATGTTTTTTTTCAAATCCTTGTGTATCTACATGAATATATTGTCCAAGGTCACCAGTAATAAAATTCTACTTATACTCAAGGCCCACATCAATATCACCCTAATGTTTAAAATCTCAAGTCTTCTAGCAAAGGGAAATAAATTATTTTAGAACTACAGTTTCCTTATGTTAATCAAGACATGATTGATTAATTGAAAAATGTGAACCAACTAGTTGCATCTTTAGTTTCTACCTTTAATTCAACTCAATCCAATAAAAAACAATAAGTCCCATCTAGTCATTAGTAACAACAACAAGTCCCATCCAATTAAATGCCATATAATAACCAATAATAGCATAAATTCTCATCTACTCAACACATTACACCTAATCAATGGAAAATTCCCACTAATAGGGTAGTTATCCCTACCAAACCTAGAGATAGGATATTATCCCACTCTAAGTTTGGTTCTAATCCACCTTTCTAATCCCATCATCATGCATCACATTCATCCAAAAATCCACTTTTCTCTCAAGAGTGGAAAGAGATCAAGGATGCTATTCAATAACTACAAATGGGAAACCAAAGCAAAAATTTTGTCTTTCAATAAATATGTCTTTACCCATTTGATTTAAGTATCATTCAAGTCCCTTTCCTAACTCATTATGAGGCTTCAAAATTTTTAAAATACAAATAAAAAGGGGACTTGTAAGAACATATTAATGAATTATTCATGTAATGCCAATAAGCTACATACAACCACATAAATTTACTTCAATTTTTCAACCATAGTTTAGGTGTAAAAGAATTAGAAATGATTCCTTTGTTTTAATAAAGGATCAGTTACAAAATTGTATGATTTATCTGAATTCTTTATCCAACATTTCTCTTATAACATGGAACATTAATTGACCATGGTTGACCTTTGTAATAAAAAACAAATTTGGGAGAGCTTTGTATCCTTTTTACAGAGATGGAGAGGCTTTGTAAGTAGGTTTCCACATTCTCTCCCTGAAAATCAGGTAGTAAATTTTTTTTGCCAACTTAAATGAAATAATGGCCTTTCATTTACAACTGCAATAAAGTGTAGATAAAAAAGGCTTTGATTAAATATGGATATATAAAAATATATTCTCAAAATCAAGATCAATAAATTACTTTATCAAAAAAATCTAAGATGTTGAATAAGACTAAAATGTAGTATTAGAAGTTCTAAAGTAAACCCAAAAAAATGAGGAATAATGTGCTGAGGCATTAACTAAGCAGATGGGTGTTTCCATGTTACAAGAGAAGAATGGTAATGCTGATAATAAACTAGATTCATCACTTCAAACTCCTTTAGAAGGAAAAGGTTTGTATGACTCATTGCTAATATAGAATCAAGCAAAATCCCTAGAAATCTCCATCCCCATATTTCCAAATCTTGAGGAGGGAGGAGAATGGAGAACCATAAGTAATAAAAAAATGAAAAGGTAAACATGACTTGAAACTCATGATAATGTCTCTTAGATATAATAAATAAAATATTTTGAGATATACTTAGTAGCTTTAATTCATGTTTAGAATTAGTAGAAGGGAAATAATTCTTGTTGAGAATCTTCAAATGTGATGCCTTTTTATTATTGATTTTTAGATGTTCTATGGATGTTTTTTTAATCTTACGATATTGTTTCATTCATAATGTCCCTGGTTTAAAAAACCTCTTTTTTACCAATTAAAAAAATGTAATAGGTGAGGGTGTGATTGTGGTGAGACATGTGAAAATAATTCAACTACATCCTCTCCAAAATGTTTCATATACATAACTAATCACAACTCATAGACCATAAATTATGACATAGTATCAACGAATAACATTCTCCCCTCTTAGTGAACCTATAAAATTTGTGTTATAAAATATATTAGAAAAAAACATGGTTATATTGACTATCACCAAACCTTTTAAGGAAGGTCATCCTAAGCCTACCTAGTATATAAAAAATGAGTATTTTAAATATCACTAAATTAAATTTCATACTACACAAAGGTGTAAGTAGATTAAACACTATACGTACTACTTGATTAAGTGAGGAGAAGTTGAAATTGGCAATGGTGCATCATTCTCTAATCAGAATATGAACATATTTATGGACCCATTTCCAAGGCATAATAAGAAAATCCATTAGAATAATTATAACAACCGTCAATAAATTCAACATATCCAAATAATTCATCATTAAAAACAATAATAGTAAGATCCTAATCAAGTTCAATATTCTGAAACCAATCGTGTGGATTATCAAAATACTTAATATAATTATGATAATGTTGTGGGTTGCATTAGAGATAATTAGGTGACCACTATCAAAATCAACCACCATAATTTTTATAACACAAATCAAACTATGTTATCTTATCCTCTAAGGACCTTCCTCATCACACTCTAATAACTCTACATAGTCTCTAGATTGTATTGTTACCATTTGACACATAAATGTTATGAATCAAGTTCGTTTTGCATCCAACTCTAATAATCAAGACTAAGGCTCTTAATCTTATAAATCCAAACCATATAATTCATCCACTAAGAAACCATGTGACATTATTAAATAATTGGATAAAAATAAAACATAAACATACATTTTAGATCTCTTACAAATTTCTAATATTCATATTGAAATAGTGTATAAGCATATTCAATAGTCCACAGTCTCCAACAACGTTGGTCCATCACAATTCTAGGCACTCATAGGACACTTTTCCTTAGGAAAGTAAATCAATTTTGATCAAATGCACATATCACCATTTATTTCTTCACATAATAATCCCTTTTACATTGAGATTATCATTTCCCAACATAAGTCCAAAAGGATGCTCATATACAATGGCTCAGGTTTGAACATTGATAAACCAAAGTTTTGTAAGCACCTAGGATATTCAAAACATATTTGTAGGCCAATACTATCAAAATTAAAGGGAATGATAATTTTTAATGAAAATTAGTTGGCACCATCTATTTTCCCATCTTTATTGGGTATGTCATCATTAACGATAATTTTCATGTCACTGACTTAGACCTATCATATAATCTTCTCCTTGGTCATTTATGGATCCATGTTATGCATGTAGTTCCATCCACCTTACATTAATTCCTAAAATTCCCAAATTATAGCATGGAGGTTACCAGTCTAGGAGATTTACAACATTACTAGTATTACAAAAACTTGGATGTATAATTTGGTACCAATTATTTTCCTAAAATGGATCATGTACCTAAAAAGGATTAACACTATGCTACTGAGTCCTATAAATCCTTTTACATTGATCCTAATAATATTTTTTCCTCCTGTAAAGGTTCACATACAAAGGCATCATCTCATTTCATATCAAAGACTAATGTTTTGGAGAGTATCTGATCAAATATGTATTTCACATTGCTAAACTTCCCAAATCACACAATTCCCCTGGTAGGCCCAAAATGGAATGGTCTAAGAAAGATGATTCTTACCAGGTATAGACTTTATCCTTTTTTAAAAATGGTCTCTTAGTTCATGAATATGCCATTAGTTATAACGACTCTTAGTTATACAATTATGGATTTACTTCATGCTAATAGAGAAACAAATATCCCATCCCTAATAAAATCATGGAACATCTTGATTGAAAGTGCAAAGGATAGGGTAAAATAAACATGGACATATTGATCCCATACTCCCTATAAAAAAAATAACTTGAGGTGTTGGATATAAACCACCTAGGGTGACCCCTCATATCTTGAAAGTGATAATACTTTGACATATAATTATGATTATACCATCAAAAAAACTGAACCAATATATAATTCTAAACCATTGGAATAATTTTAGAATGATGAGGCCATTTAATAATTATTAATAATTAGAAATGGTTTCCTAATTTGAGACTATAAGCAAATATTTGAGATTAATTTGGACCTCATTTATTAATTTTGATAATAGGTGGATATCCTCACGCACAAAAATAAAGAAAATAAAAAAATTAATGTCTTCTAGTGAAAACGTTTATGAGGTGTTATTGGATAGTGACAAAGGTAAAAATAACTACGCGTTAGTTGGTTAAAACATTTATAATGTGATAATTGATAGGGAATTCCAATCTCTTAACAAGGAAGAATAGAGTCCTAAACATCCATGTATCATCTTTGAAATAGATGTTAGTCCTAAAGAGAAACACAACATTTGAATAATTTATCCAAGAGTCTCCATAGGCATGCCAAGATTGACCATTTCTTAAGACAAATGATTCAGATTCTTCTTATATGGGTGATCTTGATGAGACAATCAAACAAAAAATAGATGAAGACTGATATCTCCCTTCAGTACTTACATTGTTGGAATATGGTTCCACATTTCTTGTGTAATACACCATTAATTTTAACCTTGGTATTTCAGATGATCAAAAAATCATCAAGCTTGGTTCCTATCTCATACAAGGGGAGCATGATATCATCATTTATATCATGAAAGAGTTTATCAATATATTTTCATGTTCATATGTCAACATGCCTAGATTAATTACTTCTTTGGTCATTCATCATCTTGTAGTGTATCTTGAAGCAAAGCCCATCAGACAAAAATTATAGAAGATGCATCTATAAATTGATATTTTAGTAAAAAACCATCTAAAAAAACTCTTGAAATCCATGTTTATATAACATATTGATTATTTAGAACAAATTTAAAACATAGTCCCTATTAGAAAGAAACCTGAAAGCATTCACTCTATACATCTTTCTAGGATATTAACAAAGATTGTCATAAAGATAACTTCCCATTTCCAAATATTGATATGATTATTGACTCTATACATGGATATGAAATGATATCACTTATGGATGGATTTTTTGGATATAACCAATTAAGATAGAACTTGAGGATTAGCAAAAGACAATGTTTGACACTCCATGGGGGGTGTTTTGTTACCAAGTCATGTATTTAGGATTGAAAAATGTTAGTGATAATTATCAGAGAGAAATGAATGTCATCTTCCATGACATAATGCATGAAATTGTGGAGTATTTTGTGGATGACTTTTTTGGAAAATCCCATACCCGTGCAAGACACCCAATAACTTTTTGAAAAATATTTGATTGTCTTAGAGGGTAAAAGGTGTGCCTTAATCTCTAAAAGTGTTTGTTTTTCATTACATATAAAAAATTATTTGGATATATTGTGTTAAGATGAGGCATTCAAGTGGATTCTGAAAAGTTAAGGCCATAATTGAAATGACTCATCCCTCATATTTAAAGTAGATACATAGTTTATAGAGAAAGGTTCAAGCCATTTATAGTTTCATTTCATAGTTCGTTGATCATTGCCATATATTTAGACATATCATTAAAAATGGTACCACATTTTAGTGGACAAAATACTATCATGAGTCATTTTAACAATTGAATATATATTTGCCTAATCCAGTAGTGTCGGTCCCTCCCATGCAAGGGAAGCCTTTTTGACTTTACATTTAAATAACCAAACATGCCTTTAGGGATATTGTGGCCCAACATGATGAACAAATAAAATATAATTTTGTATATTATTTGAGAAAAACATTGGTAGAATATGAGCATAATATTCACCCATTTTGAAAGCATCTTTAGTAGTGGTCTTTGCATCTCAAAAATTATAGTATTATATGCTCAAAAACCAAAATCATCCTTATTTCTAAAGTTAATCTATTCAATTATCTTCTCTCAAAATTAGCTTTGACAGGTCACATGACAAAATGGATTATGATCCTAAGCTAATTTATATTGAATACATTAATTAAAAGGATATTAAGGGGTAGGTACTCACTGATCAATTAGAAAATTCTCCATTATCAAACACACAGCCATTAAAAATTGGTTTTCAAAATGAGTCCATTTTCACCCTTGATGAATCAAAAGAGTATAATTTCTAATTTTATGTTTCATTCACATCTTGTGGATCAGAGGCATGCATCCTTCTCATCAAACCACATGGGGATCTTATCCTTAAGGAATTCCACATTAAATTTCCACACACAAACAATATTGAAAAACACAAAGCTCTCATTTTTAGACTTTGCATTGCCATCTAATGGAACATCTGATAGTTGGAAATATATGGTGATTCTTGACTTATCATCAATAAAATTAGTGGTCAATATAAAAAAATGATAAGATAGTACTTTATAATCACATGGTGGATAACCTAAATCATTACTTTGAGCATATGTATTTTGAGAAAGTACCATGAGCTAATAACAAATAAACTAATGCCATGATGACTATTAGATCAATTTTATATATGTCTTCTAATGTCCAAAATGTTATTTCGTCATCAAACAACTCATCATGTCAATATATGGTTGTTTGAAACCAAAAATGGTATGTGAAATAATTGGTCCTATCTCTCCTTAGTATTGTGACATCTACACCTATGTTCAATACCATACCCTCCCCATTAACTTGTGTCATACCCAACAAAAATCACTCATCCATAATGATTCCCATTACACCTTACTTAGCGACATGATCTATCATAAAGGTTATGATGTGATGTTTCTTTATTTTTTAAATTTGATAGAATGATAATTATCTATCAAAGATGTATATAACATGATTTATGGTGCCCATACTAGTGGAATGATCCTTTATAATAAACTCCTTTGTAAATGGTATTATTGGATGATAATGGAAGATGATGCATGTGGATGTGTTAAGAAATTTTTTTCTTTACAAAAACATGAGGATTTAATCCACACACCATTACAGACACTTTAGTTGGTTACATATCCTTGGCCATTTTCAACACAGGGACTTGATCTCATTACAAAGATAAACCCCACATCATTCGACTGCCAAACAAATATTCTCATGACTACCATGTATTTTAATAAGTGGGTTAAGGTCATGCTAATCACTTAATTATTTGAAATGTAAATTTATAAATTCATCCTTAATCACATCATTTGTTGGTATGTCATACCATCCACCATCATTTTTGATAATGGTAATTCATTCAATAATAAGGATGTTAAATCCCTTTATCCTTAGTTTCATGTTAAACACAGATGGTCAATTCCATATTATTCTCAAGGAAACATTCAAGTGGAGGCATCCAATAAGACTATTATGAAAATTAATAAAATTATTTTTAATGATTCTAATTATTATTGGCATGTGCAACTATTTCCTACCTTGTGAGCTTACCAAACTAATATCCATACACCCACAATTGCCACACCCTATCCCTTAGTCTTTAGATCATAATTTATCCTTCATGTTGATTTTGAGTTGCCTTCACTACACATATCATCACTTGATATTATTAATTAGAGTATCTTGGCTATAATAGTTAGAAATATTAGATAAAAAATGGCTATCCCCCTGAAACCATATAAAAGCATATAAAAATTGGTGATGTGGTAGTTATAATAAACACATCATTTATAGAGAGTTTGAATTTGATGATCTTATCCTTAAGTAAAATAAATTAAATACTAACATAAATTGAGAAAAGAAATGAAATAAATATAAAATTTTCTAGTGGTTTAGGGTTTAGCCTATGCAATAAATATGGATGTTGAAGACCATCAATATATTTTACTTGTTTACACTATGATTCTTTGTTTTTATCTCAGATTCAAGTGAAGTATCCTTGCATTATCTATGTTTTTTAGGTTATGTAGTTTTAAAACACCATTTTTTACCTTATACTAATCCTTCACCTAAGTATCATAAACTCTTAAGGCATGTCAGGTTATCAAGGCAACATATAATTATTCTTTGTGATAATTTCACTCCAGGTCTGAACTACAATCATGTTTTGACTCTTTTGATGTATGATTGATGTTATTTAAAAACATAAGGGACATTGTTGTATCTAAAGTATCTAGAGCATATGAGTCCTTCATGTAATAAAACTAAATGCTAGTGGCATTCTTATCTAGATGTTCATGTAACTCCTTAATTTCTAGTAAAGTGAATAATGAATACTTATATAATACTATATCTATTATGCCATTGGAAACATCATGAATACATGTCTATTGGGCCATTCAAAACCAATATAAATTCAAATTATTCCATTAAAAATTATTCTCTTCTCCAAAATTATGTAGTGCTTAATGTATATATAATATTAATTTCAACTAGCGACTTCATGTTCACACCTAGTTCATCTAATATAATTATAAAATATATTATTGTTTTGAATAATTATAAGGATAACTTTAATAACTTCATAAAAAAAAAAATCTATTAATAATTTTCTTGCGACATCAACATCTCAATTGTCTTATTTGTAATATATCCTTAGAATTTAGATGCATGGTATGATTTTTGAGGCATAAGACCTTTTAGCACCATGATCTACATAATTTTATTTCTCTCTTTGCTTGTCCATTTATTTATTTTTATGATGTTCAATGTGCATTAGGTGGCTTATTTTATTATTTAAAAGGGTTGAAATAGAAGAGAAGATTAAAAAAAAAAAAAAAAAAAAAAAAATTCAATGATAAAAAAAAATTAATCAAATGAGGGATTGTGATTTTTCATGTTTGAATCCATAAAATATAGCATGGTTTTGGATCCAAAAAATATAACATGGATTTGGATACAAAATATATAACATGGCTTTGGATCCATAGATAATCTTTCATGATTTCATTCTTAATCTATAAGTTCTGCAAATGTATGTTTGAGGGTATTAGTGACAAATAATTGGAGAACCAAGAATTAATATGATCTAATTTACTTGTGGACATGTGTTCTTGAGCCTAATAAATTGATGTTAGTCATGAACACTAAATAATTAGTTAAAATGTGCCCCCATTGGTCTCATAAAGCTTAAAGCTAGAAGTATTAATTATCTATTCTTCTATAGAATTATGTATCCTTCCTTTGTGAATTGTCCTTCATGTGTTATTATTGATATATTTTATTAAATGTAAGGTAAAATATTTTACACAAATAAGGGAGACATGATCAATTTTATTTTTAATACCCTCTCAATCCATCTATGGGGAAATTTGTTTATGAATTGGTACTATAACCATAGTTCCACGTATTAATGATACTAATTATTGTATTAGAATATTTTGTTCGTGGTCCTTGGTTTTAACCCCACATTGGAAATGTGATATGGTCTTATTTTATGTGGCAGGGCACCCAAATTGATTGTTTATATCATTTATAGATTGGAGAGCCCCTTACATTCATTGTTTTTCAATTCACATGTACAGTTATATTTTCTTAGCTACTCTTATAACAAATAATAATTATATATTATCTTATTGTTTACCATGTTGGCCATGCTCTATTTTGGGTTGTCATCATCATCATGTTTGGTAGGAACTCATTCTATGCATAGATTTGATACTTATTTTATTACATTTTGGACACTCTCTACATAAATTCCACCATTGGTTTAGTTTGGTGCATTTTTGAGATTGAATCACTAGTTTATAATTTTACCTTATTAAATTTGAGGTCATGGAAGTTAACCAAACATAACAAATACCATATTAAATGGAAATTTGTATTTAATTTTAAAGCAATATGGAACATACCATACTAAATGTTTATTTTATACCTTATAATATAATTCATAGTTTCACCATCTATACAAAAAATAAAAAAAGGAAATTTCTATACATAAGCTGCAAGATGGAACATGAAATAAATAGGGTAGAACAACTGAGTTATCTATAGATATTTGTTTACCAAGGATATTTCTTAATCTTATTGTCTCATTCACAACAATGATCAATGAATACTCAATTTCTAATACAATATTTAATAGCATTATTCCTCCACAAAGCCATAAAGTCATTATTAATCTCATGGTCTAGGTGCTAAGCAACAAATAAAAAGAATTGCATCATAAAAACTAAAAGAGTTTAGATTGTAGAGATTGACATTTTATATAAAATAAATAGTCATAAAGTTATCAATTCTGACTTTAGGTGAAATTCATAAGTCATTCTATTAATGATAAGAAAAAGAAGCCTTAATAGTGCCATTGCAAATGAAAGAAAACACATTTATAAATCATACCCTTAGTGATGTCACACAAGTTCATTTTTATTTTTATTTATAACCTAGATAGGTTCAATTGCATATGAATTATTCCTATAGATGTATTGGTTAAGGCAAACTCATAAAATACACTCTATTGAATCCACCATTTATGAAAACAAATTCCCATTTCTTTATTTATACATTGAAGAGAGTATAATATTGTAGTATTTAATAGCCTTTTAATTATAATTGAAAGTACTTTTCATTTATCCTATGAATGAAAGACAAATTGTTACAAAGTGTAAATAAGGAAAAGCAACATAAATTGTAACTAAATTTAACAATAATTATTATAAACTCGAGGAATGGTGTGTATGACATTTTACTACAAGATAAAGTATGGACTAAATAGGCAATTATAATAATTTTTTACAAAAATTTTAATATAGCCACTTGTTAGTAGTACATTTCTAAACATCAATCAAATTGGATTATTTGTGTTTAAAAAGAAACAAATTTTAACACAATCATTCAAGCACAATAAGATTAAAAAATAGGTTAGTACATTGTTAGTGACCCAGATCAAGAACAAAAATCAATAACTAACATATAAGCTTTATCCATTAGTTGGGAAATTTTTATGAAGTAAAGAAACAAATAATAAAGCATAAACAATCCAATATATACCTTCCCCATGGACTCTCCTTCAAAGATAATTCACAAGCATGATCATGCCTAGATATAGAGCTCAAAATATTTAGCATTGTCATTGAGCAAGAGCCTCTAACATGTCTCCAAACACTATTATAATGGTTTGTGAGTGAATTGGAACAATAATTTGAAGCCTTTAGAAGCATTTTTACATAGTTTCATTGCAAAAAAAAATTCTATAGTTTGTTTATGGTGGCCTTTGTATTTATAGGTTTGAAAATTTGATAAATACAATCCATATCAATATGAGAATTGATGGACTAAGATGAGTCAAAACTGGTTGAACAAAGGCATTCAATTTTGGAGGTAATATTGTAATTAATAGACATGGCTTTTTGAATTTATATATTTGCTTTATTTATGTTAATATTTTTGAATTCATGACTTTTGTGACTGATGATGTCATGTTGATGTCAAATTTAGATATTTTGTTAAATTTATGAATTTAAAAAAAATGATATTCATTAATTTGCCATGGTTTTTTCACTTAAAATTTTAATTGGATTTTATTAGTGAAGTAATCCTCATTAGCCTTTCTTTAATTCTTAGAATTTAAAAAATTATAACGGACAAATGATCAAAAATGTCAATTTTCTAGGTCATAATTTGACTAGAGATGTATCAGGGGATGGTGATGATTGTGCACAATGCATTTACCCAAATATGAATGCATCGATACACTTTAAAAATTTCACATGATGTGTTCAGATGAATTAGAGAATTTTGGTTTTTTTTGCTCCAATTTATGTGTTATTGTGGGAATTTATTTTGATTTAAAATTTTGACATGATAATGGTGAAAATTTGATGTCTACATTTTGAACCTATTTGAAATGTTATGATGATAAATATAAGTTAAGCAATAGATTTTTAAAGAATAAAAAAGGTCATTTAAAATGATCACAATTAGAATAAAATGATTTAATTATTACTTTATTTATGTAAAAATGAGATAAAAAAAAATCCCTAAGTAGTATTTGGGAGGGCCTTGATATTTAATTTGATTTGCAAAAAAAGAGCTCACAAAAGTTCCCCAAACAGTATTTGGGAGGGCCATGATTTCCCTTCAAGGGAGTAGATAAAAAATAAGATTGATGGATAGGCCCTCAAAAAGAAGAAAATTGAAATTAACCCATTGATGAGATTAATCCATATGAGATAATACTTATAAACTTTGATTTCCAATGATGAATAATAATAGGATTGAATGGGCTCTAAAGTAGTGGGAAATGGGAAGGATGCATCCCAAAATAAGTGACACACTTTGACATACCTCAAATAGAGTGAAAATTATAGACTTAGGGAATGATCAATCTTGAAAAAAGTTGAAAAATTTGATTTTATTGAAGAATAAAAAAGATGCATAACTTATAATTAGAAGAAAGATGGATTGGTTGACTAATGATTTGCCCTAGTAGGGTTAATTTTATTATTGATTTAAATGATTTTCCATAGTAGGGAAGTTGTGATCATTGATTGGTATAATTCATTTAGTTGATTGATTAACAAGTATAGATCAAGGATATAGCCTATTACATATATTAAAGATAAGATGAAATATACAAATATAGGTGCAATGGTAGAATGTCTTTTCAAACAATTAATAAGCCATAAAAGCTCATCACATGAGAATGCTCAAATGCAGTGAAAGAGAAGATTGTAAGAACACAATAATGATATAAGAATGATTAATTGGATTATAAGAATATGGATGTTAATAATAATGAAACAAGGGTGGCTGAGTAGACCTCAAAAACTTTTTGGTACTGATGTTGCGTACATAGTCCAAATAAACATCAGAACAATGTAGTTCTCCCAAGATGTGAGAAAATGGATGAGTAAAATGATCATGATAAGATTGAAAATAATGGTGGACCAGTGTGTATGACCATGTTTTTTACATGATTATTTTGAGATGCACATCTTGATGAACATATATATAGCTAGAATGTTTTATTGTGTTTATTTGATCAAGGAAAATGTGATGAGGTGATGCATTCAAAGATGACCAAAATTATTTGATTAGATAATTAATTATATTTCCAAGGTGACATATTACCAATGTAGAGAGATATCATATATAAGCCTCAAACACTTGATTTTTAATGTAACACATGATGATATGCATCATGGTATAAACCACCATGATGACCTAGCCTTATTGTGCATATGGATTGACTCCTGATCCAATAGAAAAATGGTAAAATGTAACAGTGATAAAATTCATGATGATAAAACTGATGTATGCTAATGGATAGACTCAAGAGTAAGTGTGTGACAATAGAGATCATGATGATCAACTTGTGGCCAAAATGGATGAAGTTAAAGGAAGAACATAAAAATGAAATAAATAAACAAGCAAACACAAATTGAAAACAAAAGCAATAAAAGGCATCCTATTTCTCAACCAAATTAAAATCCACATGTGAAGGCTCAAATATAATGATAAAATAATGGTTCCCCCAATCAAGGATACATGTAAGGGAAGTACACATCCCAATGTTACTAAAATGATTAGAACTAAAATTGAATATGCCCTAGTAGGGTAGATTTAAAAAGTACACATCAAAATGGTTGTTAAAATAAGTTGATTTATAAACATCAAGGATAATGATTGGATTTAAGATAAAATAAATGTTTTACAATTTTGAGGCTTTATATCTTGTGGATTCAGATCCACACTTATTATTTTCGAGCTGATGGCCTTTGTTTTATTTTTTCTCCCTCTTAGGGGTTTGATTGATGATGGGTTCTTTCTTTTCCCATTTTTTCCATCGGTGTTCTTCAAATTTTTGGTCGATTTGAGTTCCCTTCCACTTCTTCCACATGGTATCATGGTTCTCTTTTGGCCCCCAATTTTTTTATCTCTTGAGAGGAGAAGTGCTCCCACAACACGTGTCTCTCCCTTTGCATCCAAGGAACCTTTCATTTTTATGATGAGTTTTCAATGGTACCACCAAGTAGAGTGGGCCCCACCCATTAAACAAATGAAACTAATTCCCACAACCTGATATGTGTCATCTCTGAGCTCATCCAAGTAGGTGTCAAACCCGTTAGAGAACTAGAGATGCACCATTAGATAGGGGTGGGTCCCCCCTTTTTTGGTAAAGATTTTGAAATGATTTAGGCCTTGCCTAGAGTTTTGTCCCTTTTTTAAGACATTTTAAAATGGTTTTGACAGATTGCCTCAGAGCTAGACACATGGCATTTTCACTCTCACCCATGCTTAAAGGATCTCTCAGCCCCTTAAACAAAGTGACAACTTGATGTGTGGCACTCCAACACTGACCAAAGGAATGGAAAGCCATTTTTCCTTGAGAAACATGTTTTAGTCATCATTGTTCATCTCTAAGCCCATTTTATGGAATGGGGCCAATCTGTTAATCATCTAAAAGTGATATCTAATGAAGGCAATAGAGCACAACATAGGCAGTTGCCCCAGAGGTCAACACATAACATCGCCATGCTTCTATGAAACATGAGTGGTTTGTAATATAATGGGGGAATTATATCATTTTTGAGATGTGGGGAGTTGGTTTCACTCATGGGCTAGACCCTCTTTTAGTTACATGACATCATGGGCATAAATAAGGGAATCTCCAGATCATCATCATCTCATGCAGCGTCCTCACCTATATATCTATTTTTTCCCAAATTACAAAAAATTGAGGGGGAATATTTTTATGTACTATGCTTATTTTTAACAAGCCATCAAAAGATTAAGATAATAGTAGATAGAGTTTCCTATTCGGGACTTCAATAGATGTATCTCATAGATGTTAGTTGATATTTTTTATGTGCCCTTCATGGCCTTCTATATTAATTTCCCTATCCAATAATGAAGAGAATGTGATGTTTTATGTCATTTGAGTTAGGAACTATCTCTGCTAATTATATATTGTATGTTGCTTCTTCAGTATGGATTTTTATATGTTTTGGATCCTAATTCATGCTAGATGCTCCTTTGTTATCTATAGTTTCATTAAAATCTATGATATTTTATGTAATCTCTATGTTTGTATTTCAAAAGTTTTGGTGCATCACCTTAGAGTAGATTTACTTTCTAAAGTTCTTTTGTGTTTCCCCTCTTTACCTTTTCTCCCCCACCCTTTTTAGAAATGCAATGAAGAGTTAACTTCTAAAATCTTGGAGGTCACTTCACAAGATGCAATCGATCCTACAAATGTGAAGCTTCCCATAGATTAGTTGTTTACTCTAGGGTGAAGATTTTAGCTGTTAATAGTTATAATATATTTTGACATGCCCGTTCGGACTTGAACCCATAATTCACTGATTAAAAGTCATATTTATCATTTTTTAGGAGAAATTTTATAAGCCACAAGCCTATAATAAGGTCACAAACTACAAGAAACCCAATTTTTTAGTACCACCCTTAGGTGTTCCTACTCATCAAATAACTCTAGGATCCTCTGTTGTGCAACAACAACATATAGCATGACCATGAACCCTATGAAATTTTGTGTCATGGGATAGTGGTAACCCACTTATCCCACCAACTCCTCTGACTCAATGGGATCTTATACCCTCAAACACTTTGAAATCACTCCTCAAGTTCTCAAGATAATAGTTCAAGACTATAGTAGAACACCTTAAATACATGGCAAATGCATGCATAGTACACTATATCAACTCAAAAAATGTAGCCCTAAGGCTATTAGTAGCCTCTTTCAAAGGATGCACCCTTGATTGGTATAGATCTTTGTCTGCCAACTCCATTGCCACATGGGATGACCTAGGCAACAATTTTTTTGAGTGATTTAATGAAAAGGTAGATCGATATTCTATTTTTTAGCAGTTGATAACAATCAAAAGGGGCCCATAAGAGGATATGGTCAATTTTATTACCAAATTCAAGAAAACTTGGCAAAGGATCCTATAGACTGCTTGACCTGCTACACATATGGCCATAGTATTATATCTAAAATCTCTTAATTAAAACATCATGATCATGATTAAATCACTTGGAGGATAGACACTGCTAGATGCATATAATATCATGATAAAAGCAAATAATAACTTGACAGATCTATAGAGGCTCTATCCTCATCTATCGATGCTAATCTTTCTTAAAATCTTGATGTCATTATAAGGAGAAATGCTAAGAACTTCAAGAACCTTGCCTCCTTTTATATATTCATATCCACCCACTCAGATGAATGCCCCCACTACATCTTCCATGATTTCTAAGATGAATGATGTGAATATTATTTTAAGGAGTTTTTCTAATGAGATCATCAATCTCAAGAAGTAATAGGTTGCTCCCGCAAAACCTACCTATAACAACTATCAAACAAGGATACCCCCTTATCAATGAAATCAATACCAATAAAGACAAAGGCTGAATTATCAAGGAGAAAATAACCAACCCTCAAAAAATCAAGGTATGAATCATTAGATGAAACCTAAAAACTAAATGGTCATGGTTTTAGATCCATTAGACACAATAGCACCTAACATGAATAGAGAATTGGTATCCAGTCAAAACAACCTTGTAAATGATTCTAATTTATGGTATTTCCCTTAAAATGAATGTCATGGAATCCAAAACTATCCCCAAGGATATTTACAATAAAAGGTCACTGAGCAATGATGATGAGGAAATGCCTAGGATTTAACCTACACTTTTTAATCTCTTGAGATTGAAAATGCCATCAGGATGGCACAAATACAAGGTATGTCACTAGAGTAGGAAGAGGAAATAGTCTTTGATTATGCACTCTTCTCTTGGGTAGAGGATGAATATGTGTCCTTCACCAATAAATTCCATGTTTATTAAACCCCACAGGTGCAATTCAACTATTATAAAAACTCAAAGAAAAGGCTAGCTGAGTGCTCAATACCTATTGTAATGCTTGAAGAGACTACTAAAAATTCTCTAACACTCTAACATCCACCCACAACCTATCTAAGGCATACTGAGATGGTACAAAATAAGCAAAATGTTCCTAAGATCCCATCCCCAAATTCATATAATATGGTAGAACAACTAAAAAAGACATTGGCTAATGTCTCTCTGTAAGATGTCTTTTCCATTGTAGAACAAAAGACCCAATTAAAATAAGCCTTAGAAGTAAAGTAAATTCCCACACTAAACAAACTAGGGATAGCACCTATCAGGGAGAAGGGAAAATAGGCCAACATAAGCACTAAATCCTAGATCATCACTACATTCATCAACAACAAGAAATAAGTAAACAAGGAAAATCCCTCCCCCTTCTTCTTAAATCTAATTATAGGCAAGAAGTTGCTATATAACTCTATGATAGACTTAGGAGCAAGTACTATGTTAATGCCTAAATAAATAGCCAATGCATTATAATTGAAATATGAACCCTTGAATAAAGGTGTGATTTAGTTGTATGGGAAGAAGGTTCAGACCTTAGGCATTATTAAATATTTTCCCCTCATGTTATATTCCTACCCAAACATCATCATATCCCAAGACTTCGTAGTGATAGATATACCACCTCTCTTCAAGTTATGTCTATCTAGAGATTTCACTACCAATATCAGTGGGTATCTACCACTTGATTGGTCTCATCTAATCCTGAGGATTAAATACGGTTCAAAACTAAAGATATTATTTGAACCCCTTCTCTTGGATCACGTAGTTGATGAGGTGATGGAAAATTTTGAAGCAACACACACTTCCTTCATAATAACAAAGATGCATTATGTGAAAATTCTAAAATAAGAGAGTGTTTAAGGTAATAGAGATCCCAAGGTAAACACCCTCATCAATAGCTTCATCAAAAGTTATTTGTTTGCAAACTTTAATGTCATACGCCTCAAGAACTATGTCATTCATGATGAAGATAAAGCCATTCCCAAGATCAAAAACGAACAAGGAGAAAAAAACAAGAGGTCTAGAGAATAGCCTAAGACTTAGACCCTATATTTTGATGAGTCAAAATGCAAGAATGGCTCTGGAGTTGGGAACTAGATAGCATCTCCTTCTGATAAAGAAATTCTTTGAGCCTTCATTTTTTAGTTCTCCTACACAAAAAATAAGGCTGAGTATGAAGCCATTATCCATGGCCTCAGTCTAAAGAAATGAATAGGTGTCAAAAAACTAAAATTAAATGGTGACTCCAAGTTAGTAGTAAGGCAAGTAATAGGGGTCATTGTTTCAAATAATATGCACATGAGATCATACCATCATTGTGTATGGGATTTGATCGAGTCTTTTGAGGATTTTAATAATCAGATTATCCTTAGAGACAAAAATTGAGAAGTCAATAGGATGGAAACCATAGGTTCCTAATTTGACCCAATGGTTGATCTTTTCACCAATAAGTAAATAGTAAAGGTGATCATTAGGCCCGCCATCCCTAATAATGACCATAACTAGTAGGTGTTTGAGAGTGATGCCCAAATTGCTATGTTCCTCCAAAAATCCCATAAATTTGTAGAGTAGCTATAATTAAATATTAAGTAATCCTATGAAAGACATATTCTACAACTAAGAAACAATAAATTACCAAAAGGGGTCATCACCCTAAAAAAAAAAAAATTGACTCCAAAGACACAAAAAATAACAAACATAAGTTTACCATAGAAAAGGGTGATTATTACAAACTTGACATTGGTGATGGAAGAAAGCTAAAAGTTGGGAAAAGGGTCCCTCTAAAATATAAAGAGAGACTAATATATTTATATGATAGAAATGAGGGTATCATCGTATAGACAGATGACAACCTTAAAGGGTATGATCAAAAGGTCATACATCACACCATAGATTTAATGGAAAGAGCCAAATCAATTTGATAAAAGTAATGATTGGTGAGTCTTAAAATTGAATATTTGATGGCTCAAAAGCTATGGAAGTTGATCAATTCAAATATTATATACCCAATTAAACATTCAACCTAGGTGTCTAATATAGTTCCTATAAGAAAGAAGAAAGGAGAAATTTGACTATGTGTGGATTTTTGAGATTTGAATAAATCATATTTGAAAGATCACTATCCCCTTCCATGGAAAAAATACTCCAAACAATAACATCCACTGAAATGTTCTCCCCATTAGATGGATTCTTTGGATACAACCAAGTCTGGGTCAATGAAGAGGATCATCACAAAACCACCTTCACCACCAAGTGTGGGATATCTGCATACACAAAAATGCCTTTTAGCCTCTCAAATGATGGGGAAAATTTCCAACAGGGAATGGATGTATCTTTCAAAATATTGATAAATGAGATTATCCTCATTTATCTAAATGACCTCACTGTGTTCTCAAAGAAGGAGGATCATTTTGACCATTTAGATAAGGTTTAACAAATATGTCAAGAGTTTGGGGTTTCATTAAACCATAAGAAATGCATCTTATGGGTGCCCCAATGGAAATTTCTTAGATACATATTTTTCAAAGATGGGATCACTATCAACCTAGAGAGAATAGAGGCCATTAAGAACTTGTCCTTACAAGTAAACAAAAAGGGAGTCCAATCCTTCTTCAAGAAGATTAATTTCATCAAAAAATTCATATTAGATTTGATGAGATTGGTTGGAAAGATCACGCTGATGCTAAAGAAAGATAAAAAATTTAAGTGGATGCCCAAGGGAAGGGCCACCTTTGAAGGGATCAAAGATGCAATATCCATTACACTTGTGCTTGCCAGGCTTCTCCAAATCCTTCATCATGTATGTCTATAGGAGTGAATACAACATCACTGTAGTGATAACTCAAAAAAGAGAAGATAATAAATAAGAATTCCCCATCACGTTCTATTCAAGGACATTTCAAGAATAATAAACTAGGTATAACTTCAAGGAAAGACAAGCCTTCACCATCGTCAAAAGTTTTAAGAAGTTCAAACATCTAGTGGAAATCAATAATGTAATGATTCATGTGGCACAGTCTAGTGTATGAGAATATATCATGGAAGGAGAAATCATAGAAAAGAGATCCAACTAGATCACTAAGATCCTGGAGTATGATGTAGAAGTTAAGCCAATGAAGGTAACTTGAGGAAGGGGAATCTATGAGTACATATCCCAATTTATAGACATACAAAAAAGGGAGCTAATCAAAACCAAAATGGCCCTCATTAATCAATTCAAAATTGAAAAGTCTTGGATAACTGATAGGGTACTCTTTATGTAGACCAAAAAATATTTTTATAGCCTCCTAGTGCATAAAAGATGCTTTTATAGATTGTCAGGTTCCGATTACATGCTAATCCAGGTAATCATTTTTAAAATAAACTTTGATGGAGAAATTATCTGATGTATTAATGGACCTTAAGTTGAGAAAATCCTCTAATATATGCACTTTGCTCCCTCAAGTGGCCATTTCTCAGCAAAGACTACTATGACCAAAATCATGCATGTAGGATATTATTGGTTGACATGTTTGCAGACTACCACTAAGAAGTAAAAAGCTGCTAAAAGTGATAATTCTTTGCTAGGAAGAGGAAGTAATCTACCATTCCTCTAAATTTGATTTTGATCGATGAGCCCTTAGCCTAGATTTTATTGGGATGATCAACCTAGTCTCTAGTACATGCCACAAGTGGATACTAACATCTATTGATTACTTCACTAGGTGGACTAAAGTAATCCCACTAAAAGAAGTAACTGAGAATGCAATCCTCAATTTTTATGAATAGCTCATAGCCATATTCAGTTCCTAAAAAATGATCATTTTGGATAATAAAAAATCCTTCTTTAAATCTAAGATCTCTGAATTCACACTATGAAATGACATTTTTCTAAAAGATTCATCCAATTACTACCCATAAAGGAATGGGTTAACTGAATCTAAAAATAAAAATATAATTTGTCTCATTAAAAACATGTGCAATGACAAGTAACGAGAGTGGCATCTTCACATGAAGATAACTCTATGGGTAGAGCACATCACTCCTAAGCAAATACTAAAAACTTTCCCATATGAACTAGTATACAGAGAAGTAGTCATGCCACTATCCTCCAAGATTCCTATATGACAACTCCTGAAAGCTACCAAAGTATAAGAAAATAGAGTGATGGAAGTTTGGATTTCCAAATTATTCAAGCTCCAATAAGAAAGAGAACAAAATTGTGATGAGAAAATCATTTTATAGCTAGTGGTCAAGATATGGTTCAACAAGAAGACATCAAAACTAGGTTTTAAACCTGGGGATTTGATCCTAAAATATGATCAATGAGCTAAAAAACTATTACATCCTACAAAATTTGACTCCCTATGGAGGGGGCCTTTCTGCATCATCTAAGATAAATAAAAGTGGGTTTTTATATTATAAAACCTGGAGGGAAACGTGTTAGATATTCTCATTAATGAGATTGACCTAAAACATTTATATTAGGCCCTGAACACTCATTGTATATAGTTAGATATTTTCCATTCCTATTCTTTACTTTCCATTTCTTCTCTTTTTCCTTTTTATTGTTTCCTTCTCAATAAGTGTCATTGGCTCAAATGGAGTTCTAGTCACGAGATGTCAGCGCCTCATTCACCTTAAATCATTGGAACATTACTTGACAAACAATTATCTATGAGATTGCCCTGACATTAAAGATGGACACTCCACTCCACATGGCTCCCCATACAATCACCAAAAAATCCCTCATGAATGATTGTCTGAGTGTGTGTGAGACCTCCATCATTAAGGTAAGTGCCCATTTTTGAAATCCTCATGATGATTTCACTCGATAAGGTTCATATATACATATATCTTGGTCTACCCATTTTCAAACACTCAACACTTAATAATTTTAAAGAGATCACCAAACATTCATTCAAAGAGATGAAGAGCCTACAAATTCAATGATATAAAAAATAACTATTGGAGCAACATAGTAGTATATGACTTAGAAGCAGAGCAAACATTGATGAATCTTAATACATCTACACCTAAGAGTGGAAGATAATTGATAAGACAAAAGAGTTGTAGTGTGAGAAGTAGATGAGACTAACCTCCCCCTTATGTCCCAAGGAAGTCATATTCATCAACCCTAACCCAAGCAAAAAGAAACATACCATGCATCAAGCCAAGAAAAAAGGGTCCTCACCAAAATCATAACCTCATGATTGAAATCACATATGGCATCTCTACCCCCATCCTACAAGAAAATCCTAAGAGCTTATGATAGGTGCATATGCCCAAATTATTGATAGGATCAAATGGGGGCAATATAACTCTTTTAGTTTCAAAGTCTGGGAGGGCACTCTAGTCTAATACATGGTACCTTATATACACCCTTACATAGAGATTGTAGCTCTCTGAGTGGAAATATATGACACTAGCACTAACACGATTATCAAGAACACCCATCTTAAGGTGAATTTTTTTATGGAAGGCATATGAGAGATGTTCCAACTCCATAAGGACCCTAATGCCTTCATCTATGATGTGGAGAGCCTCCAAAAGATTTGGTATTCAGAGGTCAAGAATCAAGCACATTTCCTTGGGGTCCCCTCAAAGAATAAGTGACAAATATTCCCCCCTTACCCATACTTATGATTACTTTCCCCATACATATTTTAACTCTAACTCTATCCATGTTGGCTTTCATTTTCAAAATGGATACTAGCGACAATGTCAATGACTTCTAGCTAGGTGTGCTCTACCTCTTGGCAATGGTGAAGTAGGGGCTACATTTATAAATGGAATTCACTGAAGCCATTGCTTTTAGCATGAGGGATAAGCTTGATAACTTCTCAGCAAGAGGTACCTTTCAAAACCCTTCCTTCCTTCTACACCTCATGCTATATAACCACTCACATTTCTCCTTCCATTCTTTCCATCTCTAAAACTCTAATATAGAGGTTTTACCAAACATAGTGACCCCTGCCATGGTATGGAATCCTATCTATATCATTATCGAGGACTATTATGATTTCTTGGAGTGCTTTATGGCTCCAATCCTCATGACTTAAACCCTCAAAGTGGAGCACCTAAAATGACAAATCAGCAACAAGCCTATCTCACAAGCAGCAAAGTTCCTATCGATTAGTTCTAGGGGGTGGATTTATTATTCATATAAGCACATGGCTTTTAAGTAGATCTCTTCTATCTCTCACATATGTTGACTGATAAGACCTTATCCCTCAAATTGGATCGATAGATTGATCTAGTCGATTTTACTTGTGGGCCAAAAAAGAATAAAAAAGGCCTATATGACATCCTAATTACAAGAGGGGGAATGAACATTATGAGAAGGAATCAAGGATGTCTCTTCATGGCCAAGCTAGTACATCTTAGCCTAGATCTAGTGGATGACTGATGGGACTATGACCCTAAAGGGCACACAACCAAGCTAAAAATTACCACCATCCCCAATCACCAAGTTTGATCCTATCTAGAGTAGAGGAGGTTTCCAATAGAATACATTCCTTAAAATTATGTGGACCTTGCCTAAATCTTATAAGATGCTCCCAAACCCTAGGAAACCTTTTGTACCAAGGTTTAACCTTTCAACCCTAATGCAAAACTATCAAAGCTTATGAAGAAATGACTGAATGATTTTAGGTAGAATTAATATAAGAAGGTAAACTTCCTCAGGTTTAGGCATGAGAACAACAAAATACATGTCACCCTATATGAGTACACCCCAGATGAAATTTTTGAGAAGCTATGGAATGAAGTGCATCTATAAGAAATCACATCTGATGAAGAATCTACCCTCAAGTTAGAGGTGGAAAAATAGAACAAATAAGAAGACACCCCTGGAGAGGAGGAAGGAGATTCCCCTAAGAAACGATAAAGCAAAGTGAAGGCATGATGGGCTTGGGGTCATCAACATGGCCACCACCCATATTTCCTTATGTCACCTCCTTGTAATAGTAATAATCTCCTTTTGGACATCTCATGGCTAGGTCATCTCATCTCAAATAGACTGAGACACTTATTTCTAGTCCTATAGAAACACTTCTATAAAAGAAGATTCATTTCACATACCCTCTTTCCTCTACTCCCACTTCTTCCTCTCCCTCTTCATTTGTTTCCATACCTAAAATACTAATTTTTGTGACACTAATAACCTAATATAACAGTTTGAATCCTCCCAAAACTCCTCATAATATACCACTCTCTTTACCCTAGGGTGTGGAGTTACCCACTGGCTAGCCAAACACCACTTTGGCTCCAATATCCTCTTCCACCCAACCCACATCTAAGACAATTTAGTTTTCCTCTATCTTACCCATTTCATCCTACATGCTCTTCCTCACTTCACCATTATCATTTGCCTTATCTTCTCTTGCATTGAAATCATTGTTCTTTCCTCCCTATGGGCTCCCACCTTTATCCCCTTCTACCCTTATCATATGTTCACTTTCACCCACAAGGATTGGAGCCATCATGGAACAAAAATAGCTTGTCATTCCCTTTGCATTACCATGAGGGACTACATTTTTTTAATGAAATCATCCAAGAATCCATGCAATATTTACAACAAGTGGACATGGTAAGAGCAGCCTGAGCAGCCTAGATGGAGAAGAAAAGGGGTAAGAAAGCCAAGGAGGTGACTCAATCTCACATGAAATAATTTTATGACCCTAAACAATAAACCCTCATAGTCACTCACTTGACCCCTCAAGTAGTGGAACCCCAGGTAATGATGCTTCCAAGAGATAACTCTATCCAAGTAGTAGGCCTTAACCTCAACCAAGCTCAACTTGCTAATAGATTTGATTTCATGGAGGAGACACAAAAGTCCATAACTATAGACTATCTAAAAGTATCTTGGTATCTGGAGAGGCACAAACAGGAACTGGTTAATGTCAAGGCTATAGTTGACCACCTTAGAGTTGAGGCTAAAGCCAAGGATACAAAGCTCACCTAGTTGAAGGTAAAGCTTCAAGGTTAGGTTATCATGGCTAGCTTCTAGGTTGAAGCTAATATATGAATTTCCACTTAAACCTGACTGTAGGAAAAGAATGAATAATTGGCTATGGTTCATCAGAGGCTCTCTAAGGCCAACCATAACTCTTCAACCAAGGACTAAGAGTTAAAAAAAATTAAGAATGACCTTACCTCCCACCTATCAACCACTAATATCCTTCCCCTAATAATTCATTTTGATTATTCCTTAACACCTTAAGGAAAGTTTCACTAAAGGATGTTGAGTTTAAACTTTGATTATCCCCTAGTTCCCCAAAAAAGGTTTCACTTGGAGATGCTAATTTTAGACTTTGATTGTATCTTGTCCCCTCAAACAAGGTTTTAATATGAGATTATTCTTTTGCTTGAGTGTTTTTTTATATTTCCAAATATTATGCCACTAGGATGTCTCTATGGAAGGAGTTCAATAATGTGTGATTATATCAGTCATAATAAAAATTTATGGGTGATTGCATGTAAAATAATGGCTATGTTGGTTAATGTGAAAGGCATGTGTGGTATTAATGGAAGGTTAAAAGTTAAAATAGTATTTGTAGAGGTATTAGGAGAACTTGTGTTGATGTCGAATGAAAATTCCTCAAAAATTATGAAGGGATCATAAGAGTTTTCAATTAAATATGCTATAAGTGTGTATCCAATATCATAACATCTATTAAGGTATGTTGATTCTAAATTTGATGAAAATTCAAGTGAATCTATTAGAAGTGTAGAGCAAATCTCATAATACTCACTAATATATCTAGTTCTAAAATTTATTCTTATTCAATAGGATCATTACATGATGTTGAGAATAATGTTGATGTTGCTTCTGGTGCTAGATATGATAGTGGTTCTAGAATGGAACTTAATTCAGATATGAGTTTTGAAATACAACCTAATTCTGATGTTGATGCTAACAATAATGATGGTTCTAAAATAGAACTAGTTTCTAATATAGATGTCGATACCGATGTTGACAACCATGTTGATTCCAAAACGGAACTTATTTTTGATGTAAATACGTCTATAAAAATGGCCTATTGAATTTCATTGTCCACAAGTACCTTGCTCACTTTTCTCTTTGAAATGAATGATTTAGAATGAATGAATTTTATAAAATGGGGAATGTTTGGCAATAGAAGAATAATGGATTGTTTATTAATAATAATGAGCTCTTCAAATATCGGATCATACAAGATGTTTCCTTAATCAAATTTAAGTCATTTGTCAAATACAAATGGACCATCAATGGTGTGGATTTGTTCAAACATGGGTGATTTGATAAAATTATCAATGATTAGTTGATATCTCGACCTTGATTTGGAAGTGGATGTATCTAATCATGCTTGGGAAGGGGATCATGGCATACCATGATCAAGTAGTTATCATACTTGGACACACTTGGGTCTTCAATAGATAATGTTCCTTACAAGGGAAATGATTGGATTTGTTGTAAATTTAATATTGAATTGGATATTAGACAAGTAAATGTGGAATTGTCAAATAAATTAGTAGCTAGAGAGGTCATTAAAATAACTATGAATTGATGAGTGAAGGGTTGACCATCTTACTACACTTAAAGATCAATGACATGGTTATGTTGGGGTGGGTCTAAAATTTACCTCTTTAACACAAATATTTCTTCTTTTTGAACAAAGGTATGTAATTAATATATAGGAATTTTGGGTGGGAGATTAGATCTTATTTTATGAGCCATAAAATGATGGCATTCTTGTATTGTTTGGTTAGGACTTTATCCAAATTAGTTTTAAATTCCGTCAATTGAGATAGAACACAATATTCCCCCAAGCAAGGATTCATGCAAGGGAATTAGTCTTGAATTAAATTGGCCCAAATATGTCATAATTAGCTTGGTATAAATGGACTAAATGGGGTGATGGGAGAGCATCTACATGATATTTTATGTAAAGAAACAATAAATCAAAGGTAATTTAAGCAAATAATGAAGTGCAAGTGCTCTTAGGATCACAAAGTTTAAAGTGTATGTTCCTTGTTAAACACTAAATACAAAGACAAATGAAATTGTTCTTGTTAATTGTGTAAACCAAAATTTTAAGCTATAAAAACCTATAATAAATAATTTTGGGTTTTATAATGTAGTCTTTGTCAAGTGAAACATGTGGCAAACAAGTTAGATTTTCAATATTTTTCCTTCCATGGGTAGCCTATAAACAAGCAAATTAGCATTATTTTACATTATATTTTTATAATAATTATATCAAATATGAAGTTAAAATAAATAAATAACATAAAAATTCATGATAAAACATGTGGTTTAAAAACAAATATAAAAATTAGAGTTAGAATGACCCGAACAAGCATCCAAAATTTGGACAATATTCAACCTGGTGTTCTCACTGATATGTAAATCAATATCACCATTTATAATTAAATCTCACCATTTGAATTGTTTTGGAATAAAAATTAATAAGATAGGGGGTTAATCAGTCTTAAAAAACCTTTTTATCAATTCCACTTAAGCAATAATCAATATATAGATCAAACAATGCATAAACAGTCAACTATACAAGCTTAAAACAAGATTTCACAATTCAAGACACCATATATGTGTAAAACCCTCAAGGGGATGAAAACCAACTAATATATTCAAATTTAATACAGTCATATAAGATAGACATCAACTTTAGTGAATCCCCCACTTCATATGGAGCACCGACCCTAACTAGTTAAACACCAACTCAGCTAGGCTTTAACAAGCACCCACTTGTAAGGAGACACCAATCCCCTAGACAAATAAGAACCAAATCAGCCACTTGAAACAATTGATAGAATTTATAATTTCTTTTTCTCAAATAAAAAATATTTATTTCCTTATTTATATTTTCTCTCTCTTTTATTCCTCTCAAACTGGTCTCTAGTCTGTTTCACTCAACTAGCCCTCTTCTTGACTTGATTAGGTCATATGACATTGATCAAACATAACCTATATCAAACATTCATCATAGATATTATATACTCCTATTGCTTTCTAAAATATCTTATTCTTCTCTGTCATATATTATTATATTTGCTTACACTCTACTCACACAAATAGGCCTAAAATTGCCTAATATTTATAGAAGTCACTTATCCATATCCTTCTTAGTCAGCCAAACACATTTACCCTTATTAGTTCATCCATGAAATGGATACTATGACATATAATATAAATTAATAAAGTTTTATTTTATTCCCTTTAAGTTTGACCTATCTCAATTAGGCCTTATCTCACCTTTAGGTCTCTTGGAGACCTAATCCTATTAGGTCTATTTAGGACACGTCACACCTTGCCTTCCTTGGAGTAAATTTAAACCCTTCACATGGTAGGTAAATATAATATTAAACTTAAATATAAACCTTAGAATATATTTTAGGATTCACAACAAATTTTAGGTTTAACCACCACTTGAAGCACATCATTAACAATATTCACAAAAAAGCCTGTGCATACCTAGAAAGTTTATTTTGGACAAATGAAGCATAAAAATAATTTTAATAAAAAAGGAAAATAATAAATATAAAAAACCTTAAGGTCATAAAAATATGATTTATACTTCACAACTCAAGGTATATAGGCTCAAACCCATCTCTACAAGATACTCACTTTGAACTTCTAACTAGCCTCAAAACATAGTCATGGAAACATGAACTTATGACAACCAAAGGAGAATAAAAAATGGATTATAATGGATGAATATGATATTAAAACATACTTATAACAATATACAACAAAACTATCACAATATATAATGACAATGATTGGTCTTGCAAACGAATTTGTTAACCTTCTCTCACACAATCCTTACTCATCTAGACAAGCCATTTTGGATTCAATGTTCTAACCTCTTACATCAAATTACAAGAATTTTAAAAGAATGGATAGTTTATTATAGTCCCCCCAAAAAAACACTATGTTCATTATATAATTAAACTTATGGAAAATAGCCTCCACCTCATCACTTCAACTTGCTTACATAGATCTTCAAGTTTACCTTCAAACACAATCATGGTGATATTGATCTTAAACACCTATGTAGAAAATTTTATAAATTTAAAATGCATTCATATGATATTATGAGATCATTAATAAAATATTAGATATAAATATAATATGGTACAATGACAATATTAATCTTACAGACCAATTTCATTTCCTTGCATCTTCACTGTCTCATCTATACTAGGCATGTCAACTTATGAGCAGTATATTCCTCATATCCACTAACATCCAAAAAAATTATCCTAAATTAACATGTCTTAAAGGTATTTAATAAATTCTCCATGTATTCAGATTCATCCCCAGTCCATGATAACACACCCCTAATCACCTTCTCACTTATGTCTGGTTTTCTCATTGTTTGCACCATTAGGTCTTTTAGCGATAGATCAAATTGAATGATAAATTTAATTTAACTGAGGGATATAAATTTCTTAATAAACAAAATGTACATAAAATAAAAGTCTAAAAATTCAACCTTCATTTATTTATCAACTTTTTTGTGGTCAACTCTAACTGCTATAACAAATCTTTGAGAAATAAATCCTTTCCTATAAAGTTCACTCACTCACTTGATAAACCAATCACGCCTGGATAAGCCTAGGATAGTTTAATACAAACTAAAACCACTTAAATAGACATACAAAACTATTATGAGCACTCTAGAATAATTTATTTCATATCAGGTCACCATTAGGGTTCTTTGAGGGTTTAAACCATCTTCCAATCTTATCGATCACTCATAAAGCGTATCCTCTCATTTTGAAAACTAATGCTTGGAACTTTGAGATATCATTCTTACCCATATACCATGAATATATTAAGTTCCCATACATAGGTTACACATGCCAATGAACACTTGAAAATTATTCTTAGATTGAAAACCCTTTATTTTATGCACTTGAGAGACCTTAAAACAAATTTTCTTGCCTTAACCTTCAAATTTTGACCTAAAACATGGTTAAAATATTTTAAATGACATGAAATACCTTTTAAAATTCTTATTTGTCCATAATTTCCTTGGAAATTAATCTTGGTACTCCATGTGGACAACATTTCTCTTTGTTATCTAGTCCTATTCTTGCAAGTTATATTAGGCCTTAAAACTAACCTTATAACCATTTACAAGATTTAAAAATCTCATATACATGTCATAAAACCCCTTACCATGCTAAACCACTTCCATACATTCTTCATATGCTTTGACAATACCTCATGACACTTCATTACGTCAAGCAATGTCTAGAACTACTCTAGTTGTATGCTAGGCCTATAGGTCCTTCCTCTATAGGCTCACTTTGAGATTCTCATGACTGATACAATGCATCATATTCATGATAAAATAACCTCATACAATCTATTATGACTTTGTGCATCTATCTCACCATGCCACCAAGCTCATACCTTCTCACAAGATCTCTTCATTCAATGAGTAGTGTCATGACTAAGCTCCTCAAGCACTTAAAGCTTGAAAACTGACCTCGAAACACTCCTTGATGCTTCTACACCTTTATCACATGCCTTACATGTTCCTCAAAAAATGTCATACTTTTATACATACCTCTTCATTCTTATCATGCACATGCTCATGATATGACTAAGCTTCTCAAGACACCTTGTACTCAAAGACTAGTATTTAAACATTCCTATCTTGACCTAAAACTTGAAATCAACCTTAGAAGAATCATTATATTGCCTTATAATTCTCACTCAACAAAAATACATCGGGTTGCCTTCAAATTCTCTCATGTCACATGGCTCATATCTAACAAACCACTTCACCATTTATCTTTACTAGATATACCTTGAAATCAATGACATCAACCTTGACATCAAATGAATTAAAATTTGATATCAATGACAACACTTTTCAACAAACTCCCCCTTTATCATTGATGGTAAAACATTCTTCAATCTGGTCACTCTTTTCCCCCCAAACTGATCAAAAATTCTTCTTGAACTTCCTCCCCCTTTGGCATTAATGATAAAAGTTATTCCATAATAGTTATCTAAAAACACACCTTATTTGAAAAAAAAATCAACATATAAAATATAAAGCATTAATGCAACATGTTTCCCATTAAACCAAGCATAACTCCTTCAAATGAACTCTGATTACAAGACCACTTCTCAATGTAGATCAAACTGAATCAAAAACCTGAATATTTCCCCCTCAAACCAAGCATACTCCATGCTTCTACTAACTAAAAAGTGTCTTCATGAACTGTACTCAAGTCACACCTTTCCATAAGGCATTAAAATAACACTAGTTCATGAGATTCCTAGATCTCCATGCTCTCACAAGATTGAATGTCCTTCAATATCATTTTAGGCTTAATTAGCATTATAGGATTGATCTCTTCATCATCCACTTGATCATCAATATGAGATGACAACATGAATTCGTGACTTGATTTCACATCTAAAGCATGCTCTATCATAACAACTAATCCATTTGAGCTTGTAGACTGATCATGACTCATCTTCACTATCTTTGGTTTTGATACATTTATTTATCTTCTTTATTAAACTCTAGGGGCTTCAAACTTCCTATTTTGACTTGATGGCATTCTAAATATATTAGGATATAATGTCACAATGTGTCCTACCTTATGACAACTACAATAAAAAAACCTATACATACCTCTTGACTGATGTGAACTGTGACTCCTTCCATAGTCCCATGAGTACTCATTCTTGGAGGGTCTTCTACACTCTCTTGTTCTATGACCAAACTAACTACATACAAAATAGTAACCATTGAATGAACTATCATATCTTATAACATTATATTGTTTGATAGGTCCTTTTATGTTGACCTTCTTATCTTCAAAAAACTTTTCTTTCATTTTATCTGCCACCTTTTGGTCTTCTTTAAAACCAAGACCTATTTTATCACTTGTAGACTTTTGACTACTCAAGATATCATCTAGAGCCTCAATGATTTTTTTAAACATAAAAAATATCTTCATCTTTCTATATGTTTGATCCAACTTAGATTTCAAAGATTCTACTTTAGTTTCATCCCTAATGCATTCTTCATCTTTAGCCTTTAGGCTTGCATTGACTACCTCCATATTTGTGTAAACTTGATTGATGATATAATAATACTCATTGGATGTGTTACTCAACCTTTTCTCAAATAATCCAATCTACTCATCATAGTCCTTAACTAGTGATCCTAGTTTGTGATTCTTTATCCTCTTAAACTTTAACTCTTATAGGGTACTTACCAACTCTTCCTTCTATTTCACTACAACTTTGTATTCATATGATTTTATATCAACCATAAGACCTTTCCCATTTGAATAATCCTTATTATCTAATTTCATGGCCATGAACAAGGTTTCATTATTATCATGTTCAGGTCTGTTACTTTCACCATCACTATCATATTCACTTGAGTCACTTACATTGGAAGAGTTATCTTATTTAGTGTATGAGTTTATCTTGTTCTTGAATGTTCCTTTTATACCTTCATACTTCCTGAACTCCTTGTTTTTATTAGGCTATAGGCCTTTTTTTCATCTCCATGATGTTCATCATGTTGCTTACTATGCTCAAATTTATCCTTATTAGGACATTTGGATGCAAACTAACCAATCTTGCCATAGTTGAAACATTTGAAGGGAAATTTACCTTTGTACCTACCTAAACAAAACTTTAATTTACTTGAAAACATGGCTATTAGTTTATCATCATGAACATTTTAACATTCTTCATCCTTTCCCTTCTTTGCTTTTGACTTCTTCTCAAATTTAAAATTTGTTTTCTTCTTGGGAGCTCTTCCTTCATTTGTTCTCATCTCATAGGTAGTAAAGCTGCCATGAAGCTTATCTATCTCTAGCTTATCCAAATATTGTATCTATTCTATTACAGACACCTTAGATTCAAAGTTAGGAGTTAGAGATATTAACACCTTTTTAAAAACTTTAGACTCTTTTACTTCTTATATGAGTATTCTAATGATATTGACAACTTCATTAGCCTTTAGCATCTAGGATGAAATGGTTTCATCTTCACTCATCTTTAGAATCTCAAACTATCTTTAGTGGGTTTTCAACTTGGCCATATTCACCTTAGTTTTTTAATTTTTCCCATATCTCTTTGGATGATAAACAATTCATTACCTTCACAAGCTATGCCTTTGACATACCACACAAAATGGCATTCATTGCCTTGGAGCTATTTTCACTAGCTTTCTTACCTACTACATTAGTTGGTGGAATAGGAGGAGAAATATAGCCATCTATAACTAATTTCCAAATATCATGTCCTTGATAAATAAAATATATCTTCATCCTAAAATTCTAAAAGGCATAATTAGATCCATTTAATAACGAAGCCTTATCAGTAGAGAAACCACCTTGAGCTTGTTGACTAGCCATCTATGCTTCTAAGATCTCCTTTAGAATTTTATACTTGATTTTAAAGACCAGGATCTGATAAAAAAATGTTGAAATAAAAATTAATGAGAAGGGGGGTTAAATCAATATTAAAAAACTTTGTTATCAATTCCACTTAAGCAATCATCAATATATAGATCAAGGAATGCATCAATAATCAACTATACAAACATGAAACAAGATTGCACAATTCAACACATAATATATGTGGGAAAACCTCAATGGGATGAAAAATCACTAATATCTATAAATGGAATATAGTCTTATAATACAAACATCAACTTTAGTGAACCACCCACTTCACATGGAGCAACAACCCCAACTAGCTAAGCACCAACTCAACTAGGATTTAACAAGCACCGACTTGCAAGGAGGCACATACCCCATATAAGAAACAACACCAAATAATCCATATAAAATAATTTATCAAATTTATAAAACTTTTTTTCTAATATAGATGATGATATCCTTATTTATCTCTTTTGTCTCTTATATTCCTCTCAAATTGGTCTCTAGTCTTGCTCACTTAATTAGCCCTCTTCTTGACTTGATTAGGTCATATGACATTGATCCTCATACACATAACATATATTAAAACTTCATAATATATCCTCTACACTCATATCATGGTCTATAGGACCTTATTTTTCTATGTAAAAAATTATTCTATTTGCTTACACTCTACTCACACAAATAGGCCTAAAATTGCCTAGTATTTATACAAATCACTTGTTCATATCCTTCTTAGTCAACCAAACACCTTTAAAATTATTATTTCAGCCATGGAATTAATATTAGTACATATCATATAAATATATAAAATATTTTTTGAGTCCATTTAAGTCTAACCTGTCTCAATTAGGCCTTATCTCACCTTTAGGTCTCATAAAGACCTAATCCTGTTAGGTCTATCTAGGACACGTTACACTTTGCCTTCCTTATAGAAATTTAAAACACTTAAAATGGAAGTAAAATATCATATTAAACTTATGTATACCCTTGATAATGTCATCTAGGCTTCATAACAAATTTTAGCTTTAACCACCACTTGAAGCACATTGTTAGCACTATTCACAATTAGGCTTGTGCATACCGAGAAAGTATTTTTTAAATAAATTAAGCATAAACACAATTTTAAAAAACAAACATGGAAAGAAATAACACATTAATAATAAATTATTTTTTTAAGGTCATCACCATATGATCTATACTTCAAAACTCATGGTATATAGGCTCAAACCCATCTCTACAAGATGCTCACTCTGAACTACCAACTAGTCTCAAATCATAGTCTTGGAAACTTGAATTTATGACAAATTAAAAAGAAAAAAAATATTCAAATTCATGAATATGATATTATATAATATTTATAAAAATATACAGTAAAAATATCACAAGATACAATGACATCTATTGGTCTTGTAGACCAATTTATTAACCTTCTCTCACAAAATCCTTACTCAGACAGACCAACCATTTTGGATTCAATGTTCCAACCTATTAAAATGACTTCCAATATTTTAAAAAGCATGGATAAGTTATTTAATTTATAAAAAACAATAATATGTTCATTACTTACTTTAAATTAGGGAAAATAGCCTCTAACTCATCACTTCAACTTGCTTACATAGATCTGCCAATTTACCTTCAAACATAGTCATGGTGATAATGAAATTCAACACATGTGTATACAATTTATAGACTTAAAATTCATTTATATGATATTATGATATCATTATACAAATCTTAGATAGAAATATAATATGGTGCAATGATAATATTGGTCTTGCATACCAATCTCATGAACTTGCACCTTCACTGTCTCATCTGTACTAGGCATGTCAATTTATGAGAAACATATTCATAATATCCAATAAAATAAAAAAAGTATATCCAAAAATAACATGTATTACATGTATTTAAAATATTCTCCATGCATTTGGATTCATCTTTAGTCCATGGTAACACATCCCTAATCACCTTCTCACTTCTATCTGGTTTTCTCACTATTTGCACCATTAGGCCTTTTAGCAATAGTTCAACGTGAATGGATGGTTTAAAAAACCTAAGGGATATAACCTGATAATAAACCACCATGTAAATCAAATATAAGTCTCAATATTCAACCTTTATCCATTTATAAATGTTGACTTGGTCAACTGTAACTGTTACAACAAATCTCTGAGAAATAAGGCCTTTCCTGTAGGGTCTACTCACTCACCTAAAAAATAAATCACACCTAGATATTATTTTAAGAGTTAAATACAATCTCAAAACAATTAAATAGGCATATGAAACTATTCTAAGCACTTTAGATCAACTTTCATATCAGGTCACTATTAGGGTTCTTTGAGGGTTTAAACCATCTTCCAGTCTTAACAATCATTCACAAATCTTATCCCCTCATTATAGAAACCAATTCTTGTAAATTTGAGCTTGGACCCTTATAAATATACCATGAATATTTTAAGTTCCCATGTAGAGGTTACACGTGCCAATGAACACTATAAATTTCTTCTTGGGTTGATAACCCTTTATTCTATGCACTTGAGAGACATTAAAACACCTTTTCTTGACTTAATATTCAAAATTTACCCTAAAACCTGGTCAAAATATTATAAAATCCATGCCATACCTATGAAAATTCTCAATTGTCCATACTTGCCTTGGTAATTAATCATGATACTCCATCTGGACATCATCTTTCTTTGCTCTCTAGTCCTTTTCTTGTAAGTCACATTAGGCCTTGACATTGACCTTCTATACACTGTAAAAGATGTCAACACCTCATATACATGTCATAAAATATATTACCATGATCAAACACTATCATACAATCTTCATGTACCTTTAAAATACCTCATGACACTTCATTAGGTCAAGCAGGGTCTACAAATAGTCTAGTTGCATCCAAGGTCTGTAGGTTCTTCCCCTTTAGGTTCAGTCTGAGATTATCATGAGTGTTCCAATGCCAAATATGAATGATAAAATAACCTTTTACAATCTCTTATGCCTCTTTTCATTTATCTCACTAGGACACCAAGCTCATACCTTCTCACAAGGTTTATTTATGCAATGACTAGTGTCATGACTAGGCTCCTCAAGCACTTAAAGCTTGACAACTAACCATGAAACACTCCTTAATGATTATACACCTTGATCACAATCCTTAAACTTTCATAAAAAAATTTCATACTTCTATACATACCTCTTCATGCTCATTATGCACATGTTCATGATATGACTAAGCTTCTCAAGATACTTTGTACTTAAAGACTAGTAATTAAACATGCTTATCTCGACGTAAAACTTGAAATAAACCTTAGAAGAATAATTATGTTGCCTTTTAAATTCTCACTCAATATAAAGACATCAATTTTCCTTAAAATTCTCTCATGTCACATGGATCATATCTCAAAGACAACTTCACTATGCATCTTTACCAAATGCACCTTGACATTAATGACATCAACCTTGACATCAGTGAAAACACTCCTCAACATATAGAAATATCACCATTTGTAGAATAATCTTGTATTTTTCATTAAAAAATGGAAATAATAATAACAGAAGGGAAACCACCATTTTTGAGGAAAAAATGAGCTCTTACAAAGAAAAGCTATTTGTTTGGTCATGAAACCACCATTTTACTTTCGTTTGGATGTTCCCTTTGAATCCAAATAACATGCATGTTTGTGTAATTTCTTCTAGGGATGATATATGTAGAGTAATATTACAAAATAAGTTAGTCCATTGCTATGAACTGAAATCAAGAACAAACATATTAAGCTTACTCCCTCACTTGGGCAAGGTCTATGATGTAAATAAACAAATAAACAAAGCATAAACAAGTCAAGTTATACCTTCCCCATGGTATTTAATTCACATGTATTTCACATGCATGATATTTAATAGATATAGAGATAAAAATCTTTAACAATGTCAATGAGAAAGAGCCTCCAACATCTCCCCAAGCACTATTTTAATGGTTTTTTAGTGAATTGGAAGAATAAGGTGAATCTAAAAGGATTTATGCATAGTTTATTTACACTAAACATATTATAATTGGTCTATGGTGGCCCTTGTATTTAAATATTTGGTATAGTGATAAATATTTCCCATCTCAATATGAGAAGTATGTCCCAAGATGAGTCGAAATTGGTGGACCAAAGGTGTTCAATTTTGGAGTTAATATTGTAATTAATCACCATGGCTTTCTTCTAGATTCAGATATTTATGGCATTTATGTTGATATTTATAGATTCATGATATTTGTGACTAATGATGTCATTATAATGTTATATTTAGATGTTTTTTTAAATTTATAAACTTTAAAAATTAGATATTTGTTAATTTTCCATGGATTTTCCACTTAAACTTTTAACTAGATTTTATTAGTTAAGTAATATTGATTAGGCTTTTTACAATGATTAGAATTTAATAAATTCTCATACAAAAATTATCAAAAATGTTCTAGGTCATTAGTTTATTAGAGCTGAATCAAAATATGGTGGTGTTTGCATATAGTTCATTATCCTAATTAGGTATGCATTAATAATTTAAAAAATTGCACATGATGTGTGTGGATGAATTAGAGAGTTTCGATGTTTTTTGGTCTAGTTTATGAGTTATTATGGGAATTCATTCTGAATTCAATTTTGAAATGATTGTGGTGAAAATTGGATGTCTACATTTTCAACCAATTAAATATTACTATCTTTCTTCAATCTCTAGTGTTTTAAATAAACTAGGAATGTATATAGCGTACATTGAAAGAAAAAGAGATCATTTTAAAAGAAAGAATAGAGTATGAACCCCTTTTTGATTGAAAATGATTCATGTTTATGATTATATCATGTTTAATAGTGCAATTTTTTAATATTTCCAACATCAGGTAGCTAAATTAGATAAAATGTAAAAAAATACATTTTTCAAAGTAGAAGAGACACAAAAGTAAATACAAGAATGTTCAATATCAAAAATTATTGAAAACCATATTCATTTTTTTTTCACTTTGCCAATGTTTAAACAAGATTTATGTAAAATTACATAAGTGTACATAACATATCAATCATAAAAGAAAATGTTCATAAATAATCTTCATTTTTCATCCCTAAAATTACACTATTACTTAGGCTCATCTATCAGAATTTCTAACACATGTTCTCACACTCTTGCTTCCAATGATGCATCTCTTGTTCATAGATGGAAATAATTCCATATTAATTTATTTTTAAGTCCTTGAATATTTCTCCCCTAATTCACATAATTCTTTGGTGTATACATTGGTAGAATCAAGATTTACACATTTTTTTGAAGTTCTAACTTCTCAACCCTCAGTTAGAGATTTGTATGATGTAACTCCTCACTCTCCACAACAAAATTATCCAAGACCCTATTATTCTCAGCTAGGATGATTTATAACCTTTGAATGGTTGTCTTTTCACTTTGAATAAGCTCAAACAAAAACTATTTTTCCCTCATGAGAGAACCAATTTTAAGTATCATTAGTGAGAACTTAACACCATCATGATCTACTACTAACATAATTCCCTTGCATCTCAACCTCATAAGAAGTTATTCCATGTCTTCCAGCATTTCATCAAATACATTTCCATATTCATTTCCAAGGACCCCCCACCAAAATACAAGGCTGATTGAATTATGACATTCAATCAAAATGCACAATATATAAGCAAAAAATAAAATAAATTTTTTATAACATATGCAAACTACACAAATTAGGATATGAAAAATATAAATTATCTACATGAATTAGGATATTTAAAAAAAAACATAACAAATAATTAAAAATATATATTTTATTGTATAATCTATTAATATCTATTAACTAGGGTATTCTAAATCTAATAAGCATCACATAAGTCTAAAATATCTTAATCTTACATTTTCAAGCCTTGATTATCTTAGGTATTATTACAACACTAAGTGCACCCAACTTCATGAATAAAATTGAAATTATTCTTTATATAAGTATCTTGTGATTATCAAGATAACAAGACATAAGTTTATCTTCATCTTAAGAGAAGAACATGCAACAATAAAATTCAAGTTGTGAAAGAACACATAACTCAGTTATTATGACAAGAACTCAGAGTTGTCTCAAAGGCATACAATAGTGCATCAATGGTCCTTACCAAAATTACAAAGAGTACACATTTACAAGTACCACTATTGGCAAAGATATTAATGTAAAAAATAGATCTAATTAAGAAAGATGTAGCAGTGTAATACCATACAATATATTATAAAAATTACTTGTCCTTATTTTACCTAGATCAGTGATTATGGTATATCAGTTCCCATTGGTTAATAATGTTAAAAACAAAATAAAAATCCTTAAACATCCTTACCAACATTTATAACACAACATTTCCATATAGTTATAACCACATGCATCTATTTGTATCTACATCCATATAAATATGATCATATTATTAACATACTCAATCATGATTCACAATATCTATCCGGTTTGTCCCAATATTATAATAGACATAATATGGTATTAACATTATTACAAAACTTAATTAAAATCAAAGAGTTGAATGAATAGGTAAATTACAATTGCAATAGAATTTAGTTTAAATACATCAAGGAATGATACAATATACATCCTTTGGACTGCCAAAACACAATCATGTTTCCTAAGTTTTGCAATAACATCCATCATACATCACAAGAGTTATAACCTGATTGTACTTTAGACTTTGAGGTGGCATTGTCACAAAGAACATTTATATGTTACCTTGATAACCTAACATGCGTTGAGATTTTATGATATTCATTAACATATTAGTATAAGGTATACAATGGGTTTTGAAAACTATATAAACTAAAAGAACCCAATTTATACAAGGATACTTCATCTATGTCTGAGATAAAAATAAAACATCACATTGTAACCAAGGAAAATATATTAATGGTCCTCAAAATCATTTTTTATTGCATAGCCTAAAGCCTAAATCACTCTAGAATTTTATATATAATCATGTTTAAGAATTTCAAGAATATTAATTAGTAATGAGCACAAAAAGTATATGATCCAGTACTAATAACATAACTAAGATATTTTTCCTCCTACAAAGAAATCAAGCCAAAGTACACAATAAAAACACTATCACCATAATATGTGTCAAAATTCAAAGAGCTTTTACCATCACCATAATATAATTTCAATAGATACAATAATTATACCATAGTGCATATTTCATGAGTTGGCTTATTTTTTTATCCAAGTCAATAGTTACACCACATTTGTCACTAATCTCATATCACTAAACAAATGGACTTTTAATATATCTTAAATCATTTAGATGTGTCATCCACTATGAAGGAAAAACACAGATATTTCCAAACATATATATTTTTTTATGTTTTTCCTTCATCTTCATAGTGCATATATGTATGTATGTATATATGTATATATATATATATGTATATATATATTTATGTATATATATATATATATATATATATATATATATATATATATATATATATATGTATGTATATATATACACATAAATATATACATACATATATACATACATATACACAAATATATATATATATATATATATATTTATATATGTATATATATATATATATATATATATATATATGTATATATATGTGTATATATTTATATGTATATGTATGTATGTATATATATACACATACACATACATACATGCATGCATACATACATATATACAAAATCATGTCCAAGCAAGTAGTTACTAAGAAATATCTGTGTTTATGGCATAGCAATTAAACTCATTATTGAGAACAATGAAATAGAAGTGGATGAGTAATGAATGTGAGTAAATGTCACCCTACCATTAAGACACCTACATTTCAAATTTTCAAGGTTAGAAAGGTTTACGAAAATAAAAACTAAGACACCTGCATAAAGAAAAATCTTACTAGTTTGTTAAATAAAAAGTGAATATCATACCACCACAAATGGCTCATAATTATTTTTGTCGATGTCACCTCATCTTCATCCAAATTATAAATCAAATTAAAATATAAACCAACATAAAAATAAAATATGGTAGGTTTCAATTCTTAAATTAACAAAAATGAGATATAACTCTTGTTGCACATTTCTAGTGGATGCATCAATTGTGATATCACTACAACTCCAAATGTTATTTGAGTGGGCATTATTTTTCAGTGTGTCCTCCTAAACCTTAGTAAAGGATAGTGGCTATATTTCCTCATTAAAATGTTCTAAATATTTACAATACAATAGTTCTTAGGTTTAGGCACATGTAGATTATATTTATATATTAATAGCAACTCAGTCTTGTATAGTTAGAAAAATTAGACATTGGTTGTTCCTCTTAATTTTAGAACCTTCTTACCTTTTGAAGTTTTGAATCTAATCTATCTTGTGGCCCTTGATCTATCTCCTAGTCTAAACAATCTTATGTTGATAACGTAACCCTTCTATTTTTCCTAGATTTATTAAAACTTACTTATGTTCCACATCTACAAGTTTTGAATTTGTACCTACTTTCTTTCTCCTTGGACACTAGCATCCATGGCATGGGTGTCCTGCTCTAACACAAGTATGTAGTGACCTAAAGTCATCCAATTTGGAAATGAAATATATCCTAATGGTCTTCCTATGTGTTTTTAATGATAGTTACTTATCTAAATGAATTGATATAAATACAAGATCAACCCTCATTCATTCCTCACCTAGAAACTTCTTACCTACTCACTAGACAACTTACAAAAGGCATTCAATAAAGCACCAAAGTGAACAAAGCTTCCATAGATTATCCTATTTCCATATTAATCATAGGGATATCATATACATAGGTCTAAAGTACAAAAATAAAAACCCAATAGCTATATTTTATAATTTACAAGTTAAGTCAATGTTATACTTACTTTGTATATATTTCAGGATTCACAAAAAAGCCAAAACTTATGTAAGAACTACATCAATATGAGGCCCTTTTCATAGTATTATCTATTTAGAAGACACTCATTGATAGGGGGGTATTTAGTGTTAGATTGATACCATGTGCCCACTAACCCATTTTTACCTAAGTTCACCATGAAGATGAATAACTGGGGTTTTATAATTTTGTGAGGAGCAACAATCCATGATCCACATCTAAATGAACTAGAGTGAAGATGAAGGAAAAACCTATAATCATCAAGCTAGTTACATTCTTTTCTAGTAGGTATATTGTACATGACACCTACATTACGTTTAGATAGTATCATTGATGGAACCATCCTAGGTTAATGATAGTGTCAATGAATCCATAAACACTCAATTCAGAATCTGATGACTATTCTAAAACTACCTTCTAGTATATTTCCTACATGTTCCAAATCTAGAATTGTGTTAGCATAAAAACTAGCTAAATACTTTATTTCTTTATCATTTCCATATCTAGCATAGTTGTACTTAATTTTTTAGCCTATTTAGTTTAATTAAGTCAACATCTATTTATATCTAAGTTTAACGCCTAATTGGCCTGATTTAGAGATAGTTGATCATGCTTTTTCCCTAGGCTATGTTTACCCCTTTAACCCTAGATAAACCAATATAAAAAAAATCTAGGGTTAAACATTTGGTAGTGGAAAAGGTTCAATTATTACTATATTCTATGTGCATGATAATTTATAGCCAATAATAAAAGATTCAACCTTTTCTTGTGATATGTTATCTATTATGACTACTATGGGAGATTCATAACAATAATTCAACACTCTTAAAATGAAAAATTCTTCACATCAGGCTATTTTTTACGAAAATATATTAGTAAAAAAATCTATTGTTAAGGATGTATTTAAGTATCCTTACCCTTGAAAATTTATAATGCCTAATATATCCTCCTTTGATGGTCTAGGGGATCATATTATTCATTTACAATAATATATACACTCTTTTGAACATTGGGCCAAAAATGAAAGATTTTTATTAAAGGCTTTTCATTGCTGCTTAAAAAAAGGGGTCCTTTATTAGTTTTATAATCTTCCAAATTGTTCATTATCAAATTTTAAAAAACTTGAAGATGAATTTATATTGCATTTTCATCGTTATATCTTACCTAATTTACCATTGCAACATTTTTATAATTGACACAAATATAAAATGAGTCTATACAAGACTATGTTTTGATTTAAGGATGTTTTATATTCTTTAAATTATACACCCTCAAATTTGGAATTAAAATTTATATTTACTAGAGGTATTCTTTCTCCACTCAAAAAAATATAATTGCATAAGACCTTTGATTAATTTGAGACCTTATATTGAGATGTGCATAAATATGCATGTGCTTTGAATGAATACTCAAACCAATTTGACTATTTATTCAACAAAAACTATGCATGATGAGAATCATGTTTCCAAGGAAAATACACAAGCTAAAAAATATCATGAACCAATTAAAACACCTTAAATATAACCTAAATTATATGTCAAGGAATAAATGATAAAGGTATTGAAAAAAGGAAAGGAACATGCTTACATAGTATCTCCCATAGTTAAACCATATACCTCTACCAAATGACAAAATCATTAGTTTGATTGGTATTATGATAGACCACATGATACATTGTGCATACTATTGGATAAATGAATGATAAAACTTCATCCTAATTCACATTATCCACCATATCGATTTGAAAAGGTAAAAGGACAACATTTTTACACTTACCATGGTATTAACAAACACTAAGATAATGCGTGTTTTTATCTTGAGAAAAAGTTTACATAGTTAACTGATCGAGGAATCATTATATATCATAAAGACATATATAGACTTATTTCACATAATTATCATACATTCTCATATAAGAGGGTCAAACCATCCCATGATGCTCCTTTTGAGGAATAGATGGTCCATCCACCTTTACAGAAGATGACCACTAGTAGAAGTCCTTCTCCTAATGTACTCTCTACTAGGACTAATTGCTCCCACACTAATCCTACCAAGGGAACATTGGTTGATTAGGTCCTAAATAGAGGGACACATGGAGGGGATGTCCATACATAATAGAAATGGGTACCTAAATAGATACATGAAGATTCAAAAGATATTTCTACAAATACTTTAGAATTAATGACAAAAGGAAAACAAATATTTCCATTACCACATTACCATTACAATCAAGCTTTATTATTTCCATATAGATTTCAATGCATAAGATGATTACTTAATTACCATTTAATTAGAATTTTTGTTAAATTGAAATATTTTATACTACATACCATATTAAAACATTCAAAATACCTAAACATGTTTCCCCTAATTTTATTTCAAAGAAACCACAAATCACACAGAATGGGTTTTATAAACCCTTGTTCCCTATATTAATACTTCACAACCTTAGTGTCCTATTTTAAATATTTAGAGAATCATAGAAACTATAGTGACATATATTGCACCTACACATGTTCTATAGTGGTACCATAAATTACTTACACTAGGTTCTAAGTGGGAAAATACATATGACCATTATTTGGATGGGATCATAGGATGATCTTTCCTCTTCACACATTCTAAAATTACCAAAAAAATCTAAATCATTCAAAAATAAAAAATAAAAATTCAACACCTACATAATCTACTGGCTCAATGTCATCTATTTGTTAGTTCCATGTTGGCAGATTACACATCAATATTTTTTAATATATACACGTGTTTCACAAATCTTTGAGTGTGATATAGGCATACAAAAATACATGATATATGTACTTTTGGATGTTAGGATTTCCATATAATCACATAACCAAGATGTTAAGGGGATACACCTTATTTTATTATGATACATCTAAGTTATATCATTATATGGTCACTTTATGTTATCATGTTTTGAGCTTATATATTTACTTTCACATGCCTTTCTCCATGATTATATCCCATATAGGGTACTTGATATGCTATAAACTTGATGTATTTTACTAACACATTTGATCCATGTGATAATATGATATGATTACAATGGTTGTTTATGAATTCCTTTATGTATTTCATTGAGTGTCTTGCCTTGATATTATCTTGCTTATTCGAGCATTTGAATATACTCCCTTATTTTTGGCCCCTTTGCCTATGTATGATTTATTTAAAATTTTCATATGTTAATGTTTTTTATATGGAAATTTGAATATGTTATCATTAATTTTATGGACATTTGACTGAGTCATGTCCCTTCAATTGTGTAGTATTTGAACATGCCCTTTGTTTGTGATATCCTAAGACAATTGTATATTGAAATGATTTTGAGTGTTATTGTGTGTGATTTTTTTCTTGTTTAGATTGTATTATTACTATTTATACATTTACATGATATTTATCATGAATATTAGGCCCTAATTTGATCACATTATCATATTCACTACAATGCTACATTTACCTAGACATGTTCTTTCATTTACTACATGGTTTGATTCACATATTATATAGTTGTCTTATTTTTTTGAAGTAGGGTAACTACTAGTTTATATTATTTCCTCACATCAAAGGGGGGAATATCAGTGGGGACATGTCATAAAGTCATGTTATTCAAATTTGTCATAGTTTGAGATTCAGTGGGGGAATGATTTGAAAGTATTTTATCCATACTTTCTTCACATTTGGCATAGTTTTTAGATTCAGTAGATGCATGCTTTAGAATCATGTTCCCACACTTATTTAGTATTTTAAACTTATATTAGTTTTTAGATTCAATGGGGAACATGTCATATAGGCATGTCTTTCCCAAGTTCACAGCTTTTAGATTCAATGGGGAACATGTCATATAGGCATGTTTGCCCCAAGTTCACAGTTTTTAGATTCAATGGGGGCATACTTTGAAATCAGGTTCTCCACACTTATTCAGTATTCAACACACTGAGATTTAGTGAGGGTATGTTTTTGAAACATGTCCTCCATATTAGCACTTATTTCACTTTATAAATTTCTCCATATATAGTGATGTTATGATTTAGAAGCATGTTATCCATAGTTACACATTTTATGAATTGACCAAAGAACACAATTATATAATTCAGATTCATAGTTATGGTAAATTTTTATACATTTATACCTTTACTATACATAATTTTAACATGACACATATCTAAGGTGCATATATTATGCAATGTGCACATAATATTAAAAAATTCAAATCAATTTCATATTTCAAAACACTCTCAGGGATTGTCATCACCCACTAGGATGTATTTTTATAGACTATATTGATCCAATCTACTATAGTAGTTGGTTAAATTTTGGTATGGTTTACGTGCTTAAATCACTCAATATTTCCATGTTTTCATGTTGTACTTTATTATATCATATATTATTACCAATTTTATAGTATGATTTAACTTTTTTCACTCATGATCACTAGGTTATGAGTATGATTGGGTTACACAATTGGGGTAATCTCAACTATCAGGGTGGTAACTCACCTTTTCTCCAAGGTTGGGGATGCGTGCCTTTCAATCTCTCTATCTCCTTAGATATATGTACTTTCTATATTTAAACATATCTTTCATAATATCATTTTCATAACCTTACAATAATATATATATATATATATATATATATATATATATATATATATATATATATATATATATATATATATATATATATATATATATATTCAAATCAACTTTCCAATAGGCAAGGTAGTTACATTGAAACATATATGTACTCTTAAATCTTGCTCTTTTTATTTCAATATTTTTAATAATTTCAAATTCTAGATTATATGCACTGATTATATACTATGACATACTCTTGGTTGCAGGTCAGTCATTGGAATAACACTTAAGTTGGACTCAAGTAAAGGAAAGGTGTGTTATACATAGATAAGTACACATTCATTTCCTTTAAACTATAAATTTCATTATTATATTAAATTAGGGTAAATGTAGATGATATTTATGGATTATAAAGAACCTTAGTCTTGTATACTTGACAAAATCAAATCTAGGTTGTTCCTCTCAGTCATGGACCTTTTTCGCCTTCTAAAGTATCATATTTACTCTATATTGTGCCTTTTGGCCTATCTATTGGTCCAATAAATTTTATATTTATGTCTCAAACCTTTTATCTTTCTCAAAATGCTTAAAACCTACTTATCTTCTACCTTTGAAAGTTCTGAGTCTATACCTACTTTACTATTCCTTGGACACTAGTGTTGTAATATACCTAGGTAGGGGTGTATATTATATATTGGGGGTAGAATAGTAGTAATGAGTATTAATATGAATAATAATGAATAATAATTTCATATAGGAATAATCCCACATGCATATAATGGAAGAGTGGGATAGATTAAATAGTATAAATAGAGGGAAATAAGATATTGTAAATCATCTAAGCAAAATAAAGATCAATTTGAGTGTTGCTATGATAAGGAGGTAGCCCCCACAAAGTGGCAAGTGATTATGGAGTGATTCCTTCCATAAAATTAATAATAATATTAATATATATTCACTAATTGTAGTTGTTTTGTGTATTCTAGTATAAAGGTTCTTAACATCTCGTATTGAAGCTCTTTCTAGTGCCATTTTTAATGGGAGGTTATACAAGTATGTTTAGAGATTTGTTTTGAATGGAAGATTATAATTATAAAAGTGAAGGGTTTGTGCTATTGTAAATTCAATTGGATCTGTCATCTAATTGAAATTTCAAACTATAGATTTTTATATTTTTTGTTGACTATTTTTCTACATATAACTCTCCAAACATAAGTAATTGTGCCAAATAACTTTTGGGTTTTGTGAGCTTCATTTTCAGATTTTTAGAATAGTTTGAATATTTGAATTTCATTTCATATTGTGAAATTTATCTCAGTTTTAGTAATGATTATGTAAAAAATAGAAAAATTAAAAAATCATGATAGTTCCATTCACTATTATCCAAAAATATAAAATAAACTTATTACTTTAAAAAGTGGATGCTATTTTACATAAAATTAACACTACTATGCATACTAATTTAGATATATTAATGTTTCAATCCCATATACTAACACATTATGATGAGAAAATAAATGCATGGTTGGATTGGGATGATAACTACAACACATGGTATGAAGATTTATTTCCTATAGTTAAAGTATATGATATAGACATAACTACATGGCTAGATTGAGAAGATTATTGCAACACTTGTTATGTTGAAGTTCTTCCTTTGTCCATGACTACTTGACATTTGGATGCATCTAAGAAAACAACTGAGCATGCCACCAATAAGCCCATGTTGGTCATCAGTGCTTCAAAACAAATTTGCATTATTTTTTAGGGTTAGCTACTATAGAAATAATGTATATAAATAAAAATGGTAAGGGTGATGTCATGTATCTTCCATTGGATCAACAAGTATATTATTTTGAGTACCCTTGTTCTAAATTTTAGGTGATCATCCTCAAGATTTAAATCTGAGTGCTTGACTATAACCTCCAAATGACCTTGTTTTCTCTTGATGTTCATTCTTATATTCCCTTTGAACATCCACCTAATGTTCCAGTGATTCCATTGACACTACTATTGTACATGCTCCTATCAAAGCACATGAAGAAAAAATAAGTAAAAAATAATGCATGGTAAGGCTTCCATATGATCCTCAACATATTTTTGATATGCATTTCTTAATGTTTCAAGGACAAAACATGTCACGAGGGATGGAATGTAATATACCTAGGTAGGGGTATATATTATAGATAAGGAATAGAATAGTCATATGAATATTATTAAATAATAATGTCATAGATAAATAATACCACATGCATAGAATAGAAGAGTGGGATATATTAAAATATTATAAATAGTGGGGAATACACTATTGTAAATCATCAAAACAAAATACAAAATAATTATAGTGTTAGTCTAACAAGGAGGTATCCCCATCGAAGTGGAAAGTGATTATGGAGTGATTCATTCCTTAAAATGAATAAAATATTAATATATATATAATAACTATAGTTATTTTGTGTATTTTATTATAGAGGTTCTTAACAAATGTCCAAGATAGATAAATGCAATGACTTAGGTGTCCTAGTCTGATGCAAGTGTCCAATGCGCTAAAGTCATCTAATTTGGAAATGAAACATATCCTAATAGTTGGCCTAAGTGATTTAATGTGAGTTACTTATACAAAAATATTGATATAAATACAAGATCAATCCTCATTAATTCTTCACCTAGAAATGTCTTACCTACTCACTAGGCAACTTACAAAAGGTAATTAATCAAACACTCAAGTGAGAAAAAATTCTATATTCTATCCTCATTCCATATAATTCATAGGGAAAAAACATACATTGGTCTTAATTATTAAAGGATTAACCCAATTTATTTATTTTATATGTTACAAACTAGGTCACTCTTGTACTTGCTTTACACATATTACATGATTCATACATAAGCCAACACATACGAGAGAACTACATCAGTCTAAGGCCATATTCAGATTATTAGCTATGCATGTATCATTAATTGATATAGGGGTCTTTGGGGTTAGATCAACACCATGTTACCACTAATTGATTTTCCCCAAGGTCATCATGAAGATGAAGAACTAGGGTTTTACAATTTCATGAGTGATAGTCCATGACCCAGACCTGAATATACTAGAACAAAGGTGTAAATAAAAAATAGAAGCATATAGCTGGTCACACAATTTTACAATAGGTATCATATACATGACACCTACATTAGGTTTAGATAGTAGCATCACCACAACCATCCATGGTTGATGTGAGTGTCCATAACTCTAAAAGCACTCAATCCAAAATCTGAGGATTGTTCTAAAATCATCTTCTAGTCTAATTCCTACCTATTCTATATCAAGAAATATGTTAGTATCATAACCATCTAAGTATTTTATTTCTTTATCATTTCCATATCTAACATAACTATACTCATTATTTCTATCCTGTCTCAATTTAATAAATTTAGCATATGTTAATATTTACATTTATCACCTAATTGGCCTACTTTAGAGATAGTTTACATCTTTGTGACCTAGAGTATCTCTACCCCTTTAATGATAAAAACCCAAATATATAATAATTTATGGTTAAACATCATAACATCTCAAGTTTGGCCCTGGTCAATAGATACTATGATGCATTTCATACCCATACAACCTGAGGTATAACACCTCATATTAGAACTAGGGTGCAAATGGAAATTATGTGTGAATGAGAAATAATAGTCCATGCCATGGGTACCAATGATCATATTATCCTCATTATTTCCAATTTCATTACTTGCTATTAAAATAACCCCGAGGTCTTATGATTTTTCCATGGCATTCCTCTAGACAAAGGACCAATAATTAATATTAGAACAACATTAGTGTTAGATATAAATACAATAAAAAATTGTTTCTACAAATTCATTGACTTTACTCACATGAGGCATCTCATTATCACCAAATGTTTGTTAGTCCCATCACAAACCCTTTTCCATTTCCATGAAAGGTATTCCCTCAAAGTAATGCCATCATAATCACCAGAATGGGTCTAAGGGTCAAATATATCAATTTATGATGGTGATTAATGTATAAATATAAAATTTATTATTCATAAACCTAAAATTGCCTTAACATTTCATTCATAAAAACCATTCAAGACATTGTATCTAACCTAACATTCACTATCGATTACACTATGTCCTTATTCCACCCCCAGTCTTTCTTACTCCATTTGTTGATAATACTTTATCTATTGTATGCACTCTTATCATCTACGTTAAATGTTTTCACTTGAACCATATGAAATCATCTACTCATTGATATCCTTTAAGGTTATCTCACTGAGATTACATAATTGTAGTACATTATTTCTCACCATCCATGATTTTTTCACCGTGTCCCTCTTGCCGACACTCTATTTTTTTAGAATTTGGTGTATTGGCTTGTATTTAGTTTGTCTTTTAGTGTATTCCATTCCCATTGGATTCATTTTTATACTATCATCATGACCAGGAGGTCTCCTTAGAATGGGATGCATAATACGATGTGTACCATGAATCTTAAGGTAGTGAATACATAATGGGATGTGTACCATGAATATTAAGGTAGTGAATGCGTAATGGGATGCATACCATGAATCTCAAGGTAGTGAGTATTCAATATTTATATTGACCAAAATGGATGGCCACCCTCATAACAAAATGTGTTGCATGGGTGTAGAAAGTAATAATGAAAATCCTACTTCATGATACCCATATATACAATCTTACATGCACCCAAAAATTATCATTCAACAAATAATCACGAGTTTAGAAGCATAAAAAATGACTAAAATAATAAAAATAAGAAATCATATTTGAAAAAGCAAAATGTTATTGAAAGTTTTTATTCTTCTTCCTTTAAATTAGACTGAAATACATTTGAAAGGCATTAATTATCATCTTCATCATCCACATATTCTTCAACATCCTCCTCAACCTTGTCCCACTCCACCTCATCTTGACACAATGGTCAACATATACACACCAATCTAAAAATATACGGAATAAGAAACATCTGTGAGCATGATGAAGGAATAAATAATAATTACAATCAATGCTTACATTTATGGGGTTAAAATATTTTTTGGGGTCATTATCACCCTCATGACCTTGGCTTCAATCTTCCCCCTTTTATTAAAATAAAATAAATATATATAAAATCATAAAGTGGATGTGAAGTGGTCTAATATTGAATACTATAAGAATGTAAAAAGAAGCATCTATGATCATGATGAAGAAACACTTAATAAATATAGCCAATATAAACATTTATGGAAAAAAATCATTATGCAGTTCGTTATCACCATCACCATTGTGGCTCTACCCTTCCCCCTTGCACTAAAATACAAAAAATAACATAGAAAATCACGAGGTGGATGTGAAGTGGTCTAATAATAACTATTATATAAATGTAAAAAGAATAATATATGAGTAAGAGGATCAAATAAAGATAAATTAAAATTAGTGGATCAAGTGCATTTGTGAATACAAACTCATTGTGATTGTTATTAAGACCATCATCACCTTGGCTATGCTCCGTTCCCACTTGCTAAAATAAAGAACATGACATAGAAAATTATTAAATGGATGTGAAGTTTGTAAAGTTTGTAAGCACCAATTAATGTTTGGATCTATTTTTCTATAAATTAAGATTAAAAAATAGGTTAGTACATTGTTGGTGACCCAAATCAAGAAAAAAATCAATAACTAACATATAATCTGTATCCATTAGTTGGGAAAGGTTTATGAAGTAAAGAAACAAATAAGAAAGCATAAAAAATCCAATATATACCTTCCCCATGGACTCTCCTTCAAAGATAGTTCACAAGCATAATCATGCCTAGATATAGAGCTCAAAATATTTAGCACTGTCATTGAGCAAGAGCCTCAAACATATCTCCAAACACTATTATAATGGTTTGTGAGTGAATTGGAAGAATAAGTTGAAGCCTTTAGAAGTATTTTTACATAGTTTCATTGCGAAAAAAATCCTATAATTTGTTCATGGTGGCCTTTGTATTTATAGGTTTGAAAATTTGATAAATACCATCCATATCAAGATGAGAATTGATGGACCAAGATGAGTCAAAATTGGTTGAACAAAGGCATTCAATTTTGGAGGTAATATTATAATTAATAGGCATGGCTTTTTGAATTTAGATATTTTTTGTATTTATGTTAATATTTTTGAATTCATGACTTTTGTGACTGATGATGTCATGTTGATGCCAAATTTATATATTTTGTTAAATTTATGAATTTAGAAAAATAGATATTCATTAATTTTCCATGGTTTTTTCACTTAAACTTTTGATTGGATTTTATTAGTGAAGTAATACTCATTAGCCTTTTTGTAATTCTTAGAATTTAAAAAATTATCATGGACAAATGATTAAAAATGTCAATTTTCTAGGTCATAATTTGACTAGATATGTATCAAGAGATGGTGATGATTGTGCACAATGTATTTCCACAAATATTAATGCATCGATACACTTTAAAAATTACACATGATGTGTGTGGAAGAAATGCGAATTTTGGTTTTTTTTTGCTCTAGTTTGTGTGTTATTGTGGGTATTTATTTTGACTTAAAATTTTGACATGATAATGGTGAAAATTGGATGTCTACATTTTGAACCTATTTGAAAAGTTGTGATGATAAATTTAGGTGAAGTAATAGATTTTCAAAGAATAAAAAAGGTCACTTGAAATGATCAAAATTAGAAGAAAATGATTTCATTCTTACTTTTTTTGGATTTAGTTTATTTTTGGAAAAATGAGATAAAAAAAATCCCTAATTAGTATTTGGGAGGGCCTTGATATTTACTTTGATTTGCAAAAAAAAGAGCTCACAAAAGTTCCCCAAACAGTATTTGGGAGGGCCATGATGCCCCTTCGACAGAGTACATAAAAAATAAGATTGATGGATAGGCCCTCAAAAAGAAGAAAATAGAAATTAACCCATGGATGAGATTAATCCATATGAGATAATACTTGTAAACTTTTATTTACAATGATGAATAATAATAAAATTGAATTGGCTCCAAAGTAGGGGGAAGTGGGAAGGATGTATCCCAAAATAAGTGACACACTTTGACATACCTCAAACAGGGTGAAAGCTATAAGCTTAGGGAATGATCAATCTTTTAAAAAGTTGAACAATTTTATTTTATTGAAGAAGAAAAAAGATGCATAACTTAGAATTAGAAGAAAGATGGACTGATTGACTAATGATTTTCCCTAGTAGGGTTGATTTTATTATTGATTTAAATGATTTTCCCCAATAGGGAAGTTGTGATAATTTATTAGTATAATTGATTTAGTTTATTGATTGACAATAATAGCTCAAGTATATAACCTATTACATAGATTAAAGATGATATGAAAGATAAAAATATAGGTGCAATGGTAGAATGTCTTTTCAAACAATTAATAAGCCATAAAAGCTAGGCACATGAGAATGCTCAAATGTAGTGAAATAGATGATTATAAGGACAAAATAATGATAGAAGAATGATTTATTGGATTATAATAATATGGATGTTAATAATAATGAAACAAGGGTAGCTGAGTAGACCTTAAAAACTTGTTGGTACTGAATGTTGCGTACATAGTCCAAATAAACATTAGACCAATGTAGTTCTCCCAAGATGTGATAAAATGGATAAGTGAAATGATCATGATAAGATTGAAAATAATGATGGACCAATGTGTATGACCATGTTTATTACATGATTATTTTGAGATGCACATCCTGATGAACATATATATAGCTAAAATGTTTTATTGTCTTGATTTGATCAAGGAAAATGTGATGAGGTGATGCATTCAAAGATGACCAAAATTATTTGATTAGATAAATAATGATTTTTCCAAGGTGAGATATTACCAATGTAGAGATATATCATATATAAACCTCAAACACTTGGATTTTAATGTAATACATGATAATATGCATCATGGTATAAACCACCAAGATGACCTAGCCTTACTGTGCATAAGGATTGACTCCTGATCCAATAGATAAATGGTAAAATGTACCAATGATAAAATTTATGATGATAAAATTGATGTATGTTAATGGATAGACTCAAGAGTAAGTTTGTGACAATAGAGATCATGATGATGACCTTGTGGGTATAATGGATGAATTTAAGGGAAGAACATAAAAAGGAAATAAATAAACAAGCAAACACAAACCAAAAATAAAAACAAAAAAAGGCATCTTATTTTTCAACCAATGTAAAATCCAGATGTGAAGGCTCAAATATAGTGATAAAATAATGGTACCCCCGAGCAAGGATACACACAAGGGAAGTACACATCCCAAAGTGATTGAAATGATTGGAACTAATATTGAATATGCTCTAGTAGGGTAGATTTAAGAAGTACACATCACAATGGTTGTTAAAATGAGTTGCTTTATAAACATCAAGGATAATGATTGGATTTAGGATAAAATAAATGTTTTATAATTTTGAGGCTTTATATCTTGTGGATTCGGAACCACACTTATTATTTTTGAGTTGATGGCCTTTGTTTTATTTTTTCTCCCTCTTAGGGGTTTGATTGACAATGGGTTCTTTCTTTCCCCTTTTTTCCACCAGTGTTCTTCAAATTTTTGGTTGAGTTGAGTTCCCTTCCACTTCTTCCACATGGTATCATGGTGCTCTTTTGGCCCCCAATTTTTTTGTCTCTTGAGAGGAGAAGCACTCCCACAACATGTGTTTCTCCCTTTGCCTCCAAGGAACCTTTTATTTTTATGATGAGTTTTCAATGGAACCACTAAGAAGAGTGGGACCCACCCATTAAACAAATGAAATTTATTCCCATTACCTGATATGTGTCATATCTATGCTCATCCAAGGAGGTGTTAGACCCGTTAGATAACTAGAGATGCACCATTAGATAGGGGTAGTTCCCTCATTTTTTTGGTAAAGATTTTTAAATTATTTAGGCCTTGCATAGATTTTTGACCTTTTTTGAAGGCATTTTTAAATGGTGTCAGCAGATGGCCTCAGAGCTAGACACATGGCATTTTCACTTCACCTCAAAGGATCTCTCAGCCCCTTTGAGAAAGTGCCAACTTGATGTGTGGCACTCCAACACTGACTAAAGGAATGGAAAGCCATTTTTCCATGAGAAACATGTTTTAATCATCATTGGTCATCTTTGATCCCATTTTAGGCAATGGGGCCAATCTGTTAATCATTTAAAAGTGACATCTAATGAAGGCAATATAGCACAACATAGGTAGCTACCCTAGAGGTCAACACATAACATCACCATGATTATATGAAGCATGAGTGGTTTGTAATAGAATGGGGGAATTATATCATTTTTGAGATGTGGGGAGTTGGTTTCACTCAAGGGCCAGACCCTCTTTTAATTATGTGACATCATGGGCATAAACAAGGGAATCTCTAGATCATCATCTCATGTAGCATCCTCACATATATACTTGAATTTTCCCCAGTTAAAAAAATTTGAGGGGGAATATTTTTATGTACTTAATTATTTTTTAAAAAGCCATCAATAGATTAAGATAATAGTAGATAGAGTTTCCTATTCAGGACTTCAATAGATGTATGTCATAGATGTTAGTGGATGTTTCTTATGTGCCATTCGTGGCCTTCTATATTCATTTCCCTATCCAAAAATGAAGATAATGTGATGTTTTATGTCATTCAAGTTGGGAAATATCTCTACTAATTGTATCTTGTATGATTCTTCTTTAGTATGTATTTTTATATGTTGTGGATCCTAATTCGTGATAGATGCTCCTTTATGATCTATATTTTCATTAAAATCTATGATATTTTATGTAATCTCTATGTTTGTATTTCAAAATTTTTGGTTCATCACCTTAGGTTATATTTAATTTCTAAAGTTCTTTTGCATTTATCCTCTTTACCTTTTCTCCCCCCTTTTTAGGAATGCAACAAAGAGCTCACTTCTGAAACCTTGGAGGTCACTTCACAAGATGCAATCAATCCTACAAATGTGAAGCTTCCCATAGATTAGTTATTTACTCTAGGGTGAAGATTTTAGGTGTCAATAGTTATAATATTTTTTGGAATGCTCGATGGGACTCAAACCCACAATTTCTTGATTAAAAGTTAAATTTATCATTTTTTAGGAGAAAATTTATAAGACACAAGCCTATAATAAAGTCATAAACTACAAGCAACCCAAATCTATTAGTACCACCCTTAGGTGTTCCTACTCATCAAATAACTCTAGGATCTTCCATTTTCCAATAACAATAACATATAACATGACCATGACTCCTAAGAAATTTTGTGTCATGGGATAGTGGTATCCCACTTATCCACTGACTCCTCTGACTCAATGGGATCCTATACCATCAAACACTTTGAAAGCACTCCTCAAGTTCTCAAGATAAGACTTCAATAATATAGTATAACACCTTCAAGACATAGCAAATGTATGCATATTACACTATGCCAATTCACAAAATGTAGCCCTAAGGCTATTAGTAGCCTCTTTCAAAGGATGCACCCTTGATTGGTATAGATCTTTATCTGCCAACTTGATTGCCACCTAGGATAACCTAGGCAATAGTCTCTTTGAGTGATTTAATGAAAAGGTAAATCGATCGTCTCTCTTTTAGCATTTGATAACCATCAAAAGGGGCCCATAAGAGGATATGGTCAATTTTAATACCAGATTCAAGAAAACCTGGCAAAGGATCTTATAAACCACTTGACCTCCTACATGTATGGCCATAGTATTCTATCTAAAAGCTCTTAATTAAAACATCATAATCATGATTAAATCACTTGGAGGATAGACACTTCTAGATGCATATAAGATCACAGTAAAATCAAATAATAACATGATAGATGTAGGGAGGCTCCCTCCTCATATATCAATCTTTCCTAAAATATTGATGCCATTATAAGGAGAAATGCTAAGCACTTAAATAACCTTGCCTCCTTCTATATATTCATATCCACCCACTAAAATGAATTCCCCCACTACATCTTCCATGGTTTCCAAGATGAATGATATGAAGAGTATTTTAAGGAAATTTTCTATTGAGATCATCAATCTCAAGAAGTAACATGTTACTCCCCCAAAACATACCTATAATAACTATAAAAAAAGGATACCCCCTTATCAGCAAAATCAATACCAATAAACACAAAGGCTGAATTATCAAGGAGTAAATAACCAACCCTCAAACAATCAAGGGATGAATCATTAGATGCAACCTACAAACTAGATGGTCACGATTTCATATCCATTGCACATAGTAAATGATTTACAAGGTTGTTTTGACTAGATACCAATTCTCTATTCATGTTAGGTGCTACTATGTACTATGTGCTACGATTTACAAGGTTGTTTTGACCTATACTTATCAATCTCTTGAGATTGAAAATGCCATCATGATGGCATAGATACAAGGTATGTACCTAGAGTAGGAAGAGGAAATAGTCTCTGATTATGCATTCTTCTCTCGGTTAGAGGATGAAGATGTGGCCTTCACTAATAAAGTCCATGTCTATTGAACCCCATAGGTGCAATTGGACTATTATATGAGCTCAAATAAAAGGTTGGCTGAGTGCTTGATACCTATTATAACACTCAAAGAGAATGCTAAAAAGTATCTGACACTTTGACATCCACCCACAACCTATCTAAGGCATACCCAGATGCTACAAAATAAGCAAAAAGGTCCTAAGATCCCATCCCCAAATTCATATAATATTGTAGAACAATTGAAAAAGACATTGGCTAATGTCTCTCTGGGATGTCTTTTCCATCGTATAACAAAATATTTAATTAAAATAATCCTTAGAAGAAAATGAAAGGCCCACACTAAACAAACCGAGGATAGCTCCCATGAGGGAGAAGGGAAAAGAGGCCAACATAAGCACCAAATCATAGATCATCACTACATTCATCAAAAATAAGAAAGAAGTAAACAAGGCAAAGCCCACCCCTTCTACTTAACTCTAATTAATGGCAAGAAGCTGCTATAGAACTCTATGATAGACTCAAGAACAAGTACTACATTAATGCCTAAATAAATAGCTAATGCATTATAATTGAAATATGAAGCCTTGAACAAAGGTGTGATGTAGTTGGATGGGAAGAAGGTTCAGACCATAGGTATTATTAAATCTTTGCCCCTCATGTTATATTCCTACTCGAACATCATCGTATCCCAAGACATTGTAGTGATAGATATACCACTTGTCTTCAAGTTATGTCTATCTAGAGATTTCACTACCAAGATCAGTCGGTATCTACCGCTTGATTGGTCTCATCTAATCCTAAGGATTAAATATGGTTCAAAACTAAAGATATTATTTGAACCCCTTCTCCTAGAGCATGTAGTTGATGAGGTGAGTGAAAACTTTGAAGCAACACACACTTCCTTCATAATAACAGAGACACATTATGTGTAAATGCTCAAAGAAGAGATTGTTTAAGGTAATAGAGATCCTAAGGTAGAGGCCCTCATCAATAGCTTCATCAAAAGTGATCTATTTGCAAAATTTGATGTCATAGGCCTCAAGAACTATGTCATTCATGATGAAGATCAAGCCTACCCAAGATCAAAATGGAACAAGGAGAACAAAATAAGGGGACCAAAGAAGAGCCTAAGCCTTAGACTCTATATTTTGATGGGGCAAGATGAAAGAACAACTCTAGAGTTAGGATTTTTCTAGCATCTCCTTTTGGCAAAGAAATTCCTTGAGCCTTCATTTTTTAGTTCTCCTACACAAATAATGAGGCTGAGTATGAAGCCCTTATCCATGGCCTCAATCTCATGAAACAAATAGGTGCCAAAAAACTAAATTTAAATGGTGACTCCGAGTTAATAGTAAGGCAAGTAATAGGGATTATTGTAGCAAAGAATATTCACATGATATCGTACCGTCATTATGTATGGGATTTGATCAAGTCTTTTGAGGATTTTAATAATTAGATTATCCTAAGAGCTAAAAATTGAGAAGTTGATAGGATGGAAACCATAGGTTCCCAATTTGACCCAATGGTTGATCTTCTCACCAATAAGTAAATAGAAAAGGTGACCATCAAGCCCACCATCCTTAGGAATGATCAAAACTCATAGGTGTTTGAGAGTGATGCCCAGATTGCTATGTTCCTCCAAAAATCCTAAAAATTTGTAGAGCATCTATAATGAAAATTAAGGAAGCCTATGAAAGACATATTCTACAACATAGAAATAATAAATTACCAAAAGGGCTAATCACCCTAAAAGAAATGTTTGACTCTAAAGACACATAAAATACCAAACATAAGTTTATCATAGAAAAGGGTGATTATTACAAACTTGACATTGGTGATGGAAGAAAGCTAAAAGTTGGGAAAAGGGTCCCTATAAAAGATAAAGAGACACTGATATGTTTATATGATAGTTATGAGGGTATCATCATATGGATGCATGATGACCTAAGAGGATATGATCAAAAGGTCATACAATACACCATAGATTTAATAGAAAGAGCCACGTCAATCCAATAAAATCAATGATTGATGAGTCATAAAATTGAATATTTGATGGCTCAAAATCTATGAAAGTTTATCAATTCAAATATTAAATACCCAATTAAACATTCAACCTGGGTGTCTAATCGAGTCCCTATAAGAAAAAAGAATGGAAAAATCTAACTGTGTGGATTTTTGAGATTTGAATAAAGCAATTTGAAAGATCACTATCCCCTTCCATAGAAAAAATACTCCAAATAGTAGCGACCACTAAAATTTCCTCCCTATTAGATGGATTCTTTAGATATAACCAAGTTTGGGTCAATGAAGAGGATCAACACAAAACCACCTTCACCACCAAGTGGAGGATGTTCGCATACACAAAAATTCCTTTTAGCCTCTCAAATGATGGGGAAATTTTCCAGTGGGTAATGGATGTAGCTTTCAAAGGATTGATAAATGAGATTATCCTCATTCATCTAAATGGCCTCACTGTGTTCTCAAAAAAGAAGGAAGATCATATTGACCAACTAGAAGGTCTACCAAAGATGTCAAGAGTTTGGGGTTTCATTAAACTCTAAGAAATGCATCTTAGGGGTAACCCAAGGGAAATTTCTTAGATAAATAATTTTCAAATATGGGATCACTGTCGACCTAAAGAGAATAGAGGCCATTAAAAACTTGGCATTACCAGTAAAAAAAAAGGGAATCCAATCCTTCTTTGAGAAGATTAATTTCATTAGCAAATTCATATTAGATTTGATGAGACTGGAGAGACCGATCATCTTGATGCTAAAGAAAGATCAAAATTTTAAGTGGATGTGCAAGGGAAGGGCCACCTTTGAAGGGATTAAATATGTAATATCCATTGCGCTTGTGCTTGCCAATATTGAATTCTCCAAAGCCTTCATCACGTATGTCTATAGGAGTGAATACAACATCATTGTAGTGATAACTCAAAAAAGAGAATAAAATAGAGAAGAATGCCCCATCACATTCTATTCAAGGGCATTTCGACAATAATAAAACAGGTATAACTTCATGGAAAGACAAGCATTCACCATCATCAAAAGTTGTAAGAAGTTCAAACATATAGTGCCAAGCAATAATGTAATTATTCATGTGGCACATTCTAGTGTATGAGAATATATTATGGAAGGATAAATCATAGAAAAGAGAGCCAACTAGATCACTAAGATCCTGGAGTATGATGTAGAAGTTAAGCCAATGAAGGCAACTTGAGGAAGGGGAATCTATGAGTACTTAACCCAATTTATAAACATATAGAAAAGGGAGCTGAGCAAAACCAAAATGGCCCTCATTAATCAATTTAAAATTGACAAGTCTTAGATCTCTTTATGTAGACCAACAAATATATTGATAGCCTTCTAGTGCATAAAAGATGATTTTACAAATTGTAAGATTCCCATTACATACTACTCTAGGGAATCATTTTTAAAATAAACTTTGATGGAGAACTTATCTGATGTATTAATGGACCTCAATTTGATTAAATCCTCCAAGATATACACTTCACTCCCTTAGGTGGCCATTTCTCAACCAAGACTACTATGACCAAAATCATGCATGTAGGATATTATTGGTTGAAAATGTTTGCAAACTACCACTAAGAAGTAAAAAGATGCTAAAAGTGATAATTCTTTGCTAGGAAGAGGAAGTACTCTACCATGTGTCTAAATTTGATTGTGATCGATGAGCCCTTTACTTAGTAGGGCCTATATTTTATTGGGATGATCAACCCAGTCCCTAGTGTAGGCCATAAGTGGATACTAACATCTACTGATTACTTCACTAGGTGGACTAAAGCAATCCCACTAGAGGAAGTAACTGAGAATGCAATCCTCAATTTTTATGAAGAGATCATAACCATATTCAGTTCCTAAAAAATGATCATTTTGGATAATATAAAAGCCTTCCTTAGATATAAGATCTCTGAATTCACACTATGAAAAGACATTTTTATAAAAGGTTCATCCAATTACTACCCATAAAGGAATGGGTTAGCTGAATCTAAAAATAAAAATATAATTTGGCTCACTAAAAAATGTGCAATGACAAACAACGAGAGTGGCATCTTCACATGAAGATAACTCTATGGGTAGAGCATGTCACTCCTAAGCAAATACTAAAAATTTTACCATATGAACTAGTATATGGAGAAGTAGTCATGCCACTATCCTCTAAGATTCCTATATGACAACTCCTAAAAGATACCAAAGTATAATAAAATAGAGTGATGGAAGTTTGGCTTGCCAAATTAATCAAGCGACAATAAGAAAGAGAACAAAATTGTGATGTGAAAATCATTCGATAGTTGACAGTTAAGAGATGGTTCAATAAGAAGACATCAAAACTAGGTTTCAAACTTGGGTATTTGGTCCTAAAAAATGATCAATGAGCTACAAAACTAGGACATCATGTGAAATTTGACTCCCTATGGAGGGGACCTTTTTGCATCATCTAAGTTAAACAACAGGGGGGTTTTGTATTATAAAACCTAGAGGGAAATGTGTTAGATATTACCATTAATGAGATCAACCTAAAACATTTATACTAGGCCCTAACCACTCCTTGTATATAGTTAGATAGTTTCCCTTCACATTCTTTACTTTCCATTTCTTCTCTTTTCCCTAGTTTTTTCCTTTTTTTTGTTTCCTTCTCAATAAGTGCCATTGGCTCAAATGGAGTTCTAGTCATCACACATGAGCTCCTCATTCCCATTAAATCATTGGAACATTCCCTGATAGACAATTATCTATTGGATTGCCTTGACATTAAAGATGGACACTCCACTCCACGTGGATCCCCATATAATCACCAAAAAATCTCTCATGAATGGTTGTCTGAGTGTGCATGCCACCTCCATCATTAATGGGAAGTGCCCATTTTTGAAATCCTCAAGATGATTTCACTTGATAAGGTTCATATATACATATAACTTGGTCTACCCATTTTCAAGCACTCAACACTTAATAATTTCAAATATACCACCAATCATTCATTCAAAGAGATGAAGATCCTACAAATTGAAGGATATAACAATAACCATTGGAGAAACATAGTAGTAAACGACTTAGAAGTAGAGCAAACATTGATGAATCCTAATACATCTACGTATGAGAGTGAAAGATAATTGATAAGATAAAAGAGTTGTAGTGTGAAAAATACAGGAGACTAACCTCCCCCTTATGTCCTAAGGAAGTCATATTCATCAACCCTAACCCAAGAAAAAATAAACATACCAAGCATCAAGCCAGAAAAAAGGGTCCTCACCAAAATCATACCCTCATGATTGACATCATAGATGGCATCTTTAACCCCATCCTGCAAGAAAATCCTAAGAGCCTATGATAGGGTGCATATGCCCAAATGATTGATAGGATCAAACACGAGCAATATAACTCTTTTAGTTTCAAATTTTGGGAGGGCACTCTATCCCGATACATGGTACCTTATGTACACCCTTACATAGGGATTGTAGCTCTTTGAGTGGAAACATATGACACTGGTACCAATACTATTATTGAGAACAGCCATCTTAGGGTGAAAATTTCTATGGAAGGCATCTGAGAGATGTTTTAACTCCATAAGGACCCTAATTCCTTCATCTATAATGTGGAGAGCCTCCAAAAGGTTTGCGATTCAAAGGTCAATAATCAATCACATTTACTTGGGGTCCTCTCAAAAGAGAAGTCATAAAGATGCCCCCCTTGCCCATACCTATGATTGATTTCCCCATTTAGATTTTAGATCAGACTCTATCCATGTTGGATTTCATTTTCAAAATGGATACTAGTGACAATGTCAATGACTTCTAGTTGGGTTTACTCTACCTCTTGACCATGGTGAAGTAGGGGCTAAATTTATAAATGGAATTCTCTGAAGCCATTACTTATATCATGAGGGATGAGCTTGAGAACTTCTCAATAAGAGGTACGTTTTGGTACCCTTTCTTCCTGCTACACCTCATGCTGCATCCCCACTCACATTTTTTCTCCCATTCTCTCCATCTTTAAACCACTAACATAGAGGTTTTCCCAAACATAGTGACCCCTATCATGGTATGGAATCCTATCTTGTCTATTATCAGGGACTATTATGATTTCTTGGAGTGTTTTATGGCTCCAATCCTCATGGACTTAAACCAACAAAGGGGAGCACATAAAATGACAAATCATTAGTAGGCCTATCATGTAAGCGGAAAATTTCTTACCGATTAGTTCTAGGGGGTGTATTTCTTATTCATCTAAGTGCATGGATTCTAAGTAGAGCCCTTCTAGCTCCCATTCACATTCACTGATAAGACATTAGCCCTCAAATTGGATTGATAGATTGATGTAGTGGATTTTACTTATGGGGAAAAAAAGAAGAAAAAGGGCCTAGATGATGTCCTATTTACAAGAGAGGGAATTAACATTATGATAAGGAATCAAGGATGTCTCTTCATGGATAAGTTGGCAGATCCTTGTCTAGATCTAGTGGATGACTGATGGAACTATGACCCTAAAGGGAACACAACCAAGTTAAAAAATACCACCATCCCTAGTCACCAAGTCTAACCCTATTTAGAGCAGAGGTCTCCAATAGCATACCTTCCTCAAAATTATGTGGACCTTACCCAAATCTTCTAAGATGCTCCAAAACCCTAAGAGAATTTTTATACCAAGGTTTAACCTTTCAAACCCAATGTGAAACTATTGAAGATTATGAAGAAATGACTAATGACTTTAGGTGGAATGAAGACAAGAAGGTGAACTTCCTTAGGTTTAGGCATGAGAACAAATTACATGTCACCCTATATGAGTACACCACAGATGAAATTTTTGAGAAGCTATGGGATGAAGTGCATCTAGAGGAAATCACATCTAATGGAGAATCTACCCTCAAGTTGGAGGTGGGAAAAGAACACAAAGAAGAAGACACCCCTGGAGAGGAGGAAGGAGATTCCCCCAAGAAAGGATAAAGAAAAGTGAATGTATGATGGGATTAGGGTCATCAACATGGCCACCACCCATATTTCCTTATGTCACCTCCTCATAATATTAATAAGCTCCTTTTGGGCACCTCATGGCTAGGTCATCTTAGTTTAAACAGACTGAGGCACCTATTTATAGTCCTCAAAAAACACTTCTATAAAATAAGGTTCATTTCATAGACCCTCTTTCCTCTACTCCCACTTCTTTCTCTCCCTCCTCATCTATTTCCATACCTAAAAGACCAATCATAGTGACATCAATCACCTAATATAATAGTTTGAATCCTCCCAAAACTCCTCATAATATACCCTTCTCTCTACCCTAGGGTGTGGAGTTACCCATCGAATATCCAAACAACACTTTGGATCCAATATTCTCTTCCTCCCAACCCACATCTAAGACCATTTATTTTTCCTCCATCTTATCCATTTCATCCTACATGCTCTTCCTCACTTCACCATTATCATTTTCCCTCTCTTCTCTTGCATTGCAATCACTATTTTCTCCTCCCTATGGGCTCTCACCTTTATCCCCTTCTACCCTTACCATTTGTTCACTTGCACCCACAAGGACCAAAGCCATCATGGAACAAGAACAACTTGTCATTCCCTTTACATTACCATAAGGGAATCCATTTTTTAGTGAAATCATCCAAGAACCCATGCAATATTTACAACGAGTAGATGGGGTAAGAGTAGTATGAGTAGCCTAGATGGAGAAGAAAAGGGGTAAGAAAGCCAAGGAGGTGACTCAGTCTCACATGCAATCATTTTATGAACCTAAACAATAAACCCTCATAGTCACTCACTTGACCCCTTTAGTAGTGAAACCCTAGGGAATAATGCTTCCAGGAGATAACTATGTCCAAGTATTGGGCCTTAACCTCAGCCAAGCTCAACCTGATAATAGAGTTGAGCTCATGGAGGAGATACAAAAGTCCATAACTATAGACTATCTAAAAGTGTCTTGGTAGATAGAGAGACACAAATAAGAATTGGTTAAGGTCAAGCCTATAGTTCACCACCTTAGAGTAGAGGCTAAAGCCAAGGATACAGATCTCACCCAGTTGAAGGCCAACCTCCAATGCTAGGTTATCATGGATAGATTCTAGGTTAAAGCTAATAAATGAATGTCCACTGAAACTTGAATATAGGAAAATAATGAAGAATTGGCTATGGTTCATCAAAGGCTCTCTAAGGCCAATGATAACTCTTTGACCAAGGACTAAGAGTTAACAAAATTTAAGAATGACCTTACCTCCCACATATCAACCACTAATATTCTTACCCTAATTTAATAGTTGTGAAAGTCATATTAGGAAATGATCAAGGTCATAGTAGCCAAGATAAAGGCAATGCTCACATTCTTTTTGAGTACATAGAATCTCACATCCCAAGTGGGCTTGTTAGTTGACTAGGTACTCACTTTCATCACCCCCAAGGGCACAAATACACAAATTATCATGGAAAAGCTATATAATGCCTCTCCTAAGACACTACAAGTGGTGGGGGTGGCTGATCATACGCAAGCAGTTACTAAAGTGAATGAATTCCTAAGATGCCACAAAGCAATGACCAAATGTAAGGCATTATTTAATGATTTAAATTAAGTGGTCCAATAATGAAGGGGATCTATTGAATAATTAGTATAATTAGGAAAAGCCTCTCCTTTTTCAATAAACAATAGTGTCCTCTTTAAGGACCATGTTAAAGCCCTGCTCAACTAGAAGCAAAATGACTAGAATGTCTTCATACCTCTTGATCAAGCTCTTGATGTTGTAACAGTGGAGAAGGTCCTACACCCACTTCCCTAGTTAGAGTTTTAGACACTGGTAGTGGTCAATATTCTAGGGAATATCTCTTTCAAAGAGATGATTGATCTAGATAGAGACTTCAAGGATCTCAAAAATAAAACCTAGATGAAGGAAGAAGAATGGGGGCCCTTGCATGTTGCCCTCCAAAAGTTATATCTCCCATATTACTTCTAAGTGTTGTAATTTTTGCTTCTAATTTGTCTATACACCAGAGTTTTGGTTCTCCTATCCACATTTGAATGCCCTAATGAGTCACCATAAATTATGGATTCAGATCCACACTTATTATTATTGAGATGGTGGCCTTTGTTTTGTTTTTTTAACCCTCTTCAATGTTTGATCAGTGATGGGCTCTTTCTTTTCCCATTTTTTCATTAGTGTTCTTCAAATTTTTGGTTGAGTTGAGTTCCCTTCCACTTCTTCCACATGGCAGCATGGTTCTCTTTTGGCCCCCATTTTTTCTATCCCTTGAGAGGACAAGCACTCCCACAACCATTTACCTCTAAGGCACATTTTATTTTTGTGATGAGTTTTTGATGGTACCACCAAGAAGAGTGAGCCCCACCCATAAAAAATTTAAACTACTTCCCACAGCCTGATATGTGTCATCTTTGTGCTCATCTAAAGAGGTGTCAGACATATTAGATAACTAGAGATTCACCATTAGATAAGGGTGGGTCCCCCCTTTTTTGACAAAGCTTTTAAAATGATTTAGGCATTGCCTAGAGTTTTGACCTTTCTTGAAGGCATTTTCAAATGGTGCCAATAGAAGGCCTCAAAGTTAGACCCATATAATTTCTATGTTCATCCAAGCTCAAGGGATCTCTTAACCCCTTTAGGAAAATTATAGCTTGATACGTGTCACACCAACACTCACCAAAGGAATGGAAAGCCATTTTCCCCTTACAAATGCATTTAACTCACCATTGGTCATCTTCAAGCCCATTTTAGGGAATGGGGCCAATCTGTTAATCATCTGAAAGTGACATGTAACATAGGTAATCAAGCACGACATAGGTAGCAAACCTAGAGGTTAACACATAGCATCACCATGCTTCTCTGAAGCATGAGTGGTTTGTAACAAAATGGGGGAATCATTTCATTCTCAAGATGTAGGGAGTTGGCTGCATTCATGGGCTAGACCTTCATTTAGTTGCATGATATCATGGGCATAAACAAGGAAATCTCTAGATCATCATCTCATGCAGTGTCCTTGCTTATATATTTGATTTTTCCTAGTTGTAAAAATTTGAGAGGGAGTATTGTTATGTACTTTGATTATTTTTGATAAGCCATTGAAAGATTAAGATAATAGTAGATAGAGTTTCCTATTTGGGACTTCAATAGATTCATCTCATGAATGTTAGTGGATGTTTCATATATGCCCTTCATGGCCTTCTATATTCATTTCCCTATCCAAGAATGAAGAGAATGTGATGTTTTATGTCATTTAAGTTAGGAACTATCTCTTCTAATTATATCTTGTATGCTACTTCTATAGTGTGGATTTTTATATGTTGTGGATCCTAATTCATGATATATGTTCCTTTATGATCTATAGTTTCATTAAAATATATGTTATTTTATGCAATTTTTATTTTTGTATTTCAAAATTTTTGATGCATCACCTTGGATTAGATTTACTTTGTAATGTTCTTTTAAATTTCTACTCTTTACCTTTTCTCCCCCCTTTTTTAGGAACACAATGAAGATCTGACTTATAAAATATCGGAGGTCACTTCACAGGATGTAATCGATCCTACACCTGTGAAGCTTCCCATAGATTGGTTGTTTACTCTATGGTGAAGATTTTAGTTGTCAACATATCTCTCATGGATATTTATTAGTATTTTAAAAAAATTTAGTTATTTTTAATTGTTTTTAGGCTTTTATCATCTCAACTGAATGGAGGATTAAAAGATGCAAAATGTTTTAAATCATAAAATTATGAAAGTGTGGGAATTGTAACTTGAAAAATGATGATAATGTGGACTATGATGCTTGTAAAATGGTGAGAATGAGGTATTGGTAACTCAAAAAACAACAAGAGTGTCATAATGGTAACTTGAAAAATAAAAAAGGGATAAAATAATGATTTCTCATAAATGGAGACAGCATGGAAAAGGGGTGGTTGAGCTAACATCAAAAGTTGAGCACTACCTACATAGTCTGAATTGACCTCAAGCCATTGTGGTTCAACCTACATAATGAGGAATAATAATGAATGGAGTAATAATGGATAGATCTAGATAAAATGGATAATAATGATGGAAAGGACTAGGAGCCTCCAAAGATCATGTCACATGAGAACCAAATGTGTATAGTCATCAGAGTGTTGTATAGATAATGTGCCAAAAGGTTTCCCAAAACAAGTCTCAATATAACTTCCACTTTCATGATAAGTTTAAGATAGAATATTAATGGTCATAATAAGATGGGTTGGTTTTAATAGGAGTGAATGGATAAAATAGTAATAATGGTAATGGATTGTAATGGCCAAGATGGATTGAATGGAATGGTCTATAATGTAGATAGGGTTGCCCCTAAGTGTCAAGGTATTTGTATACAATAAATTTTTTATTTATGATGCTAAAAACTTGGTTTTCATCATGGTACTTGACCAAGGTGCCATAGGCATGGTTTTCACCATTGGATGAATTATTTATCTTTTTATTTTTTATGTTTTATGTTTTTAATTATTTTTGACTTATTAGAATCTAAACTCAAGGGAGGATTATGATATGCATGATGTAGACCCTTTACAATCTTACCAATACCCACTTATAATAGGAGCTTTGTATTTCCATTGATGTGAAATATACTCTTGTTGTGATCTTTATTGGTCATCAATTGTGCTTCCTCCAAACCTCTATTTGAAAAATAGTGATGACAAGAAGGGTAAAGAAGAGTAGGAATGGGATAAATAGTATTATTTGGTGATGTAATATATAAGTTGAATGAATGATAGCATAAAAATGTAATATATAATGGTTAAAGTACAAATTAATATTGGGATTTTTAGTCACACACATTATTTATTATTCTTGATTCAACTTGATTTGGGTTGTGGTGGGGCCAGTATTTATTTCATTAATTCCTTCATCAATTAATGAGAAACTAATTGGCTTAGCTATTAGTGCCTTGAAGAGGTTTACACCAACAAATTATTATCAATTTTTTAGATTTGGGTTATATAATAGTGGCTTAAATAATTTTTAAATAAGGGATGTTAATAATTCATTTTGATTATTCCTTAACACCTTAAGCAAAGTTTCAGTAAACGATGTTGAGTTTAAACTTTGATTATCCCCTAGTTACCCAAAAATGGTTTCACTAGGAGATGCTAATTTTAGACTTTGATTTTATCTTATCCCCTAAAACAAGGTTTTAATAAGAGATTATTCTTCTACTTGAGTGTTGTTTTAGATTCCCAAATATTATGCCACTAGGATGTCTCTATGGAAGGAGTTAAACAATGTGTGATTCTATCAGTCCTAATCAAAATTTATGGGTGATTGCATGTCAATATAATGGATATGTTGGTTAATGTGAAAGGAATGTGTGGTATTAATGGAAGGGTAAAAGGTAAAATAGTCTTTTTATAGGTATTAGGAGAACTTGTGTTGATGTCGAATGAAAATTCATCAAAAATTATGAAGGGATCATAAGAGTTTTCAATTAAATATGCTATAAGTGTGTATCCAATATCATAACATCTATTAAGGTATGTTGATTATAAATTTGATGAAAATTCAAGTGAATCTAGTAAAAGTGTATAGCCAATGTCATAATACTAACTAATATATCTAATTCTGAAGTTTATTCTTATTCAATAGGCTTGTAGCTTGATGTTGAGAATAATGTTGATGTTGCATCTGATGCTAAATAGGATACTGGTTCTAGAATGGAACTTAATTTAGATATGAGTTTTGAAATATAAACTGATTATGATGTTGATTCTAACAATAATGATGTTCTAAAATAGAACTAGTTTCTAATATAGATGTCAATGCTGATGTTGAGAACAATGTTGATTTCAAAGGGTAACTTGTTTCTGATTTAAATGTGTCTACAAAAATGGCCTATTGAATTTAATTTTCCACAAGTACCTTGTTCACTTTTCTCTTCAAAATGAAGGCTTTAGTATGAATGAATTTTATAAAATGGGGAATGTTTGGCAATAGAAGAATAATGGTTTATTTATTAATAATAATGAGCTCTTCAAATATGGGATCATACAAGATGTTTCCTTAATCAAATTTTAGTCATTTTTCAAATACAAGTGAACCAAAAATGGTGTGGATTTGTTCAAACATGGGTGATTTGATAAAATTAATAATCATTGGTTGATATCTCAACCTTGATTTGGAAGTGGATGTATCTGATCATGCTTGGGAAGGGGATCATGGCATACCATGATCAAGTAGTTATCATACTTGGACACACTTGGGTCTTTAATAGATAATGTTCCTTGCAGGGGAAATTATTGGATTTGTTATAACTTTAATATTGAATTGGATATTAGACAAGTAGATGTGGAATTGTCAAATAAATTAGTAGCTAGAGAGGTCATTAAAATAACCATGAATTGATGAGTGAAGGGTTGAAAATCTTACTATACTTAAAAATCAATGACATGGTTATGTTGAGGTGGGTCTAAGATTTACCTCTTTAACACACATATTTCTTCTTTTTGAACAAAGGTATGTAATTAATATATAGGAATTTTGGGTGGGATATTAGATCTTATTTTATGAGCCATAAAATGATGGCATTCTTGTATTGTTTGGTTAGGAATTTATCCAAATTAGTTTTAAATTCTGTGGATTGAGATAGAACACAATATTCCCCCAAGCAAGGATTCATGCAAGAGAACTAGTCTTGAATTAAATTGGCCCAAATATGTCATAATTATATTGGTATAAATGGAATAAATGGGGTAATGGGAGAGAATCTACATGATATTTTATGTAAGTAAACAATAAATCAAAGACAATTTAAGCAAGTAATGAAGTGCAAGTGCTCTTAGGATCACAAAGTTTAAAGTCTATGTTCCTTGTTAAACACTAAATACAAAGATGAATGAAATTGTGTTTGTTAATTGTGTAAACCAAAATTTTAAGCTATAAAAACCTATAATAAATAATTTTGGGTTTTATAATGTGGTCTTTGTCAAGTGAAACATGTGGCAAACAAGTTAGATTTTCAATATTTTTCCTTCCATGGGTAGCCTATAAACAAGCACATTAGCATTATTGTACATTATATTTTATAATAATTATATAAAATATGAAGTTAAAATAAATAAATAACATAAAAATTCATGATAGAACATGTGGTTTAAAAACAAATATAAAAAATAGAGTTAGAATGACCCGAACAAGCACCCAAACTTTAGACAATATACAACCTGGTGGTCTCACTGATATGTAAATCAATATCACCATTTAAATTGTTTTGGAATAAAAATGAATAATATTTGGGGGTTAATCCTTATTTAAAAACTTTATTATGAACTCCACTAAATAAATCATCAATATATAGATCAAATGATGCATAAACAATCAACTATACAAGCATGAAACAAGATTGCACAATTCGAGACACCATATATGTGGGAAAACCTTAAGGGGATGAAAAAAAACTGATATATTCAAATTGAATATAGTAATATAATACAAACATCAACTTTAGTGAATCCCCCACTTCATATGGAGCACCAAGCCCAACTAGTTAAACACCAACTTAGGTAGGCTTTAGAAAGCACCCACTTGCAAGGAGACACCAATCCCCTAGATGAATAAGCAAAAAATTAGACACTTGAAACACTTGTTAACATTTATAACAATTTTTTTTCTCATAATTTTTTTTTTATCTCCTTATTTATATTTTCTCTCTCTTCTATTCCTCTCAAACTGGTCGCTAGTCTACTTCTCTCAATTAGCCCTCTTCTTGACTTGATTAGGTCATATGACATTGATCCTAATACACATAACCTATATAAAACATTCATCATAGATATTATATACTCATATTATGTTATAAAATATCTTATTCTTCTCTATAATATATTATTATATTCACTTACCCTCACACAAATAGGCCTAAAATTGCCTAGTATTTATAGAACTCACTTATTCATATCCTTCTTAGTCAACCAAAAACCTTTACCATTATTAGTTCAGAAATGAAATGGATATTAGGAAAAATAATAGACATGGATAAAGTTTTATTTTTGTCCCTTTAATTCTGACCTATCTCAATTAGGCCTTATCTCACCTTTAGGTCTCATGGAGACCTAATCCTATTAGGTCTATTTAGGACACATCACACTTTGCCTTCCTTAGAGCACATTTAAACACTTAACATGGTATGAAAATATCATATTACACTTAAATATAAGCCTTAAAATATATTTTATTATTCATAACACATTTTTTCTTTAACCACCACTTGAAGCACATCATTTGCACTATTCACAATTAGGCCTGTGCATACCTAGAAAGTTTATTTTGAACAAATGAAGCATAAACATAATTTAGAAAAAAAAATATGGAAAAAAATCACACATAATGAATATAAAAAACCTTAAGGTCATAAAAATATGATTTATACTTCACAACTCAGGGTATATAGGCTCAAACCCATCTCTACAAGATACTCACTTTGAACTTCAAATTAGCCTCAAAACATAGTCTTGAAAACTTGAACTTACGACAACCAAAGCAGAAAAAAAAATGATTAAAATTCATGAATATGATATTAAAACATAATTATAACAATATAAAACAAAATTATTAGAATATATAATAACAATGATTGGTCTTACAGACCAATTTGTTAACCTTCTCTCACACAGTCTTTACTCATCCAGACAAGCCATTTTGGATTTAATGTTCCAACCTCTTACATCGACTTAAAATATTTTGAAAATAATTGATAGTTTATTATAGTCTCCAAAAAAAACTATGTTCATTACATAAATAAACTTGTGGAAAATAGCCTCCACCTCATCACTTCAACTTGCTTACACATATCTTCAAGTTTACCTTCAAACACAATCATGGTGATAATGAAATTCAACACCTATGTAGACACTTTTATAGATTTCAAATGAATTCATATGATATGAGATCATTAACAAAATATTAGATATAAATATAATATGGTACAATAACAATATCAATCTTACAAACCAATCTCATTTCCTTGCACCTTCACTATCTCATTTGTACTAGGTAGGTTAACTTATGAGCAACCTATTACTCATATCCACTAACATCCAAAAAATTTATCCAAAATTAACATGTATTAAAGGTATTTAATAAATTATCCATGTATTCAGATTCATCCCCAGTCCATGATAATACATCCCTAATCACCTTCTCACTTCTGTCTGGTTTTCTCACTGTTTGCACCATTAGGCCTTTTAGCGATAGGTCAAATTACATGATCGATTTAATTTACCAAAGGGATATAAATTTATTAATAAACACCATGGACATAAAATAAAAGTCTAAAAATTCAACCATCATCCATTTATCAACTTTTTTGTGGTCAGCTTTGACTGCTATAGCAAATCTTTGAGAAACAAGTCTTTTCTTATAGGGTTCACTCACTCACCTAATAAACCAATCACACCTAGATAAGCTTAGGATAGTTTAATAAAAACTAAAAAAACTTAACTAGACATACAAAACTATTATGAGCACTTTAGAACAATTTATTTCATATTAGGTCACTATTAGGGTTCTTTGAGGTTTTAAACCATCTTCCAATCTTATCGATCATTCATAAAGCATATCCTCTCATTCCAAAAACTAATGCTTGGAAATTTGAGATAGGATTCTTACCAATATACCATGAATATATTAATTTCCCATACATATGATACAAATGCCAATGAACACTTGAAAATTATTCTTAGGTTGAGAACCCTTTATTTTATGCACTTGAGAGACCTTAAAGCAACTTTTCTTGCCTTAACCTTAAAATTTTGACCTAAAAATTGGTCAAAATATTTTAAATTACATGAAATACCTTTTAAAATGAGTATTTGTCCATAATTTTCTTGGAAATTGATCCTAGTACTCCATGTGGACAACATTTTTCTTTGTTGTCTAGTCCAAGTCTTGCAAGTTACATTAGGCCTTAAAACTAACCTTTTAACCATTTCCAAGATGTCAAAACCTAATATACATGTCATAAAAACCCTTACCATGATAAAACACTTTCATACATTCTTCATATGCCTTGACAATAGCTCATGACATTTCATTAGGTTAAGCAAGGTCTAGAATTAGTCTAGTTGCATGCTAGGTCTGTAGGTCCTTCCCCTATAAGCTCAGTTTGAGATTCTCATGAGTGATCGAATGCATCATATTAATGATCAAATAATCTCATAGAATATATTATGACTTTGTGCATCTATCTCACAATGCCACCAAGATCATACCTTCTCACAAGATCTTTTCATGTAATGAGTAGTGTCATGACTAAGCTCCTCAAAAACTTGAAGCTTGAAAACTGACCTTGAAACACTCGATGCTTCTACACATTTCTCACATGCCTTACATGTTCCTCAAAAATATCATACTTTTATACATACCTCTTCATTCTCATCATGCACATGCTCATGATATGACTAAGCTTCTCAAGACACCTTATACTCAAAGACTAATACTCAAACATGCTTATCTTGACCTAAAACTTGACATCAACCTTAGAAGAATCATTATATTTCCTTCAAATTCTCACTCAACCAAAAGACATCAGGTTTCCTTCAAATTCTCTCACGTCACATGGATCATATCTAACAGACCACTTCACCATTTATCTTTACTAGATGTACCTTGAAATCAATGTCATCAACCTTGACATCAAATGACTTAAAATTTGACATCAATGACAAAAATTTTCAATAAAATCCCCTTTTATCATTGATGGTAAAACATTCTTCAATATGGTCACTCTTTCCCCCCCAAACTGATCAAAATTTCTTCTTGAACTTTCTCCGCCTTTGACATTAGTGATAAAAGGTCTTCCATAATAGTTATCTAAAAATACACCTTATTTGAAATAAAATATCAACATATAAAATATGAAGCATTAAGGCAACATGTTTCCCCTTAAACTAATCATACCTCCTTAAAATTAAATTTGATTACAAGACCACCTCTTAATGTAGATCAAACTCAGTCACAAAACCTGAATAGCTCCCCCTCAAACCAAGCATACTCCATGCTTCTACTAACTAAAAAGTGTCTTCATGAAGTTTAATCAAGTCATGCCTTTCCATAACGCATTAAAACAACACTAGTTTAGGAGATTCCCAGATCTCCATGTTCTCACAAGATTGAATGTCCTTCAATATCATTTTAGGCTTGATTGGCATTATAGACTTGATATCTTCATCATCCATTTGATCATCAATGTGAGATGACAACATGCATTCCTAACTTGATTTCACATCTAAAGCATACTCTATCATAACAACCAATCCATTTGAGCTTGTAGATTGATCATGACTCATCTTCACTATTTTTGTTTTCCATACATTTATTTGTCTGCTTTATTACACTCTAGGGGCTTAAAACTTCCTATTTTGACTTGATGGTATTATAAATATATTAGGATAGAATATCACAATGTTTCCTACCTTATGACAACTATAAAAAAACACCTTATACATACCTCTTGACTGATGTGAATTGTGACTCCTTCCATAGTCCCATGAGTACTCATTCTTGGAGGGTCTTCTACACTCTCTTGCTCTATGACCAAACTAAATGCATACAAAATAGTAACCATTGAATGAAATAGCATACCTTATAACATTATATTGTTTGATAGGTCCTTTTATGTTGACCTTCTTGTCTTCAAAAATATTTTATTTCATTTTAGCTTCCACCTTTTGGTCTTCTTTAAATGCAAGACCAATTTTGTCACTTGTAGAATTTTGACTACTCAAGATATCATCTAGAGCCTCAATGATGTTTTTAAACTTAACAAAGATCTTCATCTTGATATATGTTTGATTAAACTTACTTTTCAAAGATTCTACTTTAGTTTCATACCTAATGCATTCTTCCTCTCTGGCCTTTAGGCTTGCATTGACTACCTCCATATTTGCATAAACTTGATTGATGCTCTAATCATACTTGGATGTGTTACTCAACCTTTTCTCAAAAAATCCAATCTACTCCTCATAGTCCTTAACTAGTGATCTTAGTTTCTGATTCTTTATCCTTTTAAACTTTAACTCTTATAGGTAACTTACCAACTCTTCCTTATGGTTCACATTAAATTTTTCTTCATATGATTATATATCAACCATAAGACCTTTCCCATTTGAACAACCCTCATTGTCTAATTTCATGGCCATGAACAAGGTTTCATTATTATCATGTTTAGGTTCATTACTATCACCATCAATATCATATTCACTTAAGTCACTTACATTAGAAGAGTTATCTTATTAGTGTATGATTTTATCTTGATCTTGAATGTTCCTTTTCTACCTTCATACTTCCTAAACTCCTTGTTTTTATTATGCTATAGGCCTTCTTGTCATCTCCATGATGTTCATCATGTTATTTACTATGCTCAAATTTATCCTTACTAGGACACTTGGATGCAAACTAACCAATCATGCCATAGTTGAAACATTTGAAGCGTAACTTACCTAAAACAAACCTCAATTTACTTGAAAACATGGATATTAGTTGATCATCATCAACATTTGAACATTCCTCATCCTTTCCCTTCTTTGATTTTGACTTCTTCTCAAATTTTAAAGTTGTTTTCTTCTTGGGAGGTCTTCCTTCATTTTTTCTCATCTCATAGGTAGTAAATATGCCATGAAGCTCATCTATCTCTAGCTTATCCAAATCTTGCATCTATTCTACTGCAGACACCTTAGATTCAAACTTTGGAGTTAGAGATATTAACACCTTTTGAACAAATTTAGACTCTTTTACTTCTTCTCTGAGTCCTCTAATGATATTGACAACTTCATCAACCTTACAATGTAGGATGAAATGGTTTCATCTTCACTCATATTTAGACTCTCAAACTATCTTAAATGAATTTTCAACTTGGCCATATTCACCTTAGTTTTTTAATTTTTCCCATATCTCTTTGGCTCATACACAATGCATCACCTTCACAAGCTATGCCTTTGACATACCACACAAAATGGCATTCATTGCCTTAGAGCTATTTTCACTAGATTTCTTACCTACTACATTAGTTGGTGGAATAGGAGGAGAAATATAACCATCTATAACTAATTTCTAAATATAATGTCCTTGAGACATCAAATATATCTTCATCCTAAAATTCTAAAAGGTTTAATTAGATCCATAATAATGAAGCCTTATCGGTAGAGAAACCACCTTGAGCTTGTTGACTAGCCATCCATGCTTCTAAGATCTCCTTTAGGATTTTATACTTGATTTAAAAGACCAAGCTCTGATAAAAAATGTTGAAATAAAAATGAATGAGAAGGGGCATTGAATCAATCTTAAAAATCTTTATTATGAATTCCACTTAAGAAACCATCAATATATAGATCAAGCAATGCATAAACAATCAACTATACAAGCATGAAACAAGATTCCACAATTCAACACATCATATATGTGTGAAAACCTCAATGGGATGAAAACCCAATAATATCTATAAATAGAATATATTCTTATAATACAAAGATTAACTTTAGTGAATCACCCACTTCACATGGAGCAACAACCCCAACTAGCTAAGCACCAACTCAACTAAGATTTAGCAAGCACCCACTTTTAAGGACGCACATACCCCCTATAATACTCAAAACCAAATCATACATATAAAACAATTGATCAAATTTATAATTTTTTTTTCTCATATAGATGATGATATCCTTATTTATCTTTTCTCTCTCCTCTATTACTCTCAGACTGGTATCTAGTCTTGTTCACTCAATTAGCCCTCTTCTTGACTTGATTAGGTCATATGACCTTGATCCTTATACACATAACATATATTAAACCTTCATATTATATCCTATACACTCATATGATGGTATACAATACCTTATTTTTCTATGTAATAAATTATTATATTCGCTTACACTCTGCTCACACAAATAAGCCTAAAATTGCCTAGTATTTATACAAATCACTTGTTCATATCCTTCTTAGTCAACCAAACACCTTTAAAATTATTATGTAAGCCATGAAATTAATATTTTGAAATATCATATAAATATATAAAATATGTTTTGAGTCCATTTAAGTCTGACCTGTCTCAATTAGGCCTTATCTCACTTTTAGGTCTCATAGAGATCTAATCATGTTAGGTCTATCTAGGACACATTACACTTTGCCTTCTTTATAAAACTTTAAAACACATAAAATGGAAGTAAAATATAATATTACACTTAAATATACCCTTGATAATATCATATAGGCTTCATAACACCTTTTAGCCTTAACCACCACTTGAAGCACATCATTAGCACTATTCACAATTAGGCTTGTGCATACCTAGAAAGTATTTTTTAAATAAATGAAGCATAAACACAATTTTTAAAAATAACCATGGAAAAAAATCACACATTAATAATAAAAATTATTTTAAGGTCATCACCATATGATTTATACTCCAAAACTCATGGTATATAGGCTCAAACCCATCTCTACAAGATGCTCACTCTGAACTACCAAGTACCCTCAAATCATAGTCTTGGAAACTTGAATTTATGACACCTTAAAAATAATTTTTTTTATTCCAATGAATTACTATGATATTATATTATATTTATAAAAATACACAATTAAAATATCATAATTTATAGTGATAACTATTAGTCTTACAGAACAATTTGCTAACCTTCTCTCACACAATCCTTACTCAGACAGACCAGTCATTTTGGATTCAATGTTACAACCTATTAAAATGAATTAGAAGCTTATAAAAATCATGTATAGGTTATTAAATTTATAAAAAAACAATAATATGTGCATTACATACTTTAACTTAGGGCAAATAGCCTCCAACTCATCACTTTAACTTGCCTACACAGATATGCCAATTTACCTTCAAACATAGTCATGGTGATAATGACCTTAAAAACATGTGTATAAAATTTAGATACTTAAAATTCATTTATATTATCTTATTATATCATTATATAACTCTCAGATAGAAAGATAATATGGTCTAATGACAATATTGGTCTTGCATACCAATCTCATGAACTTGCACCTTCACTGTCTCATTTGTACTAGACATGTCAACTTATGAGAAACATATTTATCATATCCAATAAAATAAAAAATATATATCTAAAATTAACATGTATAAAATGTAATTAAAATATTCTCCATGCATTTGGATTTATCCATAGTCCATGGTAACACATCCCTAGTCACCTTCTCACTTCTATCTAGTTTTCTCACTATTTGCACCATTAGGCCTTTTAGAAATAGGTCAAAGTGAATGGATGGTTTTAAATAAATTAGGTATATAACCTAATAATAAACCACCATGTACATCAAATATAAGTCTCAATATTCAACCTTCATCCATCTATAAATGTTGACTTTGTCAACTCTAACTGCTACAACAAGTCTCTAAGAAACCAGGCCTTTCCTGTAGGGTCCACTCACTCACCTGAAAAACCAATATCACCAATATATTATTGGAATAGTTTAATACAATCTCAAAACACTTAAAGAGTCATATGAAACTATTCTGAGCACTTTAGATCAAATTCTTTCATATCAGGTCACTATTAGGGTTCTTTGAGGGTGTAAACCATCTTCCAGTCTTAACAATCATTCATAAATATTCTCCCCTCATTATAGAAACCAATTTTTGTAAATTTGAGATTTGACCCTTCCCAATCTACCATGAATATTTTAAGTTCCCATGTAGAGGTTACATGTGCCAATGAACACTAAAAATTTCTTCTTGGGTTGATAACCCTCTATTCTATGCACTTGAGAGACATTAAAGAACCTTTTCTTGCCTTAACCTTCAAACTTTGGCCTAAAAATTGGTCAACATATTTAAAAAAATATGCCATACCTATGAAAATGCTCATTTTTCCATACTTTCCTTGGAAATTGATCATGATACTCCATCTTTCTTTGCTTATTAGTCCTTATCTTGTAAGTCACATTAGGCCTTGAAAATGACCTTTCAAACACTGCCCAAGCTGTCAACACCTCATATACATGTCATAAAATCTATTACCATGATCTTACACTATAATACATTATTCATGTGCCTTTAAAATACCTCATGACACTTCATTAGGTCAGGCAGGGTCTAGAACTAGTCTAGTTACATCCAAGGTCTATAGGTCCTTCTCCTGTAGGCTCACTCTGAGATTCTCATGAGTGTTCCAACACCTCATATGCATGATAAAATAACCTCATACAATATATTATTCCTCTTTTCATATATCTCACTAGGACACCAAGCTCATACCTTCTCACAAGGTCTATTCATGCAATGACCAATCTCATGACTAGGCTCCTCAAGCACTTAAAGCTTGACAACTAACCTTGAAACACTCAATGATTATACACCTTGATCACATGCCTTAAAATTTCTTCAAACAGTGTCATACTTCTATACATACCTCTTCATGCTCATTATGCACATGTTCATGATATGACTAAGCTTCTCAAGACACCTTGTACTTAAAGACTAGTACTTAAACATGCTTATCTTGACTTGAAACTTGAAATAAACTTCAAAAGATTAATTAGGTTTCCTTTAAATTATCACTCAATAGAAATACATTTGGTTGCCTTAAAATGATTTATGTCACATGGATCATATCTCAAAGATAACTTCACTATGCATCTTTACCAGATGCACCTTAACATGAATGACATTAACATTAACATAAGTGAAAACACTCCTTAGCATATAAAAATCTCACCATTTGTATAATAATCTTGCCTTTTTCATAAAAAACATGGAAATAATAATAACAAAAAATAAACCACCATTTTAAAGGAAAAAATGATCTTTTACAAAGAAAAACTATTTGTTTGGTCATGAAACCACCATTTTACTTTCGTTTGGATGTTCCCTTAAAATCCAAATAACATGCATGTTTGTGTCATTTCTACTAGGGGTGCCATATGTAGATTAAGATTAAAAAACAAGTTAGTCCATTTCTATGTACCCAAATCAAGAACTAACATATTAAGCTTACTCCCTTAGTTGGGCAAGGGTTATGATGTAAAGAAACTAAGCAAGCATAAACAAGTCAAGTTATACCTTCCCCACGGTATTTACTTCACATGTGGTTCACATGCATGATATTGAATAGATATAGAGATAAAAATATTTAACAATGTCATTGAGAAAGAGCCTCCAACATCTCCCCAAGCACTATTTTAATGGTTTTTGAGTGAATTGGAAGAATAAGGTGAATTTAAAAGGATTTATACATAGTTTATTTACACTAAAAATATTGTAATTGGTTATGGTGGCCCTTGTATTTCTAGATTTGGTATAGTGATAAATATTTCCCATCTCAATATGAGAATTATGGCCCAAGATGAGTCAAAATTGGTGGACCAAAGGTATTCAATTTTGGATTTAATATTGCAATTAATCAACATGTCTTTCTAGATTCAAATATTTATTGCATTTACGTTGATATATTTAGATTCATGATATTTGTGACTAATGATGTCATTATAATGTCATATTTAGATTTTTTGTTAAATTTATAAACTTCAAAAATTAGATATTTGTAATTTTCCATGGATTTTTCACTTAAACTTTTAATTATATTTTGTTAGTTAAGTAATATTGATTAGCCTTTTTACAATTATTAGAATTTAATAAATTGTCATGCACAAATTATAAAAAAAGTTATAGGTCATTATTTTATCATATCTGAATCAAAATATGGTGGTTTTTGCATATAGTTCATTACCCCAATTAGGTATGCATTAATAATTTCAAAATTTGCATGTGATGTGTGTGGATGAATTAGAGAGTTTCGATGTTTTTTTGTCTAGTTTATGAGTTATTATGGGAAGTCATTATGAATTCAATTTTGAAATGATAGTGGTGAAAATTGGATGTCTACATTTTCAACTAAATAAATGTTACTATCTTGATTCAATCCCTCTTGTTTTAAATAAACTAAGAATGTATTTGGCGCACATTGAAAGATAAAGAGATCATTTTAAATGAAAGCATAGAGTATGAACCCATTTTTGATTGAAAATGATTCATGTTTGTGATTGTATCATGTTTAATAGTGAATTTTATTAATATTTCCAACATTAGATAGATACACTTAGATAAGATGTAAAAAAAAACATTTTTCAAAGTACAAGAGACATAAAAGTAAATACAAGAATGTTCAATATCAAAAATTATTGGAAGCCATATTCATTTTTTTTTCACTTTGCCAATGTATAAACACGATTTATGTAAAATTCCATAATTTTACATAACATATCAATCATAAAAGTAAATGTGCATAAATAATCTTCATTTTCCATCCCTAAAATTACACTATTACTTAGGCTCATCCATAAGAATTTCTAACACATGTTCTCACACTCTTGCTTCCAATGATGCATCTCTTGTTCATAGATGGAAATAATTCCATATTAATTTATTTTTGAGTCCTTGAATATCTCTCCCATAATTCACATAATTCTTTGGTGTATACATTGGTAGAATCAATATTTACACATTTTTTTGAAGTTTTGACTTCTCAACCCTTAGTTAGAGATTTGTGTGATGTAACTCCTCACTCTCCACAAAAAAATTATCCAAGACCCTATTATTCTCATCTAGGATGCTTTATAACCTTTGAATGGTTATCATTTCAATTTGAATAAGGTCAAACAAAATCTATTTTTCCCTCATGAGAGAACCAATTTTAAGTATCCTTAGTGAGAACTTAACACCAACATGATCTAATAATAACATAATTCCCTTGCATCTCAATCTCATAAAATTTATTCCATGTCTTCCATTTTTTCATCAAATACATTTCCATATTCATTTCCAAGGAACCCCCCACAAAAATATGAGACTGATTGAGTTATGACATTCAATCAAAATTCACAATACATAAGCAAAAAGTAACATAAATTTTTTATAACATATGCAAACTACACAAATTAGGATATGAAAAATATAAATTATCTACATGAATTAGGATATTAAAAATAAAACATACAAAATAATCCAAAAAAATATATTTTATTTTATAATCTATCAATATCCATTAACTAGGGTATGTTAAATCTAATAAGCATCACATAAGTCTAAAGTATGTTAAGCTTACATTTTCAAGCCTTCATTCTCTTAGGTATTATTACAACACTAAGTGTACCCAAATTCATGAACAAAATTGAGATTATTCTTTATATAATTACCTTGTGATTATCAGGATAACAAGACATAATTTTAGTTTTATCCTAAGAGAAGAGCATACAACAATAAAATTCAAGTTCTGAAAGAACACATAACTCAGTTATTATGACAAGAACTCAGAGTTGTCTCAAATTCATACAATAGCACATCAATGGTCCTTACCAAAACTAGAAATAGTACTCATTTATAAGTACCACTATTTTAAAAGATATTAATGTAAAAAATAGATCTAATTAAGAAAGATGTAGCAGTATATCACCATAAAATATATTATAAAAATTACATGTCCTTATTTTACCTAGATTCATGATTATGGTATATTAGTTCCCATTGGTTAATAATATTAAAAACAAAATAAAAATCCTTACCCACATTTCTAACACAACATTTACATATAGTTATAACCACATGCATCTATTTGTATCTACATAAATATAAATATGATCATATTATTAACATACTCAATCATGATTCACATTATCTATCCAGTTAGTCCTAGTATTATAATAGAAATAATATTTTATTAACATTCATTATCAACCTTACTTAAAATAAAAGAGTTGAATGAATAGGTAAAGTACAACTCTATTAGAATTTAGTTTAAATACATCAAAGAATGATATGCTATAGATCCTTTGGACTACCAAAACACAATCATGTTTCCTAAGTTTTGAAATATCATCCATCATACATCACAAGAGTTAGAACCTGATTGTAATTTAGACTTTGAGGTGGCATTATCAAAAAGAACATTTATATGTTACCTTGGTAACCTAACATGCCTCGATAATTTATGATATTCATTAACAGCATTAACAGATTAGTATAAAGTAGATAATGTTTTTTGAAAACTATATAAACTAGAAGAACCCAATTTATACAAAGATACTTCATCTATGTCTGAGATAAAAATAAAGCATTACATTGTAACCAAGGAAAATATATTAATGGTCCTCAAAATCCTTCTTTATTGCATAGCCTAAAGCCTAAACAATTCTAGCATTTTATATGTAATGGTGTTTAAGAATTTCAAGAATATTAATTAGTAATGAGCACAAAAAGTATATGATCTAGTACTAATAACAGAACTAAGATATATTTCCACCTAGAAATAAATCAAGCCAAAGTAGACAATAAAAACACTATCACCATAATATGTGTCAAAATTCAAAGAGCTTTTACTATCACCATAATATAGTTTCAATAGATACAATATTTATAACATAGTGCATGTTTCATGAGTTGGTTTATTTTTTGATCCAAGTCAATAGTTACACCACATTGGTCACTAATCTCATATCACCAAATAAATAGACTTTTAATACATATTAGTCTCACACCCCACTAGAACCAT